>AP028269.1:0-215000 GCA_030269945.2 Trilocha varians | reverse complement strand
CTCTCGAAACTTAGCGTTATTTGTTACGCAGACGACACGTTGGTTGTAGCCCAGGGGGATGACTACAGAGAGTGCACGTCTTGCCACAGCGGGTGTGGTATAATTTGGAGGTTGGGCCTCGATGTGGCGCTAAATAAACCCCAGGCCCTATGGTTCCACGGGTCTGGGGCGTCGCCACCGGTCGATGCCTACATTATAGTTGGAATTATTCGGATCGGGATCGGGGTGCTTAAGTACCTCGACCGGCTCGACTTCTGCGAGTCCACATCTCGGAAGAGAGCGGCAGGGCGTGTGAAACTGAGTTCTTTTCTCCACGCAGGAATCCGCCATCATCGATCAGGGCGCTGGAACTGCGATTTCGCTCGGAATTTGCCTCCCTAAGAGATTCGGGTTCTCAACGCTACCCAGCGTGCGGGGTTCCAAGAAGGTGTCGTGTCTCGCTTAGCACGCACCTTGCGTTAAGGCAACCGTGGGCTGGAAGACCGCACTCTCCGATCCACACTGGTATGACCCAGCAGGGTATCCCGTGGGAGTGTGAGACGCGGTCTCATATTACTTGGCGGGCTTCGGAAAGCCCGCTGACCCTGAGAGCCGGTGGCTGTATCGCCGGTGGCTGCCGGTTCGGTGTGCGGGGGCGACGCCAAGGAAAATTTATGCCGTAGTGCATAATGCGTCGTGCCGTCCCGCATTACCCCGTGCTAGGGTCTGGTTCAGCCAGGATTCAAACGCTGAGTGTGAGCGATTGGAGCTTTTAGTGCGGTTTAAGTACCACATATCCCAAGCGCAGCGCCACGATCTCCAGCGTTTAAAAAAAAAGTACAGTACACACAGTGAGTTTGTTTAAGCTGGATACAACTCTACCGACAGACTCAGAAGAACCACCTGTCCACCTCTCTCCTCGCCAAGATTTAGAAAGAGAACGGAGTATTCTTGTGTACTTGTATTACCGCTGGTCCGAGCTCTTATATTATAACACATCCACATTTGAACTTTTTCGATTTTTTTATAGAAAAGGGCTATGTGTGAGTACAGTAGGACCTCGATTATCCGGACTAATTGTTGTCAGTAGGCATCCGGATAATTGAAAGTCCGGATAATCCAAGATGTGAAGAAAAACGGGCTTTTTGCATATGTACATATGTAGAGTCTGTACCATACATATGTAATGTTAAGTGTTTATTTAAAACAACATATACATATGAGCGAAAATCAACGTTTATTAAGAAATTGTACATAATGTACGTATAATTTGCTTACAATAATTATGTATGTATTTGGTAATTTGCATTAGGTAATCATGAAATAAAATAATTAGTTTAATTTGGTTTAAAAATATTTGGTAATTGTCGTTTGACGTAAGCTACTTCTTCTCTTCAATGCTGCTATATCACGAATTCGTTTCAGCTGTAGTAAACTCACAGTATCACTCTCTGTTTGTTTTTCAAACCACTTGAGAGCTGTTTCCAAGGCATGAAATGCTTCATCATGAGATGGTTCTGCATCATTCTCCACATCTAGATTTTCTTCAGGTTCATCTTCTTTCGATTCCTGCTGTTCACTTATCTACATTTTAAAATTTGTTGACGTGACACGCACGTTAAAACGAAGTAACAATTGCCGTCTAACTAAAACAATAAGAAACGCGTGTAGCGGCTAGGCCGTCCCGCCGCCCGCACCCTGCGGGAGGTGCGGGTGGGGCGACGGGCGCGGACGGCACGAGTGGCGCGGCGTTATGCAAGTTTTGACATGTTAATGTTAGAATAAACTCGTCGCGATTGGCAGTCCGGATAATCGCGAATCCGGATAACCGAGGTCCGGATAATCGGGGTCCTACTGTATAAAAATTAGCCAGTTCCTACATCCCACTTAAGTTTAATAAATACATTTATTTATTTGTCTTGCTAATCTCTGAAACGAATTAACTATACAATTTTTAAGAACAAAATGCCTAACGCCATCTATTACAATCGAAAAACACCACGTCGCCCACAATGCAATGACATAATCAAATTATTTATATCGAAAAAGCTCTTCTAGACGTAATTCGATATAATTCTCATAGATGGCGTTGCTTTAAAATCGTCTTTAAAATTGAAAACATCATTTTTTTTTTGGAGTTTACCTTTAAGCTATAAATCTCCGTATTCTGAAGTTCGACAGAATGATTGACATATTAGTTGGTTGTCAATTGTCAAATTGCAAATTGACTCGTTGACGTTAGAAACACACCTAAATTGCTTAGACAACAGTGAGTGATTATAATTTAATATGAACTTTATTGAATAAAGCAATAAAGTTCAAATTGACTCTACATATTATTTAGAACACGTTTGTATGGGAAATAGAAAAGGGCTGTTTTTAGGGTTTTCCCAGAAATTATTAGATTTTTTCTCGCCTTTTAAACCTTCCCTGAACTTTCACGAATATTTTAAGACTAAAATTAGCCGAATCGGTTCAGCCGTTCTCGAGTTTTAGCGAGACTAACGAACAGCAGTTCATTTTTATATATATAGATATATAAGCTTTAATAATAATAAAAATAACTATGATTTGAGATTGCTTATCGTCCTGATAAAACGAAAATTAACTAGTCGAATTAGCAAATACGATGACACTAGACCATCCAACGTTCACTAACACAGTTCACACGACAGCGGTGGTTACCTGGCGAGCCGGGCGCGCTGGTGGGGTGCGGCGCGGCGGAGTGCGGCGAGGCGCAGGGCGAGGCGGGCGCGGCGGGCGCGGGCGAGGCGGGCGCGCTGCGGGACGCGAGGCCGAAGGGAGCGCGGAACTGCACGCCGCGCGGCCGCCGCGGTCGGAACGCCAGCTCGATCAGCTTGTGCTCCGACGCCGGCTCGATGCGCCAGAACGAGCCCTTGCCCGGCTCCTCCTGGCTGCGCGGCACCTTGATGAAGTACCTGCAACACACGCGCGCTCGTCACGCCTCTCCTGTACACACACATGCACGCACGCACGCACACACGCGCACACACACGCACGCACACACGCACCTGTTCAGCGAGAGGTTATGTCTGATCGAGTTCTGCCAGCCCTTGTCGGCGGTGCGGTAGTAGGGGTAGTGCTTCGTGATGTAGCTGTAGATGCCGCTGAGCGTGAGTTGCTTGTCGTGCGCGGAGGCCACGGCCTGCACGATCAGCTGCGCGTAGCTGTAGGGGGGCTTCACGTCGTCCTGCGAGTCTCGCTCCCGCACGTCGCGCACGTCCCGCACGTCACGAACGTCACGGACATCCCGCACGTCGCGTACGTCGCGCACGTCACGCACCGCCGCGTACATGGAGTCGCTCATAGTGGAGGAGGTGCCGTTGGAGTCAGCGAGCGCGGCGCAGTGCGCGACCAGCCCGAGGTCGGCGTGCCGTCGCCCCGAGGAGCCGGCGCCGCGCGGGGACGTGGGACAGCTGTTGGCCGCGCTGATCGTACCTGCAACGCGCGGAGTGTGGTTCATTAGTACCTATCGGCAGTGTAGTGTGGAGTGTGTGTAGGTGTGGGTAGGTAGACACGCACCGGTGGGCGAGGGCGCGGGGCTGCGGCCGTCGTTGTCGGTGGGGATGGTGATGCGGAGAGGCGGCATGGGCGGCATGCTCATGGCGGCGCTGCCAGCCTCCACCAGCGACTGGAACTCAAGGCGGATATTCGTCGACGGAAACCGAAACGTACATCTGAAATGCAACATAAACAGACATTAACATTTACACAAATATACATAACTTCACTATCCATTACATAAAAGATACGTGTAATCTAAATATCCGAGTATCACTATGCTGATGCATCAAGTCCATTTACAACAATGCCTACTTCTGTTGTTCTGTGCTCGTAGTATTGTACTATTACGAGACAACAACAATATAGCCGCGACAATGCCGCCATCACGCTGTCAGCTCGATCACAATGCACATCAACAAGACGGTTACATCTCGACTCAGTTTTTCAATAACACTGATGGAGATCGAGGTCCGTTGTCATGACAACGACATTATACAATGCTGCGTCGGAACACTAGTAGAATGGTCATTGTGGACAATCTAACAAAATGATATCTCGTGACATCATATTCCGACCACTCTGGGTATCCATTTGACACAGTAGTAACAAGTGTGCGACGGACACACGTGGAATTATCTAGATCATTCTAGATGCTTGAGATTTAGCGTTGACTGTTAAGAATCAACAATTTCAATTCAATTCGTAATTACAATTAACAATTAGTAATGATTTGACTTCACCAAATATAGGTATGTAATAAGAATAAGTAAAATAATGTACATTCAGTAAGTTTTCTGAAAGGAGTCAGCTACGATAGAAGGACGTCTCATTTCTATAATTTTAATTAGCATCAGATTATTACTAAGCATCGTTCTCCAAATTTGTATTTCATATTGCTGGTCATGTCGTGTCTACTCCAAGATAAATTTTAAAGAAACGCCGCATGTAAAATGACTGACTACCATCATAGAAATAGGTTAAGAAACGAGTTGAAAGAGTGGAATAGGTTGTTTCTTTGAGTGTGAAGTGGAGGTAAGAGTGTCCTCGAGTGCCCGGTCGGGTTGTTCAGGCTGTATTGAGCTGGAGCCGACCTATTTACCGCCTAAATTCAACATGAAGCTGAAACGAGCTCGTTACAGTTTGCACTCGCTGCTGTTTCACTATCAATATTCTTTCATTTAAGCCTTAGGAACAGTTAGCAATGATGGTGTCGTTACACGCTAGCAGACGCCATACGAGAAATGTGTAGTTTTCTGTGTTATAAGTAAATTAAATTGGTGATTGAGTTCTTCGTGAGAATATTTATTGTGTATCGTAATCCACAAATTGATTATAATTAATAATGTCAATCTATAGAGGCTTTTCAAATAGGCTATTTCCAATCTGCAAATCGTTCTGTTTACTTTTAAGTTAAAGCAAATTGTATAGTTAACGTTATTAGGTAAAGGTAATTGTTCTGGACAGATGTAGGTACGTGTATGTGTGGGCGAGGTACGAGGGTGCGGTACGAATTATTTGGGCCGTTCAGTACAGTGAACACTTTCCCTTCCAATGAAAACCTATTTTTATCGACGAAAATATCTTTTATTCGTAAAATTCAGTAAGATACCTTTTTCGGTAACGCTGTATATTTTGCTTCATTATTCGATATTATATTCAAATATTAAACTAGTAACGTATTTTATATTATGACTACAATATTTTATTATTATAATTACGTTTATTTTAAATAGAAACAAACGTAATTATAATAATAAAATATTTTCCTTGTATTGTATTGTAATTATTAACAGCAACAGCCAGTAACCATCTCAATATCTAGTATGAATTTCAAACTAGAAACGTCCTATTGATCCGAAGTTACGAAAAAGATATTGTACTTGTACCAAAGAGGAATTAATAAAATTTGTGTTCTTCATTTAAATTTACGCGCCAAATCAACGCGTCATCGGATTTGTTTATGTTTTAATTGATTATATTCATTGAGGCACAAGGTTACGGGCATTTACAGCCACTTATGTACACAACAAATATAACATTATTACAAGGATTTATTTAAGATGTGATTAAAAATGTTGTCTACTGTAAGGTTTGTTGTTGGTTGTGTAGGTATCGTTGACCGGCGGGCGGCGGGCGATGTCGGCGGGTGACGGCGGCGACGGCGGGTGACGGCGTGTTATCGATCGGCGCTCGTCTCTATCAATGGACTCGGTAAACAAACAACGTAAACAAAACACCTCGCATTATTACTACTCGTTATAAACTATTATATTGCGTTCTAACACACACATACACACTGCCTTCTACGTGTGTAACACACACACCGACATGTTGTATGAATGCACGATTCTGTTTTGTTACTTTTTTTATAATGACTAAGGTTATACCGAACATTAAATTGTTGTTTACAACATAAAGTTAGATTGATTTTCATGAAAATATTACAGTTGTTGTAGAAGAGAAACTAATAGTTGATGACGTGTGGTTTCCTCGACAGAAATACCACGGAATCCATGAGTTTTGGTGTGTGTAATAATAAACAAAACACATGTGTGGCGGCGTTGTCGAGATATATCGGCGGCGATGCGCTTCTAATAATAGCCACCTTGACCCAGTGTCGGGCCCGGCGGCCTGGTCACGTGACCACCACCACATACAGAACACAATGTTAGTGCAAACGCAGCGACGACCAACAGATACAGTACACCGGAACTGCGGAAACAGAGAGTAACGAGTGTCAGTACTGAAAGTATTACGACGTTAATATCAACTGTTAGCAGGTACATACATGAGCTTGACCTCTGTTTCCTTACGTATATTTTATCAGTTCGAAAATCACATTAAACAATAGTGTAATATAAAATACTATTATAATATTGTCATCTCTTATCGCCTCTATGCAGAAGACAAGGACGGATGATTATATTTTGTGTACATTGATAGATCTTATTATGAAATGTGTTACAAAATTATAAACATGATTAATGTTCTTATTAAATAGGAATCGGAATTTTCCACCGCGACCGTAGGAGGTACCTTGACGTGTATTAGACAGGGGCTTCACGAATCATTTAGAATTGATTCAACTTCAAAGGAGGTGCTCAGAGTAATAAGTAACGATCGTATTATTGAGTCCAATTACATATTTTTGATGATTCTCCCAATATTCAGCTTAAAGCGTTTTACACTTGTCGCTATACCTACATAATATCTACATTAATCAGTTAGACATTTTTGAAGATGATGAACGTTTTGCTTATATATAGTCTGTTAGTTAATTGTATGTTAACATTACCGTGCGACGACTTCCATAGTCGCTCACACACACACACACACATGTACATACACCCACACATGCATCGTTGTGATGATCGCTTCAATAATATTTATCATCATCAATAATCGTGTGTGAGTGCGAGTTATGTATAATTGTGGTGTCGCGTCATTACAGTAGGTACTGATAGGTTTTATGAATGAGATAAATACTGCGATGATGGACACTACAGTTACCGGCTACTAAATATGACACGTGACCTGTCTGTACACAGATTTTTCACGATACTATTTTTTTTTATTGCCATATAGGCAGATGATGTAGATTTGTAAATAATGTTCTGGTATTATTTTAAAAAAGAACTTCTCATTATTTTAATGTCATGACGTTATGGCGGTACAATAAGGCATTAAGAAAGCCTATGGAGATGGCGAACAAATTACAAATTCATACATAATTCAAAACCTTCCCAAGTAGCTCGGTAAAAGAAATATGGGAAACTTTAACACTCAAACGAAACCTAAAGAAAACAACAACCTAATAAAACCAAGTAACAACAAAGATGGAATACTTTGATTGTCGGTGAAACAACATGAAACGTTAACAAAACAAACAACAACCTCCGCAGTTAAAAAGTTTCTAGAAACTTCTGGAGCTGATCGACAACAAGTAGCGGAACATTCATAATAACGTTCCGGTGGACTGAAGGCTGAGGAACCAACAGGTCCACCGCGCCCACGCACGGGAATACACGACCTAACGCGCCGGGAATAGGGGCGAGGGTCGCGTGAACTCCGCGCAGACGGACTATCGATCCGAGGCCGAAATGTACGCGTCCTTCACCTCTTGCCCTTTTAATATAAACCGACAGATTCGGCAAACTCGTACCGGGCTACTGCATGTACCTACTGTACACGCGACTGTTGTTGGGCGCCAATACATACACTCATCTCTTCATAACATTATAGTGTTATAGTTAATATCATAATATTGATGCCAAGCCGCGGTTCATTGCATAGATAATGAGTAAACGCAACATTGACGGTGCACTACACACTATGTAGTAATGAGGTCACACACCAGCTGTCAGTTATCACACACACACACACACACACGCCGAGCTAGACTCAGATCTAGAACTATACTGGTAATAACTAGATTTGTACATACTATGTTTCAAGTAACAAACAAACATCCTATTTTGCTACAGAATCTAGACTCTTAGACTAACTTCATCATTTTATTATTTAAAGTGAAACTAGTTTATTAAAAGAACGTTAACAAACAGATCATTAAAATTAATTGCATCATAATAACAACAAGTTACACAATACAATCCACGTTTTCTTGCTTCAGTGAACATCCTGATGAAAATATTACAAAAATATTGCAATAACTTGCTTGTACACTAACACTGCACAACTACTATTGAGTACATTACTGCGCCTCCTCTTTAGGGATAAATTGTATATGTGAAATTTCAGTTTTACATTTCAAAACATATACGAAGATATCATAAACAGAATCCCAGATATATGAAGATAGCTTGTGTGCGTATGATAGAATGCGAGGGGATGTTGTGAGAGGAGGGATGAGTCGTTCGTCGCTCGAGCCTCGACAAGGTCACAGGTCGCAGCCCTCTACGCTCTAACAACACGCGACTCTTCCGCCATCGCTCACATAACTCACGTATTTATTGATCACAATCATACTACAATGACTGTTGCTGTTCTATAACGATCATGACATGGGTTTTATGAACACTATAATATTATGTATGTAGTCGTTAATTGTTCCTCGTTTTATTGCAACATAATGTAACTAAATCAATAAATGACATGTGTGTAAATAATATATTTTCACATGATTTCCTGTCTGTTCTTATACGTTACATCAGCAGCGTAGTTTCCATTACATTTCCATACATATATTTTAGCGAGCAATATTGCTGAAACCTCCCGAGTAATAAGTGTGACAGCTGGTATGGGGCATAGATAGATATGGTACAGAGTAGCGTCTAGTGGAGAGTGGTTGTTTGTCTGAGCGTGTTGTCGCGTTACGTAACCCGCTCCGAGCTCCGACCAGACTCCAGACTCCGGAGCCAGACAGTAAACAAGTCGAGAGCTGCAACTATACTACTACTTTAACTAAATCACTTTGCGACGCCACATCGCCCGTCTTTGTACAAACTACTTTACTAAAATGTACTTTTTACTTTTATCTAAAATAACACACTTTATTGGTTGTCCCGAAAGGTAAGTCCCTCACTTGTTTCATTCGTATCGTTGTTCTCAAATTGTTTTAAACTTAGTCCAAGACATCGCTTGCTTAATATTCCTATTTGAAAAGCGAAGAGAGATGTATAACAATGATTCGTCTTATTGTCGGATGATGATGAAGCTGTAAGTAGATATAGGTATGTGAGCGTTGGATCGACGCAGTCTCATTACGCAGTGTGGTGGCGAGTGGCGAGGCGGGCTTCCGGAACAACCACCGCTGATCCACCATGGTACTACAGAATACAATTATTATTGTATATTTTAGATATTTTATATAAATCTTAAACAAGCCGTTAAATTGTGTCCTGAAGGGAGATATTTTAAAATTTCTCTATTTTTAAATCTATTATATTGGTCGATACGTTTTCGGTTCGGGAATGCGATGTTCGATTAAATCGATTTTTGAGTTGACTCCCATTACATCAAGATGTGCGATATTTGAATGTAAATTTGCACAAAAGACGGTATTTTATGTAAATGAGGATGAGCTAAACTTTACTTCTGTACTATAAATATTATGTGACGATACTATGTTGAATGTGTACGTCATTATGAATACACGAAGCTCGCTCTACTTCAAAACAAATGTTTATTTAATGTGTTCAACTGTAACGTGGACGCATACAAGTTATACATGTATGTGTATTATACATGTAATAATATGTACTAGCTTCGATATCTATTTATACATTACAGTCAACACTAACGTAGTTAAATAAAATCTCACGACATCTCACCAGGGCAAGAGGGAGGGGTAGAAAATTAAAAAAAAAAGACACTTCACGTAATTTATGGACGCGCCCTAGGAGTACTTACGAAATACAAGTTTACCACCTAAATGAAAAGTAATTAGCCTCGAGTAAGTAATCAACGTGGTGGACTATGCCTGATCTCTCTTATGAGGAGACCTGAGTCCAGCAGTGGTCAGTAATAGGTTGTTAGAGTACAGTACCGCTTGTAAAAAAGTAAAACCGTCCAAAATCCACATTATTGCATTAATAGAGTAAAATATAAAGTAATTGTTGAATATCCGTGTTGGTTGTATTGGCAAGTAATCGCGGTGTATGAACACAGGGCGCCATTACGAGCACGCGTCCATTACACACGTGGTTCGTGGAAATTCGCTAACTACAGCCAACCGGGACACATACTCGGGAGTCGGGGCTGACAACAGTAAATAGTGATTAAGTTCTTTAATATACAGTAGCGAATGTACTACATTTTTATGCAAGTTTACATTGCACAGCTTATTATAATTTTGTTTCTGTATTTCGAATGTTATTGTTATCAATGATAAAAAAATAATTCACTTGTTTAAATCAAAGTATTACAGATGATCGACTATACTAGATGGACATTAAGTATATTAATAAATTAGTACCTTAATAAAGTTATTCATGTATTATTTTGAAATACAAAGTATATTTATGAAATTATATCCAAAATTTACAATCAAAGTATATTATTGTAAGCGATCAGTTGAGTTCAGTACAGCAGAATGATATCGACCAGTAAGTCCGACCTAGTTATTGTTGGCAACCCTACCGAGCGAACACACACACGAGCACACTGCATCGACTGCGCTCCGTTGAGCGACCACTCAACCGACACAACGATGACAACTTACTGTAACTTATACTGCAATCCATCTATTATTCAAATAACTGCATTGAACAATACAAATATACTGGTAGTAGTTCCAGACTGAAATAAGCTATCATTTCACATTTCAATACTTCGAATGTATTACTCAAAATTTAATGAGTTTTATTTTCGAAAGTTCTGCTCATTTAGACTAATTGACCAACATTAAATTTGACCAATAGTTTTAAAGTAATCTTAACTTAACAATGAATATTTAATCAACTTTCACTGCAACTATTGAGGTCGTAGATTTTACAATCACATCAGTATTAGTTAAATCGATATTTATATTGTACAGAATGTACTTGGTATTGTTTTAGTGTGTGTGTGTACGTAATATAATGAATGTAATAAGCGACGGTGATTCGCCAGAAGTCCTCGCCAACATAATTACCTGATTACAATGCAGCATTGTTGCGAACGCTGTTTAATGGCGAACTACCGAAATAAACGGCTTAGGTAAACACCTGTGGTACGTCATGTCTATTCGTGTGCGTGTGGTGACGTCACTCGTCTGCGTCACACGCCGCTCTCATCGTGATTCAGTATAGATGTATGCATTGTCCACCAAATGTGTACCGAGTGGAAGCGAGTTCCGGTTGCGACCCGGCATGGCCAGAGTGTCGCTTCCTATCAACAGACACGCTGTCACACGCACACGCACATAGTCCAGTGTTAGTACTTACGAGTAACGAGCGTCATTTGTTTGCGAGTCACCCCTCACAGATGTCGCACTATCTTATTCAAAATCTCTGCTTTGTTACTATTCCCGAATGTTTACAATATTAATAATGGCTCTACCATTTTGGGCATATTATAATAGTATATCCAGTTAGAAGATGATAATAATACGTAGAAGAAAGTGCAAGAAATATGATTAAATTCTGGAACTTCCAATTGTGCAGTGAGTAAACCGTCAGTGCCTGATCAACTAGTAGTAAGACTAGCTGATGTGTTTATATTGAGGTCACGAGGTGCACGGGATGTCTGCTGCCGGCCGCCGAGTCGATGACCTTTCAACTATGCCATCCTCCGCTGAAATAACTTCACAATTCACATACGAGTACATACTGCATTGTACTATATTAGAGTATGTAAACAAGGAGATCCATTAGAATTAGGGGTGTGCGAATATCGTTCGAATCGAATCGAATCGAATATTAAAATTCGATTCGAAATTCGAATCGAATAATTCGAATCTTCGAACTATTCGAAATTCAACGAATATTCGAAATTTTTCGAATAATACGACGATGCATCGGAAATAGGACAAGAATTTGTATTTAGTAGATAATATCTTTAATGGGCTAGATGTCTACAAAATAGTCATAGTCGTCGTAGCCGAATTCGATACTATTCGAAATTCGACGAATATTCGAAACTTTTCGAATTATTCGAAATTTTTCGAATATTCGGCGAATTTCGAATAATTCGAAGATTCGAATATTCGTATTCGATTCGGAACGAATAATTCGTGAGTTCGAATTATTCGTACACCCCTAATTAGAATGTGTGACGACGAAAAGGAACAAACAACTCGCCCTCCAATTTCTCAATCTATACAGACACTCATATATGTACTTGAAATAATATTTTCCTATTTTAAGCACCAAAATCAATGAACTGCTACAATTTATATTTGAGGAGGTTCGGAAAGCTTGCAAATGTCAGAGGTGAACGGTATCGGAAAATGTTTTCCATCGAACGCAAACTAATTAAAATTTCCAAGAAAAGATTTTGTTATTGTTTCGAGGAAGAAATAAAGTTTATTGTTAGAAATGAGTCCGATCACGGTTCACGTGTAGGCAGTCTAGATATTGATCCTGTGTTCCCCTCGCGCGAGTGTAGCGACGAGGGGCATTCCTCCCTCCTCAAGCTCCACTGATGACTGGCCACTGACACACGACACCCTACTCACTTATTCTTTAATTTAAACTGTTTGTATCATTTGTTTACAAACGAAGGAAATGAAAACAACAAGGAACATTGCAATAATAAGTTTAAAAACATCTAAAGTAAAGGTGAACAAACCGTCAACAAAGGTTTACGGAATTAAAAAGAGATTTATCGCGAGGGAACTGAGCGATGATATTGAAACATCTACTTTATGATTAAGCTAGCTGCCCCACGCAACTTCGTCTGCGTCGAAAAAAAAAAAAAAAAATTAGGGGTGGAGTACCCCTAACATTTAGGGGGATGAAAAATAGATGTTGGCCGATTCTCATAGATACCGGATAAGCACAAAAAATTTCAACAAAATCGGTCAAGCCGTTTCGGAGGAGTTCAAGTTCGAACACCGTGACACGAGAATTTTATATATTAGATTTACTAGAGTAAAAAAGAGCGACGAGAAAGAGAGCGTAACGCGTCGCGCCGTCCCTCCCAAACCCCGTGCTGGGTTCTGTTCTCAGCCGGGGTTCGGAAACTGAGTGAGAGCGGTTGGACCTTTTAGTGCGGTTCAACTCCCACATACCCCCCGGGATCCGGATTTCCGCCATTAGAGAAAAAAAAAAAAAAAATAGAGAGGAAAATAGCCACAAAATAATTAATGTACAGAATTACATTTCCTACAAACAACGCTTCATGGTGCGTGTGCAAAAATTAAATTATAATTTTGATTAGTTGTCACTTGCCTAGGTAGGTATCAATGTTCGTGTTAAAGTATAGGTTCATAGGTATACCTTGGTGTAGTGTATAGTGTAGTGTATTTAGTGGTATTGTCAGTCAATGGTCGGCAGAGTGTGGTGCTAGTGTGTGACGTCACGCGTGAGTCACACACTCGGCGCGTGGCCCGTCCTGTCTCAAGGACCGACCCCGCTCATTAATTATTATAATAACGGAGGAACACTAATATCGCAACTCGTTGTAAATATCAAACGACATTCTTCGCCTCTATCGTCGTATTTTTATCTTTATTGATATTTTTATACATGACCGCCATGTTGCCGCACTAAAATAGCTGCTAATCTTTTCTTTTACCAAGTAAAGACAACTTGTACCAACTTGATATGTAATTATTATTTGTATGTCATTCAGCTAACATAATTATGAATTTATATAACACCATGATTTTTGTTTTCGCAAGGAAGAACAATAATGAGACTGTCGTATACCCACATATATTTTTTACTTTCAGGGAAGGTTTTTATGTTTCATTTATTATTTGTACAGTCTCATACCGAGCGACATGAAACCACAATAATTAGTGTACTTTCAGAATTAGGTATATTACAGTCAAGTGCATGTCGCCGAAGTCTCTAATGTCTATAACCACCAAACTCTCTTTAGCTTTACATCTCATTCACATCAAAGCTTGATTCAACTTTCAACAATAAAATTACAAACGCACCAAACCAAATTACAACTAAAATGAATGATCAATTTTCTATTGACGAAATACTAAAAAAAAAGAAGTTTAAATAATATTTACTTATTAGTTTAGTGACGAAATGTCATGATTAGCATACACGTTACCATGTATAGAAACCGCTAACATTCCGCTAGAGGCGGTCGGAGACGCACTAATGGAATCCCATAAAGTCGTCAGCGCACTTCGCTACACGACACGAAGAAAAAGGTTGCGAAAACAACGGACGATCACAAGACAAACACGACCGACGGCCGGACCCGTCTGACCTACCTCTGTTACCAACCGAACACTCACTACACCAAACTGTACTCTATTCCTTACAAGATACGATGCATTATCGAATGTACTACTCGTAGTTACAATGTTTTCAAAGGAATGTGTGATCGAAGAGAAGAGTACGAGTACATATTGTTAGGTGACTTTTCTCTAATTCCATTTAATTGTTTGTAGAAGCGGGTATTACGTCGATTTAAAGGAAGGACTTCCGGTTGTGATGAATCATTTTATAAGAGTGTTGTTAGATTCTTTTAATTTTATTTTATGCGAACGGAAATACTAGTGGCGCCATCTGATTTATTTCTCAAGAAAGTATAAAAGGCGTGTAAGCTGTCGTTTGAATACAGTAGTCGACGTGATTTCAAAGTGAACAGAGTTGAGAGTAATTGTGACTGAGTTTTGGAGGATAATTGTACTGATTTTGGAGGATGGTTATACTGTTTTTGGAAAATGAATAAACTGTTATTGTGAACCAAGGAATTTTCATTGTGTTTCTGAACTGAACCCAATAGTTCAGAAGCGGGATCGACGGAAAAAGGTACCACTTTTTCTTGTACTGCGCCCACAGAAAACCGTAAGTCACTGATATTACATCTTTTTTAAAGTATATCATTATGGATGATACTGAGCTCAGCTTACAAAAAAAAATGAGTTTCAAATGGACGCTCATTATGTATGAGAGGATCCATTTTTTTTTTTTTTTTTCTATTTTATTTTCATTTCCCCACACTCTGGTTTGAATACTACTTAGTTGAATTCCGTTACATTAAAGTCTCTTTTTTTTCTCTTTTTCACGTAACATCGAGTAACTATGGCTGGACTGGACTGGACTGGATTGGATTGATATATCATGGTTGCGGACGGCTCGTGGTACAGAGTCGAGTAACTATGGCTGGATTGGATTGGATTGGATTGGACTGGATTGGATTGGATTGATATGTCATGGTTGCGGGAAGGCTCGAGGTAAAGAGTCGAGTAACTATGGCTGGATTGGATTGGATTGATATGTCATGGTTGCGGGAAGGCTCGAGGTAAAGAGTCGAGTAACTATGGCTGGACTGGATTGGATTGATATGTCATGGTTGCGGGAAGGCTCGAGGTAAAGAGTCGAGTGACCATGGCTGGGACTTGGATGGACTAGGTTGATGCAGGACTAGGTTGATGCAGGACTAGGTTGATGCAGGGCTAGGTCGATGCAGGGCTAGGTCGATGCAGGGCTAGGTTGATGCAGGGCTAGGTTGATGCAGGACTTGGGTTGATGCAGGACTTGGGTTGATGCAGGACTTGGGTTGATGCAGGACTTGGGTTGATGCAGGACTTGGGTTGATGCTGGACTTGGGTTGATGCTGGACTTGGGTTGATGCTGGACTTGGGTTGATGCTGGACTTGGGTTGATGCTGGACTTGGGTTGATGCTGGACTTGGGTTGATGCTGGACTTGGGTTGATGCTGGACTTGGGTTGATGCTGGACTTGGGTTGATGCTGGACTTGGGTTGATGCTGGACTTGGGTTGATGCTGGACTTGGGTTGATGCTGGACTTGGGTTGATGCTGGACTTGGGTTGATGCTGGACTTGGGTTGATGCTGGACTTGGGTTGATGCTGGACTTGGGTTGATGCTGGACTTGGGTTGATGCTGGACTTGGATTAGTACTGACTAGGTTGATGCTGAATTGGATTGGTACTGACTAGGTTGATGCTGAATTGGATTGGTACTGACTAGGTTGATGCTGGATTGGTACTGACTAGGTTGATGCTGAATTGGATTGGTACTGACTAGGTTGATGCTAAATTGGATTGGTACTGACTAGGTTGATGCTGGATTGATACTGGACTGGACCGCGCTGCCTTGAATTGGGGCTGGACTGCGCTGCCTTGAATTGGGGCTGGACTGGACTGCGCTGCCTTGAATTGGGGCTGGACTGGACTGCGCTGCCTTGAATTGGGGCTGGACTGGACTGCGCTACCTTGAATTGGGGCTGGACTGGACTGCGCTACCTTGAATTGGGGCTGGACTGGACTGCACTGCCTTGAATTGGGGCTGGACTGGATTGCACTGGGGCTGGATTAGTATTGGACTGGACCTGGATTGGTATTGAGATTGGACTGGACCTGGATTGGTATTGAGATTGGACTGGACCTGGATTGGTATTGAGATTGGACTGGACCTGGATTGGTATTGAGATTGGACTGGACCTGGATTGGTATTGAGATTGGACTGGACCTGGATTGGTATTGGGATTGGACTGGACCGGGATTGGACTGGACCGGGATTGGACTGGACCGGGATTGGACTGGACCTGGATTGGTATTGGACTGGACCTGGATTGGTATTGGACTGGGCCTGTATTGGACTGGGCCTGTATTGGACTGGGCCTGTATTGGACTGGGCCTGTATTGGACTGGGCCTGTATTGGACTGGGCCTGTATTGGACTGGGCCTGTATTGGACTGGGCCTGCATTGAAGCTGGATTGGACCTGGAGCTGGATTGGACCTGGAGCTGGATTGGACCTGGAGCTGGATTGGACCTGGAGCTGGATTGGACCTGGAGCTGGATTGGACCTGGAGCTGGATTGGACCTGGAGCTGGATTGGACCTGGAGCTGGATTGGACCTGGAGCTGGATTGGACCTGGAGCTGGATTGGACCTGGAGCTGGATTGGACCTGGAGCTGGACTGGACCTGGAGCTGGACTGGACCTGGAGCTGGATTGGACCTAGAGCTGGATTGGACCTGGAGCTGGATTGGACCTGGAGCTGGATTAGAGCTGGACCAGATTGATAGGTTGCGGGAAGGAACAAGGCCGAATGATCAGGCATATCTGATATTGGAGTAGATAAACAAAACTAGGAAATACAAAGGAAGACGCGGAGACTGTCTCCAGGATTTCGATGAATAATGGCACAAAGAGACAGATAAGGGGTAACATTCGGAAACGTTATCAGGGTTCTTAAATGATTGAACAGAACGGCGGAGCGGCAGTCACCACGAGGAATATGGACAAGTAAGCCAAATGATATTAATTCTGCCTTACATCGTTTTATGGCAAAAGATAAAACTATTCAGTTTCAACTAAACAAAGAGACCGACTGAATAAAGGAAGAAAAAAAAGGGGGAGAATAGATTTGATTCATTATGGAACATGTCTGGGAGGGATAGAAGCGAAAGTTGATGGAACCCTCTCCTTGTCGTGAGAGTTACGCCGGACTTCACACAGATTGTTGAGCAAAATAGTTGAGTTTGAAGAATCATTAGAGCATTATACACGATGACTAATCTACTATTTCGCTATAAAATCTCAGGTTAGCAGGATGTGTCTTGTTTACTTCACGGGGTGGATCATAGAGCCATTAGTGCGTAGGTGGCGTAATTTAGCGAAGAAGAACTTGCGGAACCATCAAAGTAGGGCAATTCGGGGAGTCGTGAGATACAAGTGACAGATCATTACGCAGACAACTATTCATTGGAACCTACCTGGTGCTTCTGAGGTTGATACAGTGGCGGTAATAGGTGTTTCGATTGCGAGGGAGCGATCGCCTTTTGAATTACTAGATAAGGACTGTTTCTGACCAATGCGCGTTACCAATCAAGGGAGTTTGGGTCTGGATCACTCTGGACATATCTGGTAGCAAGGGAAGGTTGGAAAGGCTTTCTGCCCTGCAAGAGTCCTAGAAATCCAAATAAATGCTTACCTACAGCATGTCAACGTTGATGTTCAGTCAAAGTTCTCCTTGATTAAAGGGTCGGACGGAACTGGCTGGATTTGTGTGAGAATGGTAGTTTCTGAACGAACAATGTTGTGAAAGATGTTTTTGGACGAAGCTCAGAGTGAAAGGGATGACAGATAAAGAAGATGGACAAAAGACGCGAAAGACGAACGTTGTGTTAAGAAGAAGTCTATTATTTTTATGAGTCTTGATGGGGGACGATAACAATTTGCCTGCTTTATTGGTGCTGTTTATGCCGGTGTTGCAGGAATGTGCATTGTTGATGGCAGTGTTATTCACTCCTATGTTTTGAGTCAATACTTTTTACAGAAGGTCCGGATATAATTGTCGCTGGAATTCCAGATGAATCGAATGTTCAAACGACATGTGTAAACGCTTGCAGAGTTTGTGTCTGAAGTAGAAGGGAGTATTGTCCTAGAGAATATACGATTGGAAATTAATGTTGGAAAGGATACCATTTTGGGTTGTTGTAGAGTTGACTTCCATGAAAACGCGGTTGACCAGAGCAACAACTGTAGTGATCGACAACATCGAGCGCTTCTAGCTCCAGATATGCTGTTGTGTAGGGATTGTTTCATGTGATTTGCAAGGTCGAGAATTTACAAAAGCCTATCGGATGGTGACTGAGACGGAGGATCTGAACCCCTTATAGTGTCGGATGTGGATTGTGAACTGATGAGAGTATGTTGCAGGAAATATTGGATAGTGAGAAGATGAGAGTCAGATTAATGCTTTTTGTGGACGAATGATTGTTGGCGTATCGTTCTTGGCTCTATATGATCCTGGAGCAAAATGCGACGTATGCAAGTAGAAGGCCTGGCTGGTGTACGTCTGTAACACAACTTCTCTAGTCCCTCTCTGATTACAGCTGGTATCTTGTTTTAGTCGGAGACCCATTGATAGAGCTGTTGTGGCCATTGATGACGTCGGATTGTAACTGCCCAATCGGCAGGTGCGGAAGCTCGGACTATTAGGATAACTGGGAAATTTTGTTATTGATCAAGGCCTTACGTTTTTTTTGAAGTTTATGCGAGTATTGTATTTGTATTTGGTGGGTTTTTGCTCAAAGGAGTTATCTGGTAGATTCTCGAAGTGAGGCACGATGGTGAGGATCTTGTGTTGTAAGAGACGTTGTGACCTATTCAAGATAGAAGGATAGGTATTGTTTCCCGGAGGTGCGAAGTTTCGTTCGCTTGGAGTGCGGCCGTGTCAGGGCTGGAGCATGTGGATGTGATAGAGGGACCACTTCACTTGGACCCATCATTAAAGTGTGATTAGTAGAGCTGAACAAATTCGGAGGATTTAAATAGGAAAAGTCGAAAAGTGGGAATGTGATACTGATAAAACAAGGCAATGAACAGAAGGACACAAATGGACAGAATAGAGGAAATAATTTATTTAATGAAATCGGATACTGTTAATTTCGGACAGGTCATCTCCCTAATGGATTTTGCGAGAAAAGAAGTAGGAATACGTGAGTTGGCAACGCTAGGAAGAGAAACTGGAATCTCAAGATATAGTGAAGAACAAAAACGTGAAAATGAGAAGTCTTCGAAGGCTGTATCCTTCCAATTCTCCCATCTGAATGTCAAACTCAAGACCTCATCAAATTAAACACCAAAAATGTTATCAGGCTTGCAGAATGCTATAACGGTAAAGAAATTTGAAGGGGTGGACTGACATACTATCAGATGATTCAATAAATGAAACAAACTATATGAACTGATACACCGGACAGAAGAGGAAAAGAGGTAGGCCTTTTCGATGGTGGGAATACTAAATAACAGGGATATTATAATGAAGAAACGGCTGAAGACAGGAGTGGAATGAAGGAGGCTTTTGGGCACGTAACGTTTTTTATGGCTTTCAGCTATGGTGCTACGAGGCTATAGTGTCGAGGAGTAAAATTCAACCATGGCTTTTTGTGTGGACACTTGAATTCTACGTTGCTTGATTTTTAGTTGGTTGTTTTGGTCTCCTTTTATTTATTTTTTTTTTCTCATCTTTTAGTAATGGTTGCAATTGATCGGATTTACGGAGAGTTAAACAAGCGCGAGGACTCGCTTAGTTACAGGATGGCCGAGCTGTTAGGTGACTTTTCTCTAATTCCATTTAATTGTTTGTAGAAGCGGGTATTACGTCGATTTAAAGGAAGGACTTCCGGTTGTGATGAATCATTTTATAAGAGTGTTGTTAGATTCTTTTAATTTTATTTTATGCGAACGGAAATACTAGTGGCGCCATCTGATTTATTTCTCAAGAAAGTATAAAAGGCGTGTAAGCTGTCGTTTGAATACAGTAGTCGACGTGATTTCAAAGTGAACAGAGTTGAGAGTAATTGTGACTGAGTTTTGGAGGATAATTGTACTGATTTTGGAGGATGGTTATACTGTTTTTGGAAAATGAATAAACTGTTATTGTGAACCAAGGAATTTTCATTGTGTTTCTGAACTGAACCCAATAATATACACCCTCGTTTCAGGCTTGATATAGATAAGTACAGAAATTCTTGTGATCAGTAGATCACAAGTAAAATCCCGATAATACTATAGAACTATACAAAAGCTATAAAAATATGTACCAGAAGAGATTAATGTATGTAGTCATGTGAGTGAACTGACAGAAGGCACGTCACAGCTGATGTGCTAACAGAGAGCGCAAATAGAAACACTATGTAGTACAGAGTCGTCACCAGTAGGTTCTCCGGTCTACATTCTATGACGTGCCACTGTAATAGCTCTGCAGTCTGCGTGAAACAATAAACATTACACGTTCTGGGAAAATTACATGTTTACACGAGCTACGTTCGACACATACGGCTTATACGATACAAGGCAAAATACACGAATTCATGTGGCTTTTCACTAGACGAGCGAGCAGTATTAAGCACTAAAACTATACAAGTAGTTAGGGCGAGTACACACAGGCGCCCTAACGCAGAGAGTGGCAGGGACACACGGCGACGACCAGTCTCCAGGGAGTATTGACCTCGTCGGTCGCGGCAGTAGCCATGTAGCCACATCCAGACCTGTCTCGCTGTCTGGACATAATATGGGTATCCTCGCCAATTTAGACGCATTGTGTTGATATCGTGAAATCGTACACCTTATTGTTAATTGATAAAAAATTGTAAGACATCGTTATTTTCAATGTGGTGTTTTTACAATAAGCCAGGCCAAAACCCTACTACTCTAACTCTATCTCAGGGTTTTTTACGGTATTGGAGAGGAAACTGAATTCAAAATACTAGGAACATCCATAAAAGCGACTTGCTCAGTAGATTCACTCGACCCACACGACCTCCATAATAACAGCGACTAGAGTCCAACCCTTTGATTTTCCAACACACTGCGAACCTCATGATGCAAAAACTCTGCCTTTACTTATAAGGAGTGAACAACATTCCCAACTAAAACACTGTTTACATATTGTAAAGATGCCGTAATCTGATACTTCTAAAATACGCGTAGTAAGTATGCGCAGTGCAATCGTTTGCTTCTGGAAAACGAGGACTAAGTCGTGTGACACAAATTCTTAAGCATCATTAGAGACCGAGAACAAACTAGTACTACATAATATATGTATATTACTATACTATTCACAAACACAATGCAGTTTCTTTATATTTATAACACTAATTTGGGGATCGATGTGTTAGAAAAATGTTCAATCCGTAACGTAGTGTATAAACGTAATGCTTACATAATAAAATCTAATATATAAAATTCTCGTTTTTCGAAGTTGCGCGGGGCAGCTAGTATAATATAATATCATGAAGATTACATGAGGAGTAGCATTTGAGGAGTTGAGGATACTTCCTACTCGCTACTTTTCGGTCGCGGAAGTAGGTGCATATTATAACTGAAACAAAATCTACCGTACGTACAACAATCTTACACTATCTATAAAAGTATTATTAAAACGTGTTATCAGAAACTGATTCACGGAGTTTCGAAAGGAATTAAGTGCAAATTTCGTCATATTATATACATATACATAAATACCTACTTAATTGACGATGTATTTATATTGAAACACTTAAATAGACATGTCATAATGACAAGGAATATTAGTGCATTGTGATGTCATCGCAATGTATAACAATATGTGTAATTTTTTTTCGTTTACACAACTACATACATGCTATGTAGGTGTAACGCACCTCCTACAATTACTTGGATGTTGAAGCATTAGGCTAAATAAATAAAAACCAGTGAAAAGTAAAACTTTATCGAAAGGCTTTGGAATCTTTTGATAATTTGTTTGGGTCGTAAACTCGTTTACATACGTTGCAATAAAAAGAAAACAAAATGCCGTCTTGTGTTGGACATCACATGAGCTACATTGAGAGACAGCCTACGCCAGGTAAACAAATATTAATAGTGCATACAATATTATGTATGTAGTGTGTGTGTAACACAAATAGGTCGTGTGTGAGCGGCGAGTCCCGTGACGGACAGCTCAGTTATTTTGGCAGAACCGAGCCGACGACACACATCCACACAGAGCACTGTTACTAACCACACATACACAACATATTCCGCTCAAAATAATAACAACAGCATTTGATTTTCCTTTATCCAATCCACCATTGAGTCATCAAAAACACATTAAGTTCCGATGGAGTTCCCTTTAAATGTAGGTGATTAGTTTTTGTCGTGTGTTGGTTGAACGTCCTATATGAATTAGTTAGTATCCAGGTCATGTTGTGTTCTAGGTACTGGGCAGCTGCCGACGATGGAGCTCACGAGAACATCGTTATCTTTGCCTCGTATAAACAATGTGTGTATAATCGTGAGATTGCGCGCGAGATGTGGGTCGAGATAGCAGGAGGAGCCGTCGATCACACACACACATGCAGGCGAGTGCGCCGTCTCGATGACGCAAGTGTAAATCATTGATAACACACCGATCGACTATCTACTATCGCAACGATTACTTTACTCGCATTGTTTACAATACATCTTACACTTTGTAATATTATTTCATTCGAAACAGGTACTAGATATTCTTTTCTTCCTTTATTGGTAAACTAAGATACAGCATATCAGATTGAAATGTTTACCGCCGTTCATGAATTTCTGTAATAACTGGTCTTTATGACGTTGTTATCTGAAGCCTACCATACACAACTCCTTTTTAAACCTTGCTTGAAGAAAACAATAAAAATCACTTTTTGAATTCCATCGAACCTTTTACAGAAATATTAATAGACAGTAAAGTATCACATAGAAGAGAGATTGCAATTGTTTCATGGGGATATTTTAGCTGCAAGGGGCGGATAATCCTCTCGTTTCATCTCTGTGTTGATGCACATCGCGCCTGCACTCCCATGTGTCAACATTTAATATTGCGCTCCGTGAGAACACATGCACGCTATATTATAAATAATAATCTGCTACAACCATTGTTAGTATAACATAATTCACAATCAGTTGAAAGTAGTATAGAATGTCCGTCTGAGGTGAAACGTGTTGTTGTTATCAAGGCGGCAGTGTAAGAGCACGGCGAGCGTTATCTGCACACGAGAGGTCAACGTATCTTATCACTCGCTAAATACAAAACATTACTACAACACGAATGAAACAATGCTAATACGATAACTAATGCAATAAATGAATTGATTTTCATAAAATCCCATGTTAGGTATTTTATTGAAGAAGCAGTCTTCACTGTTTAGAGGTGAGAGCCTAGTGATGCTCCTAACATTCCGAAAACTTATGACTGTTGCATACAATTCATCAACTATAACTGCCCACCTTTGGGCTCAGGTCTCCTCAGTAGAGGAATCAGACATACCTAGTCCACCACACGAGCCTAGTGCAGGAAAAGCACCTACATAATCTATACTAATATTATAAAGAGGAAAGATTTGTTTGTTTGTTTGTAACGAATAGACTCCGAAACTACTGGACCGATTTCAAAAATTCTTTCACCTTTGGAAAGCTACATTATCCCCGAGTAACATAGGCTATATTATATTTAAAAAAAAATAGGGATCCTTACTAAAACTCAAATAATGTAACATAAGATGTAAAAAAATTACCTGAAAAATTCCGTCGCGTGCGCTGCGAAAACTATTGACAATAGAACAAAATGATGAACTACGGGTTTTTAGGTCTTAGTAACGGTCTAATAATGCGACGGCATTGCGAGTACTGTTTGAACCCCTTTGTAACGTAGACGAAGTTGCGCCGGTTGCGCGGGTCAGCTAGTCTGTCTGTCTGTACCAACCCATTACTGCCCACTGTTGGGCTCAGGTCTCCTCAGGAGAGGGATTAGGCATAGTCCACCACGCTTGCCTAGTGCGGATTGGGGACTTCACATATCTTCAAAGAATTATTAGAACCCTTTTCCGACATGCAGGTTTCCTCACGATGTTTTCCTTCACCGTTTATAGTCAGTGGTGTTGTGAAAAATTGCACATAAATCTGTTTCACATTTAGATTTAGAGGTACAAGCCGGCCGGATTTGAACCCGCAACCTCCCGTACGGAAGGAAGCGGTTCGACCACTCGGCCACCACGACTTATGGAATACGTAGTGAAACATGTCTCATTGACAAACACTGCATTGGTAGTTCCTACGACGTTGTTTCCATTCGTAAGTCGCAGTTGTCCTCGTTCGGTTCGCGTTAATTATGTACTTGTTTGTTTGTTTGTAATGTAAACACGCGCTGTGAAGGTTTGTTTAGGTCGCGCCGACCGTTCTTGGACTTTGCTTTGTTATCCGAACTATTCCGTACCTACTGCGAGTGACTGCGACCGAGCGCTAAGCCACATTGCACAACTACAGTGGAAACTTACAGCTTACGATACTACTAAAAATATACTGCACCCGGTCATTTTATATACTGATAATGAAACGTTAATCTATGTACGTATAGGCTAAATTTAGTAAAAAAATCTACGGACGACCATTCTCATATTAATCTGAGACTATTTAAGGCAGCCTGGTTTTCCGATCTGGGTTTCTATCAACGATGGTACTAAACGAACAATTGGATTCTCATATTATTGTCTGCATGACGCGAGTGTATAGTAAGTGAATCGTGTGCTTTAAGTAGTTGCACGTTACGTTACAATGTTGCGAGCAGGTTATTGTTCGCAACATGGCCGCCGGTTGTGTGTTCACCATCAGCCGTGTGATTACACTGAGTAGTGCACACAGACCCTCACGTTATGAACACCCGAAACAGGGTACACCTATGTAGCGTTTATGAAACTTGACTCAGGTGTTAGTATCGTCATGTATAGAGTAAGTACTGTCGTTGCAACACTACTGCGAACAATATCGACACAGATTAGCCACAGCTGCACACATACCACGTGCAACCTGTACCAATCATAAATAAACAACTACTGCATCTCTCTACCACCGAAATGAACTTTATCTTCGAAGCAATAAGAATTAAAATTAATGACTAGACTACACTTGTAGGCCTTGAATACTCGCATGACTGCCAAAGATTAGATTTAGGGGCAAAACCAAACATAACTTCAATACACTTTTTCAAAAATAATAATATCATAATCGAGAGTGACATTTTCAGTCTTGTTTTAGTAATTCGTTATTCCGAGGGAACCATTCGACAGATCCGTCCGCGGACGGATCCGTGACAGATCTGTTTCGAGAGATTTTCTTGTAAAATGTAACAACACGAAATCGTTTTATTTGGTCAATTTGAAAGTTTTAAGACGGATTTCAAACTTTTGTGTGAAAAATCTAATTTTCTTAGTGAATATCATCGCACTGCTTGGTTTACGAATGAGCTAAAATTTACCTTCGTAACAGAATTATTACATAATTATTAAGACTATTTTTTACAATACGCATTTTTTTTTTTATTACTAGTTACATTTTTTGCTTTTTACCGACTACGAAAGGACTCAATTCGACTTTATGTTTTGTATGTTCATGCATAAATTTGTTCCTGATAATTTTGGATTTCGATCCGCACGTGTAAATGGGCTAATAGAGTGTTAATGACAAGCGCAAAGAATAACGCTTCCAAATATAAATAGTATGTAAACAGAGCGTCGCAATAACGTCGTCAATGGTAATATGTAGATATACGTACGCAGCTCCGTCTGGTGCATACGTGTCCCCGGATTTAACATACTCGTACGTATCATCGGTCGAGTATATAACTACGAACGTGGGGAACAAGATGTACTTTTCAACATATTTATGCTTGTTTTTAGTTTGGTTGGAGAAAATCACTGTCTCTCGTGATAATTACCAACTAGTATTTATTTACAACACATTTTCCTGTTCTATCATTCGGTACAAAGTAATTGAATGACAGGTACAGTTACCGAAATCAGTGAGTCAGTCGAGTGGGTCGCATGGATCAGCGACTTTCGCTTTTACATTGCACCTGACTCGAGTTTCGTACTCGGAACGCACGGAGTGACGTCACACAGGAATACGTCACCAACATAATTATATCTGATAACACATTATTCATGTTATTTGAATCCTCAGAAATTAAAATTAGTCACTTTGTCTTTGAACATGTGAACACATCTCAAAAACTATCAAAGTTGTTAAAATAATATTATGATGAATCATCATCATCATTTGGGATAATAAATAGTATTTTTAAAATAGTATGTTTTGGGAGGGTATGTAGAAAGGTCGGTGTGGATATGATGGTACAAGGCCGGTCACATGTGACACACATACTGTCCGTGTGACACTAAACATGGCAACTACTCAGCTGTGCCACTTGGCGCAATCACTCATTACCCATACATACTCATTACACATCTATACCAATGTGTTCCAAACACATCTCTTCTACTAAACTACAACTAAAGCATAAAATAAATAAATAAAATAAACAAGTATGTGCAACTATAATAAAAACATTGCTATTTTTACAGCCAAGTAATTTAGCTAATTAAGTTCAATGAGAGAATTATTGATGCAATTCTTTGATCTCTACTGGATAAAGAAGCTATGTTGCTTTAATGATTTATTGCACATAACTGAGAGGTTGTCGATACTGAAGCACCTGCATTCCATGCATCAAGCTTACAGATCCAATAACAAGTGATTGACAAAACTTCTCAATTATAGGTATTAAAATCAAAACATATTGTTAAAAAGTACAGGACATAAATAACAAGTTGAATGACCTGAAGATAAACAACTTATAGTGTTTGTTTACAGGTTAATTGTTAACTTAAAAACAGACAGTTTTTATAAATAGACAAAAAATGCAGTTGCTGCTGTCATTGACTCTGTGTCCCATCATTACAGCATTTTTGATATAAAACAACTGAACAATTGATAAACCAATGTTGCTTCAAAGTTAAAGACACAAGAGAAGGACTCTATACTTGACATTCAGTAGACAGTAAAAATGAGTATACAAAATTAGATGTTTTTCTTCACCTGTTTATACCTGTGCAACAAATGCATGTTTCATAAAATGTTACATAGAAAAGAAGAAAGCAGCTGTGGACAGTAAGAGTTGATACAGCAAAGTACGGTATCATGTGTCACCAGAACTTTAGTGGAGTCTCATTAATCTCTGTCGTCGGCATGTTCTTGTGACAATAATATGTCACCAAAACAACAGTTACAAAAGTTTCAATATTATCATATACTTTAATATTCTTCAAATTAGCTCTTCAACATTTAATATATTATCATGTAGGTAATTAATAAAAGATACGAAATAATTGAGATTATCACTATCTACTGAAATAAACTTAAATATCAATATCATATTGTTTGTTTACGCAAGCAACTGATAACAATATATTTGTTTATATGACTTTTATGATACTACATTTACAAGTTATTCCTGTTCTCAGTAAGGCTTCATTTACTTCATAGTTTTAACAAATATTACATAACTACTACATGTTTATACAACAACTATGAAAAAACTATTTGTTTACTAATCACTCCACTGTTGTTATTGCAATGTAAATGTTTCCTGAAGCAATAACATTAATGTCTTACATGATTTATTTTTTTACCTTTCAACAAGTTTTCAATTAATTGGATATGCAATGGTTGTTAAGTTGATTGTTGAAGCCACATGTGTCAACATTTAGTAAAACTAAAACCACAACAGGTGGGTAGAGTATAAACAACTAGTTGTTTACAAACAAGGCAAGGCAAGGTACTGACCTGGAGGGCAGCAGCATGGGCGGGGAGCCCTTGCGCTGGAAGACGCCGTCGACGAGCACGCCGTTCTTACTGTTGCAGGTGAGGTAGAACTCGGGGTGGTCGTAGGCGAGCTCCAGGTGCCGCCGCGAGATGAAGCTGGAGTGGCCCATATTGACGTCCACCTGGCCGCGGCTGGAGTTGCGCCCGATCACGACGCGCTTCTGCCGGATCAAGTACTCGAAGTCGCGGCCCTCGAGGCGCGCGATGGCGGCCGGCGCGCCGCTCTGCACCCACTGGCTCTTCGACGGAGACGAGGGCGCCGACTTGAGCGCCAGCAGCGCCCAGGCGTCGCTCTCGGAGCTGCGGGTGAACTGGGCCTGGGCCATGGCCGGGCTGGTACGACGCTATCCACACGCGGCCTGCGTGCCGCTCGCACCTGCACACATCACAGAACCGACTCCACCCGGATGTCCGGAACCTGTCCTGTCTCTACTCAACACTTTGAGGTTACTGCCGAAACGCACATGCGCAAACTTTCCGTTTGTGCGGTAAACAACAATTATATAAACCACCACACCACCACGTGATAAAGCTGTGTACATATACTGCGTCCCAAGCTTCCGATCGATACCGTTAACGCACTTCAATCTTGTCTTTTCCTGAAATATGCTCCTTTATACTGTTGCACAATTGAATTTTCTCAAATAAACCGAAATTAGAAACAAAAGTAAACACGAGGTGAGAACAAAAATAACCAAAAACGTCAGTTCACCATACGCAGTTTACAAGTTTATCGCGCCATCTACACAACATAGCAACAAAACAGTAAACTAAAATTTATCCGTTTCACGCAGTTTCGATTCAATGATAAAGTGGGAAATAATGATAATTTTTTTGTCGACTCGAAAAAATATACTTTAATAATTAATACATCTCATTTCTGGACGTGCTTATTATGAAGTATTTATTACTGACAAACCTTTTTTACGACGTGCCTCAAACCTAATAAAATAACTACAAAGAAAAAAGCACCATTGCCTCATTCTGTAACATTAAATTAAAAATATTTAAACAAATTTTAACGTTCTTATGAATATTTGTTATTAAACTTGACGGCCAGTTAAAGCTCATGTACAAAATGTGGATTTAGAAAGCCTCGACCACAGACCATACATATATATATGAGATAGATATGCAACTGGAGATAGGAATATGAGCTGAAGTTTACGTATTGCAGTAAGAGGTGGAGCCACATGCTTGAGTGCATGCGCTGCGCGCTAGATTTAAATGTATTTTTTGTTTACTAGGGGACTTCAGTTTTTCTATTTGAAAAAAAATGTTTCATTACAATAGCTGATGCATCCACTCGTAATTTAAAACAACAAACTGATTATAATTCGAAATCTGTGAACTTGCTCAGCTTTTTAACAAAACATTTTTTTTTCAAATAGAACAGTTTTTAAAATAAAAAGCTGTTGTTTTCACATTCCATTTCAAATTTATATTATTTTTATCAATAACATTATATACAATAATACCAAGAAGAAAATATACAAAAAGAGCAACAACAAAGGAATAACATTCAAAGAAAATAATATATTTTTACAAAAGCATTTTTTTGTGAAAATATAGTATAATCAACCATCATTTTGAAAAATATGAAAGTACTTGCAATGTGATGCATCGTTTAGGAATTTAAAACTAAGTTTAAATCAATCAAAACAATATCTTATACAAATATGTACAAACATAACAAAAATTGCGTATTCAGGAATAATTTGGAGCTGAATATAATTTTCATATATTTTTTATTCTTTAAATGTAAAATTTTATATAATAATAACATAAAACCTTTAGATGATTTAGTTCCTTTTGATGTTATAGTAATTCTATAACTAAACTTATTTATAAAAAAAATCACTGATTTCTAAAATTGTAGACAAAATAATTTCACATGTAGTTTCCTTCTAAATTTGTAAAAACTCAACAGGTTTACAAAAAATAGCTTTTTATAAATAATTATTAAACAATCGTTGTGTTATTATAGTATCAGTTGTGTTATTCTCACGGATATTTGACAATTAGTAAGTTATAAACTTATTTAGACACTCGTGGTTTTCTATAATACTTTCATGCATTTTGAATGGCTCTGCAACAACGTTGAAATATCGAGACAATTCAATTAATTAAATATTGTGGTATTAACCCGTTCAAAATGCATGAAAATTAGTAAGTTACTTAGCTTTACATAAAAACAAATTCCAAAAACTTTAAATATTCAATATTATGGTACTTTCGTTCTACTTGTGTAGTTGTCTAATAGCCTAGTCAAATTTATACTATATATTCTAAAATATACTATTTCGAAGAACTCAACATTGGTTGAATGTTTTTAGCAGGTTTATAAGAATGCTTTAAAAATTGTTTTGACTTGACAACATTCAGTCATATAAGTATAAATGCTATGGTACAAGTTGGTTATTTATAGCATTTATTGATAATAATTCTTCTAAACTTTATTCCAATGTTTAGTTCTTTGAAACTTTAAATTGAATAACAGAATTGATGTCTTGACATTCAGGATAAAGTCCTCCTTCATTTTTGTTGACACTGATGACTTTCTAGTCCTGCGAAGAAAAATAATAGTATTAGTAGTGTGACAGCATTAATTTATTAAGAAATTAAATGGCAGCAGTAACTCTTCATAGTAAAACTAGTGGGTCACTTTTAATTAATAGGTAGCCTATGTTATTTCTTAGAACCTAAAGACTGTCTGTGCCAAATTTCATCAAAATCAGATCAGAGGTTTAAACGGGAAAGTGTAACAGACAGTTACTTTCGCAATTATAATATTATTATTAGTAGGATATTAGAATATCTAACATATGACATGATTGTAAGTTTAGATCAATCAAAACAATTAATGTTATAAAATAATATTAAACGTATTGCGTATTCAAGAATATTTCGGATTTCAATATATTGATACGGATACGGAATTCAATAGATTTTTTGTGTTTATTTTATTCTATAAAATAACATTTTTATAACAAGTTACTCAATTCGATAAAAATGTTTTACAATATATCTCGTCGTTGTTTGGTAGGAGAACAAATACATCATTTAGATACTATTGAAAGTATTATAAATACTAGATAACCCGCGCAACTTCGTCTGCGTCACGAAAGGGTTTAAACAGCACTCGCGTGTCGAGCGAGCATGTCGTCGCGTTATTTTTGACGTGAAACGTTTTTATAAGCGCGCCGAAATATACGGGTCTATATCATCGTACCTTAATAATAAAAAGACTTTGTTTATTTGCGACTTTGTTATAATATTTTTTTTAATAAAATAAAAACGCCAATTTAATGCCAACAATGTTTGTATTACTCCTCTATGCAAACCTAATTTATTCGAGCCGTTCACTTTACAAAGAGAAGCATATACAGTAATGGGTCATAGTACCTCTAGCAGGTCCGTCTTGAGGTATAGCGGGAACATGGTCGTGGTCGGTGGCTCTGGGTCGGCGGCGTGCGAGGTGAGCAGCTCCTAGCAGCCAGCAGTAGCCCCGGCACCGGTACAGCTCCGAGCGGACAAACGTAGCGCCGCGCTCCAGTTAAGAGCCTGATTGTTTGTGCACTATTTCTGAAATCATAAATTGAGAAGTTTCAAATTGGATCCATAGCTGGCGGTTTTGTATATTCCCTGATATTGCATAAGCAGCAGTAATCATCAAACAACGTGTGGTATGCTCACCTAAATATCGTTTAATAAAAAAATCCAGACAGGGGAAATCGTCTTTCAAATAATTAATAGAATTGTGGAAACAATAAACATGCCGAGAGAGCCGCTGACCATCAAAGGTCAGAACAACAGTTTGACAAGGATGCCATTCATTAGATGATGTTTCATTCGTAACTTTATAATTAAGTCGACGAGCTCTGACTACTTTTCCACAGCCAGAAGGAACTTCTATATATTCAGGTACTAGCTGACCCACGCAACTTCGTCTGCGTTACAAAGGGGTTCAAACAGTTCCCGCAATGCGGTCGAGTTATTATTTTCGCGGCCCCACATATTCGTTGCGTTTTATACTCGTAATAACTTCTAAATGAAAAGTCCGATTGGAATAAAACAAAAAGTAATTTACTTCTACATTAATACTCTAGATAACAAAATACTTAATTTGGATAAGGGTTAATATAACGATACTCATTTAACGTTAAATTCAATCTTGGGACGAAAAAAAAATTTTTTTAATCATAAAAGTGGTTATTGTGACTAAACTATGATAGTTAGATATATGCTGTCGCGGACTTTTTTGTTTGTCTTCAAAAGACCTAAAAACCCGTAGTACATCATTTTCTTCTATTGTCAATAGTTTTTGCAGCGTACGCATAAATAGGTTTTTGATTTTTCACCTTTTGTTACATATTCGATATTTTCATGCGGATCCCTAATTTTTTTGAAAATAAAATATAGCCTATAACCTTCCTCGATAAATGGACTTTCCAACAGTGAAAGAATTTTTGAAATCGGACCGGTAGTTTCTGAGATTAGCGCGTTCAAACAAACAAACAAACAAACAAACAAACAAACTCTTCAGCTTTATAATATTAGTATAGATTTCTTCATTTGTAAAATCAATGGGGATACCCCTCGCAATTCCCATGCGAGTAACCTGATATGTAGGTATAAATGCCTTATACCCTCTGTCAGCCAACAGACTATTTTCAAGAAATTCGTTTGCAGCAGTGGGATTTGAGAACTCCACAACAATCCTGTTGCGGCCTAATTTTTTTATTCCATCTTTGGTGATGTGAGAAATATTATTTTTGAAGATAAATTGGCCAAATTTTACAGGGTGAATAGTCACGCCCGATGCCGAGGCATTATCTATTTTAGAAATGCGGACTGCGAAAGGACCTAGATCTGATGATAAATATTGCGATTGTAAGACTGAGCTTTAGGCTGTTCCAAATTCATGGCTTTTGTAGTGTCTGTTCTAGTAATTTTGCGACTAATATACTGATCATTCGAGGTTAGACCTCTTTTTCTTGGGATTGTTGTCAAACCGTCAGTTGACATGAACTCAACATCAGGTACTGGAGAAGATAAGTTTGAGCTGAACTCGGAGAGTTAATATATTCATTTTCCAGAGATTTAGATACGTCGTCTGGTATCCCTGGGTCGGGAGGTTTATTTTTCTCTGGGTTCATCTTACGTAAATAAGGGAAATTAATAAAAAATATACCTAATGAAAAATAATGAAATATAAAGAAAATAACCTACTAACCAACACCAACACACAAACTACACTAACTATAATTATGTTAAACAAGAACTAATAGGGAAATATTTACAAATAACATGGAAAAATAATTATTTAAAACAACGCGAAAAAAATACGTGACATTCACACTGACGTTCATTTGACATCCGGTCTCATATATATATGTATAGTCTGTGACGAAAAAAAAAAAGATAGCACAAATCTACATTACAAAGTTACTAAAAAATAAATTCTAACATAAAAAACATATTATACATTTATTTTATTTTAAGCTTAGGTTATAGCTGAAAAATAGTCCCCATTTGTCAATAACTGTCAGATCATAAAATACTAGGAAAAAACGTTTTTTTAAAATTAGCGCCATCTCGCGAGAAATCAATGAAATGGAAAAAGCGTGGAAAAGAATTTCCAAATAGCGCCATCTCACGTAAAATCATAAAGTTTCGTTACAACCGTAGTGACACCTAATAGTTCGTTTCCTAACTAAACCAGTGGCACCCCCCTGGCCTCGACAGCTGCAGTGACTTTGAAAATTCTAAAAAAGCTACTATCGAGGCCGAGTGAGTTGCTTTGGCACCCTAATAAAGAATTCTTTAATTCTTAAGATTTAATATACAAAGATCTACAGCAAATATAATTAAGTATATTCTATCGACAAGACAATTAAGCTGCGCTTTGCCGGCACATGCCGATCCCTGCTTAAGAATTATTGATAAGACATATTCACAGTGACATAAAAGCATAGTTATTCAATTTGAAATCAATTACAAGAAAGCTAAAAGCTGATTTTAAGAGAAAATAATAAGAGAATGATTCTATGAGTGTTTTGGATTTTTCGTTTGAGGTTCGGAACCCTAAAAAGTAGTATGTTATATCGTTCCTTTGCCTTAAAATTTATATGACTTTGACATTTAATGCTTGACTAAAGAACTGTCATCTCGGCGTTTTTTTTATGTTGGGATTTCGTTGTGCGGTGTTGTTTTTCTATGTTAATTCCATATTTCCAAGTTTTTGCAGTTATTCTGAGGGTTGAACAAAATATTTTTGTTCTTATTGCATTCATTTCATTAATTAATGGAAATTTAAATTTAAAATTTTAAAGCACAAATAAAGTAAATAAGTAATAACAAATACGTACCATTGCTAAACTTAAATCAGACAGAAATTAAAACATATAGTAAAATATAGTTACAGCTGTTACTTTTATTTTATTAAAGATCTTTAAAAGTCTTACTGTTCACTTCAAAGTGTATGTCGTGATTCTGTGCTCAACTAACAGACTATAAATTTGTCAAATAAAGTTCTCATATAAAGTAAGTAACAAACTATTATTATTTATATTTACAACAGGATTTGTCTGGCTCCACCTCGCTTCTGGTACTATTTCAAAGTATTAAAAAATCAATATGAAAACAAAACGAAATAAGTCCTCAAATAAAATAATGGTTTTTATGGGGAAACTCTGAGGGTGCTGCGAAGCATTGTGTGGATCAGGCAAGTTAGTTGGACAATCAGACACACTGGAGATATGGAGCTGAAGTCATTCATTGGTGGACATTGAGGATTTTGAATTAAACTGTTCACAGTAAGCATTACAGCAACAGATTGAAAATATCTCAAAACATATAAAATATTTGCTAAAATAATGACTTAGAAAATAAATGGAGATACTATGAAAACAGACATGTTGAAATTAGACAATAATAAAACAATAGGATTATTGTTATTACTTTATTTCATACATTATGATAATTAAAATATAAATAAAATAAAATCATAATTACTTAAAAGAAATTTAAAGGAGATGCATAAATAAATATTTTTTTAAAAGTACAATGATGATGGAAACCTTGTTAGCCGGTATTTAATCAACAACAGTAATAAGATCCAGAAGTTAGTCATCTAGTTGTGTCAAACTAGCGACACCACGGTTGATCCAGTGCCTCTGTGGCACGTCCGAGGGTAGCGTGATGTACATGACGAAGTTGCTGGAGTGTCCCGTGGTGGCCAGCACTCCCTTGCGCTCGCTCGTCTTGTAGATCGGACAGAAGTAGCACGGCGGAGGGTTGAACTCTGATATTAGTGCTGGTTTAAACCAAATGATGGGAATTGTGTCAAACAGTATCTTTGGATATGATTCGTCCAGTTGCATTGTATCTCTGTTCCACCGAGCTCCCTCCAGGAACAGACCCTGTCAAATATTTACTATTAACACAAAACAACGTCATGATTAAGGATCTGGTTGGTGGACATGGACACCCTCTAAGATTAGTCATAATTATTTTCATTGACTAGAATCCAGATTTTAACCACCTAAGTGAGCACTATTGTTGTGTCTTTAGGATTAATGATTAATGACCATTTGAAGAAACAAGCAATTTGTTTGTATTGTTACAAATAAAGCATTATATTATCAGTATTAAAAAAGAGTACTTTGTGAACATACACAGAGTGCACCATCATGACATACACATGCACCTCACAACTTTGACTCACCCATATAAACACACTATGTTCATGGTTTTGTTTATCCATCTCAGCTCCTTGCTGCTTGTAATTGAAATGTTAAGAATAGCAGTAGAATAAACATAATAATAAGACACTTACAATGTTTTGTTATAATATCAGAAGTGTAACCTTGCAATAAACTCCGTAGGTAGGCTCTTCTTCCACATCTGCCTCCTTGCTGGTGATGGTGAACTCGAAGTGCACCTGGTCGATGGGGATCTTGTTATGTCGCGAGTAGTTCTGCAACACGCCCGTCAGGAACGACTGCGTGAAGTAGAACCCTGACACCCAGAACACCATCGGCGGACCCTCGTCGATCCAGTCCTGCAGGAACTTGAGCCTGCAACCAGCGGTGAGTGTGTGTGCGCGTGTGGAGGAGCGATGAGCGGCGCGGGGAGCGAGGCGAGGGGCGAGGAGGGTGTGCTGGGGTGGGACGTGGAGGCGGAGGCGGCCATTGGAGACATCCGGCGACACGTGCGCGCAGCCTGCGTGTCCCCCGTGCTGCCCGCCAGCGCACACCGCGTCTACATCAACCTGACCACGCTAGAGGGGCGCGCCTACTGCGTCGAGATGTCGGCAGCCGGGTTCCGCGTGGTGGGCGCGCGCTACGACGACACCTCGCTGGCCGGCTGTGACCCCCGCGACCCGTGCGACCCCAGCGACACGTGCGACGACGCGCAACACAACTACGAGACGCCCTACGCGCTGCTCAACAACATCAGCCAGAAGTACAAGGAGTCGTTCAGCGGAGAGCTCCGGAACAAACTGCTACATCTCGCCAACAACACTCAACGTTGAATATGTTGCATTGTTGAACGCTTATAGGTTCTTGTACCTTCATAAACTGAACGTTGTTGCTGTTTGTCAATCATCTTCATCACAGAACTAAACAATATGAGCGTATACTCTTTGCAGAAAATTGACCCGCCATTGTTACATATACAGTTTGTGATATTTCACATATGAATAATTATGAACTATTTATAAATGATTGTGGTAAGTACAGTATTTAGCATTTTATCAAATTAGGTAACTGTACGTAAAATAAGAATGTCGTTATCGTTATATATCATTTATTTACTAATAGGTAGTGTATTCGTGAAGTGAAAGTAAATAAACATGGCTGAAATAATAGCAGTTATGTATTGCTCAGAATGATGTATTATTGTAGTATTATATTATTTGGTCAGTATTGAGCAGCGTAGGACTAGACACTAATCGAGCTTATGGATTACAATTTTTCTAATATGTAATAATATAATTAAAGAAATATTGAATGTCGATATTTTTAGTAAGTTCATTGAGTTCTCAGCGACGACTTCATCTCGTGAGAGTAGATTCTTAACCACTTGTTTATTAATTCGATATGACATACCTCTAACGTCTTTCACACAACATCGTTAAACAGAATATTATACACCGCGCTGGTGGCGGAGCTCGTCGCTGAACTTCAGTCATTTTGTAAAATTAGGTACGTTTTTATAGAATCGAATAGTGCAAAATAATCTAATTATGGTATGATTGTGATTTTAAGCATTTTACTGAACATATCGGCACCCTGTTTAATATTGGAAAAGGATTGTAATAATATTGTTGTTTTTTGAAATGTTTACAATTTCATTCATTGAATAGTAGGTTTGCATAATGATTATAAAAGTTGAATTTTCGTTACGAGAATAATTTGTTACTTTTGTAATATACCTTTGTTATGCATGTTAATGTTATCGTCTACTCCTCTACAGTTCTACACGGTAATGTATTTAGTATCAATGTTGATATAATGTGAGTGTGAGCTTCAAACAAATTACTATATACAGGGTGGATCTGTAACTTTGGACAATCTGACGTGGGGTGAATGACCTATCGAAATACAACTTAGCACCATTTTTATTTTTTGGATCGGGTTAACTTTTTTTTCTGACAATGTATAGAAAACGAACGACTATCATTGCGGACTTCCATACTATGATGAAATATTTTTTTTAACCAATTTCTAAAATAAAAGTGGTTCTAAGTTTTATTTCAACAGGTCATTCACCCCACGTCAGCTGGGACAAAGTTACAGATCCACCCTGTATATACTTATTATAATGAAAGTAATCGTGCAGCACACGTGTTTAGTATTTAGTGTTTGTTGTTTATAGTCTGTACTGTAATATCTGAATTATCGGATCTTATGTATCAAAGTAGTGTCATTAGTATAGTACTCTGTACTGTATGGGATATTTAAAGCTCCTTAATATTAAAACATTCATCTAAATATTAACATAATCTACTATATTGTAACAAGGCATAGCATAGCATTTATGATATTTTGTGTATTTCGTTAAATTAAATGTGTACCTACCTATATATACATTAGTACAATATATGCACCGGATACAGTACAAAACATTTTAGTTTATTAATGGCTAAAATAAAGTTGTTGTAATACAAACACGTTGTTTTAATTTACATTCTCTTAAACAACATGACTTGAGGAGGCCGTTACCTATTGAAATAGTACTTTACAATAATAAATATATTGACGTTGCTCGAGAAGCAACTGCTTCAAATGTCGAGTCTGTTGCTGGTAAACCACGCGCCAGAAGGAAATGGATTAATGAAATGAATATATTCCTTTGGCGCCACTATCTCATTATCACCAAACTTGAAACTAACAGTCGAGGATACCATAATTTATTACAATTCTCAACACCTGCAGAATCACCAGAGAATTCTTATCCTCATCTTCCGTTCAACATCAATCTTACTTCATCTAGCTCTACCTACTTGCTTGGCTTATATAGCTCGTGAGTAGGGTAAAATATCTCTTGTAAAAGAGAGTTGATATTTATAAATACGATTTGATAATAATATAAACTAACTTATTAGTTAAGTTACCGAAATGGCTATATTATCATATTGGTAATCCCAGTTTATCATTTTACAAAACTGGCTTATGCATAGTCGGAGTTTATATTACGATCTATATTCTATACGATAAGATACCGTAAAACAACACCGAACCACTATAGGTAGTACTTTTAGTACTTTGCTATTGTGGCTTACTGGATAACCTCCCTAAAATATAGTAAAATATGAAGATAGGGTAAGAGTGTGGTGTAGGTACCTGGCGAGCAGGTCCGCCACGTACGAGCCGAGCGGCTTCATGGAGGGGTAGGACTTGGACATCCACACGGACGGCACCACGCCTTTGGAGAAGGCCGCGTCGCACAGCTCCAGCTCCGCCGACAGGATGGCCAATCCCAGCGCCGCCTGGTGCACCCCGGCCAGCGTCGCGCGCACCACCGCCAGCAGACGGTTGTAGCGGATCACCTCCTGCGACACCCGCACACTATCTCACACCAGCTTACATTCCATTTAAATAGACATTATTTGCGGGCATTCATTATTCATCATGAATGCAACTAGTAAAGAACGAGGACCTCTTACATTTTGAAATTCGTATACAGTACCTGTTTAAGCACAGTGTTCATGCTGTTGAGATAGAGCACTGGGTACTTGTCGGCGACGGCTGTGACGTCATAGAGGAGCGGGAGTCGCGCGAGCAGGTCGTGTGTGAGGTCAACGACCCCGCGACCCCCCTCGCCGCCACCCGCCCCGCCCCCGCACACTATGGACGTCTGCGTCACCAGGCAACCGAACAACAACTGCATACAAACATACATACACTACGTCATTAACTATTTTATGCAGATACTCACGTATGGTAGGAAGACGAACAGCAGGGTTCAGATTTTCTAACTTCACAGGGTCACAAAGGGTTCACATTTTGACTAAGTTTTCAAGAAGTTATCAAATCCGCCCTGACAGGTCTTTCCATAGCGCCGAATCATTAAATGTGGATTGCAATGTGCATGTACCGCGGTGGCCTCGTTGTTGTCCTTGGTGATGTCTGCGTTGTCGTGCAGTCCGAACACCTCGGGTCGCGCGGCGGAGGGCAGCGCGCGGATGTGCTCCAACACCGCGCCGTACTCCATGCTGCTCGGCATGCGGTACTCGCCGCTCGGGGAGAACGAGTAACTGCAACACAACCGCGATACTATATAAACATCTATATCTTAAACAAAAACAACGCAGTTATGAAACTGGAAAATAAGATCAACATACTGTATAATCTATGACTCACTCTGGATCAGATGTGACATCTGGGTTATAGAATATGGTGAGTAGTGAGAGTATGAGTCTCCTGTCCTTGTCGTCGGTGACGCGGCCGCCATAGTTGCACTCGCCCGTCAGGTAGTGCAGCGCCTCTAGCGGCGTCTCCGAGTACTCCGTCAGGAACATCTACACAAGTCAAACAATTAATGAAATTACCAACGTTAGTTGTCCGCGACGGGAAAGAGTGCCTTGGGCGTAACGCGTTGCGCCGTCCCTCATAACCCCGTGCTGGGTTCTGGCCTCAGCCGGGGTTCCGACGCTGAGTGTGAGCGGTTGGAGGTTTTAGTGCGGTTTAACTCCCACATACCGGATCCGGTGATTTTCTACAACTAAAAAAAAAAAACAAAAAAACGTTAGTTGTCTCGTAGTGTGACGTATAGTAACCTGCAACTGCATGATACAGATGCGCAGGTCGCTCTCGTTGAACTCGTACTGTATGTTCCACCCGAGCGGTCCGAAGGCGCGCCTCTCCTGCACCACGGCGTGGAAGAAGCAGAGCGCGAACAGCAGCCGACGCCACTCCTCCGTGCGCGGACACGAGATGTAGAACTCCGGCTCGCTGATCGGATCCGACGTGTACGAACGGTAGATGTTGTTCTTCAGACCTTTGGGTGCTTCGTTTGTCATCTTTACGCCTGGAATGTTTGTTGAAAATTTACGATAATACCCATATATAAGAATATTTATAATGTTAGGATACTTAATATGGTGATTACCGTTCTGTAGCACTGTGACGGGGAAGGCCCGGGTGGGGTAGGAGGTGAGCCAGCAGCGGAAGGAGGGGTGCGTGTCGTGCGGCGTGATCACCTCCGCACACACGCGCTCCAGCTCGCCCATCCACGACTCCATCACGTGACAATTCTGCAGCACCACCCACCCTCCCACCGACAGCGCCGCCTTGATCATACTCGTCGCTATTGGACCCTAAGTCACCACGGATACTTTGTTAAAACAAGATAGGAAACACACCACATGTGAGCTCGTATAACATTTAAGAAAAAAAACCACCACGGAATAGACGTACTCGTATCTTAAAACTTGGGTGTTAAGAAGTTTTTTATTACCTGTCCTTGCCCCAGCGAGATGGTCTCAAAGCTGACGACCTTCTTCTCCATGGAGAATTTGACGAGCCCGGACATGGGGTCGGAGCCGGGCGACAGGATGAAGATGAGCGGCGAGCAGCAGTTGCTGTCGTTGTACGAGTTCTCGAGGTCGAAGGGAGGCGGCTCGATGTACTCGCGACCCATCTCCTGCGTCACGTACTGCTGCACCAGCGGGATCAGCTTGTCCGGACGGATGCATCTGATCAACCAACAACTCATTAAATAATCCACACGGTTATAAAATCTAATATTAGACAGTCACTCCAGTTGTCGTACCTTAACATGATCAGTTTGGGTATCCCTATTATTTCCTCATAAGGGGACGGGAAAGGGTTTTCATGTGGAGCTGACAGATCGTAGAATGTTTTCCATTCTTTAAGATTATTCTCGAAGTTCTCTTTGAAGCCATGTAACCTACAAAAATAAAAATCAAATTATAATGTAGCACCTAGAATCAAGTAAAATAAATGACGTCTAGGTACAAACCCGTTGAGGTTGCTGCACCTCACGATCTCAGACCAGCACTTGTCGGAGAGCCAGGCCGGCGCGGGGTTCTCGTACGGGTTCTCAAGCGCGACTCCGCCCGTCAGTAAGAACGCTACCAGGTCATCGTCTATAGCTCCCTGGACAATAAGCACACGAGTTCATACGACATAACTATAATAAAACAGATCTCGTCTCAAGAATACAAACACCCATTACCTTAGCTCTGAGTATTCCGAGTGTGAGCACAAGAGAGAATATAAGCTTGTCCTTCTCGAAGAGACTGCGACACACGTTCTGGTAGATACTCTTGGTGAAGTAAGCATTCAGACTCTCCAGACGCTCGTCCAAGATCTCACACTTTGGGGAATTCAGAATCGCTTGGTTGTATAAGTTTATGAACCTACAGAATAAAAATTAAATTTTAAGAAGTCTGTAAAAGTGTAGTGTTTTTGTTTGACTATCAGGTATCAAGGGCACAATTGAGTTTTTTATGATTAATAATAAATGTTGAAAGAATGAAGGTGGTGCACTGTACCAGTTGAGCGAGTACTGGTACATGGGGTCGATGTGCGCGAGGTCGGAGATGCAGAAGAAGAGCACGGCGCTGTGCTTGGAGACGGGCACGTAGAGCAAGCGCGCCGCGTCGATGTCGCACTCGGTGATGGCCGCCGCCGCCTGCTTCGCCTCGATCTCCATCGACAGCACCTTCGACGACGACAGGATCTGGTTCGCGGACTCGTCCTCTAGGATGTTGCCAGCCGACGACAAGACCTCCAAGATCTTGTCTTCAATTTCCTTCAGAGTTCTCTTGTTAGTGGCTCCCTCTACGATCAATTGATTCTTTTTGAGTTCTAGTTCGGGTCGATCCTGCGCCACCACGATGCCGAGCAACTGATCTTGTAATCCTTGAGGAGTTATCATGAAGTTCAAAAGCGTCACCTTAAAAATATACCTTAGATTAGGTACACTACAAAATTATTATTATTCTGTAGAAATACTGAAGTGAAAAGCACTAACTTTAACAGCGATTTCAGGAAGGTAGTGAGGGTTGCTCAGCCTCGTCGTGATGTAGAACCGGAAGTCATAGTTGTACTCCAGCACGTTGTCTCCCAGCTTCAGACAGTCCATGCCGCCAGACCTGTCCACGATGATACCTGGTTCAGTAGGTGGATGTCGGTGCGGGTGCGAGGCAGGTGTCGGCGCGGCGTGTACCTGTATACGTTCCTGAGCAGCACGGGCTCGAGCACGGCGTCGAGCTGGTCGCGCACGTTCTCCAATATGACGGGCAGTCCGAGCTGGATGGCGCTCTCCAGCACGCGCACGTACCCCGGGTCCGTCAACTTAATCACCTTCAGCTGGTTCTCGCGCTCCATATTCTTGATCCATTTACTTGCTTGCTCTATTATAACAAAAGCTTTATTGTTGCAGTTTGTAAATTACATAGTAAGTATAGAATGATGTTCGATGTTGTTTAAAAATCTTAATTGAAGTTAGAAGAACTATTGTTTAATACTATCGAGCTTCAGTAGCTACCTTGTGGGTCGATCATGAGTGGCCACCGCCGTGAGCGCTCCACGATGATGCCGTTTTCGATAGAGAAGGCGTCGACCGGCAGCCCGGCGATGTTCCAGGCGCGGATCACGACCGGCTCGCCCAGCGTCGAGATCAGGGAGAACGACTCCGAACACGGGATATCTGCAACAACACATCTCGCTTCTAATACAACCATCACCTACATACACCTAGTACTGTGTCGATGCCATACTTAGTTCCGTGGCTCTCTTGTTCCAAACTTGTATGATTTCTCTTCGGTAATTGACGGTGTAGGGGCCGAGGTATGCGATGAAGCCCGCCGACAGCAACACGTCACCTACAACATAAAAACAAATTGTAGCATAAATCACATCAAAGTATTTGTAATGGCAATGAGCACTTGTAGTGTTACCAATAATATTAGAGAGTAGTAGTTGTAGTTGTCTGGCTAGTTCAGTCCAGCGCGCCTTCTCTCCGCCGAGTCCGCCGATGAGTTGCTCGGCGCGGCACAGCTTCGTCGAGCACAGCTCTATCTCATCCTCCAGACCCTTCTTCTTACGAGTCATCTCAGCGAACTCGTCGTTCAACGCCTCGAATCATAACATGATTCATATTAAACATTTGTTTGTGTGGAGTTGATGATGTTGCTGCGGCTGTACGTACCTGTAGTTTATCGAGGACTCCCTGTAGTTGCGCTCTCTTCTCGTTGAGAGTGTTCATCTGTGCTTGGAGCTCGGCTTCAGCTTCAGCCAGCGCCGCCTTCTTCGGAGCTACAACCTACAGAGAGAACGACATTTAAATCAGGAACTGGATACACATCATTCATTAAAAATATTACCGAAATGTGAAAATGTTGCATGCCTTGATGACTCTGTCGTAGACGTCCATGGCTCTCACCCACCGACACAGACCCTCACAAGCCGAGGACACCTTCGCTATGACGGCGGGGTCGAACTCACGATCTGGGATGTATCTATAAAATGTTCATAAAAATTCTATACTTACAATAAAACTAATAACTCGTCGACCTACATGGCAAAAACAAATATTATAAAAATATTACGAAGTATCTAGCTGATCTCTTGTCATTTATCACATTAAATAATTGACCGTTATTTGAAGCTTACTTGACTGAGAGAGGCACTTCCTTATTTCCGGTTCCGTTTCCTGTATTTTTCCTATTGGTCCATCTATTTAGCCCCCACCAGGCAGCCCGGAGATGTTCGGAGGGGCGTAGGAGGGGCGAGTCGTAATCAGACTTGCCTCGAGCTAAGCTAATCATTGGCGTCAAAATTTCCGTACCGTAAGTACACTTGGAGTTCCAACTCCCTTGTTGGAACGGTGTAAGTCCTATTGGAATATTCCTATTCTTATAATAATTTGTAATAGTGTTTTCTTCTGTCCATCGGTAAGTGATATTTTTATTCTACTATATCGCAATAATATTTTAACGGGTTATCCGTTCGTGATATTTTGTTCAATTATTTCCTTATTACAGGAAGTTGTTAAAAATGTTGGCTATTCTCAGGTTAACTTTATTTTTATTTTTAGTGATTTTTGACGATTAACAGATTCGTCATAAGTATTTTATCTAATAATAATCAGAAAACAACAGGTAAAATTTAGAAGAATTTTATCTACCCTACAGTTGAACTTACTAATTCTTACCAAAGGATTATTATACGTCTAGTTCGAAGTATAAACTGACCACCTGAGGACTTCGTTAAGCAGTGATGTGCATAGATGTTGAGAAATGTTAGTAAATTGTTCATTATGTATAATAATTCGGATTCGACTTTTGTCGGTATTTCTTATTGCTATTTCAGAAATCAAGGTTTTAGTTGAAGCAAGCCTGCATACCATTGTCAAGCCCAAAAGTATTTACGTACAGTTACAGTGTAACAAAGGTTTTGGTAACCATGTATTACATAAAATGAAGGTGGAAGAAAATGGTGTGTTTCAAAGGATTTTCTTTTACAAACTGAACCCTCGCAGGGTTTCAGAGTTTTTAATATAGTTGGGCAAGTCATGCGTACTGTCAAGCCTCCGCAAGGCGTTAAGATGGTCTAACTATTAATACGAATCCTACGCAAGGGTTCTCGATCGGCATTATGAAGCGACTCACCGTGGTTATTGGATATGGTGAGCTTTCCGGCTATGAAGAGTCTACGCAGCGCTTTTCTCATCAGGATGGCCTCTCTATAAATACGGATGTCATGGCCTATCGAACATTATGATTAGTGATTGCCTGCGTAAGCAATCACTTACGAACGAAACCGTCGGGGTTATCGGTTATATGTTAATAAGACACTTGAAGCCTCCGCAAGGCCCGTCGATTTCGGAACATCAATGCGAGGCCGGCATAAGCTCTGCCAATGGATCGCATGCAGAACGAAACCCTCGCCGGGTTATCGTTTATAAAATATGTTGGCAGGTTTCTTTCTAGCAATATCAAGCCTCCGCCGGGCTCCTCGATCTGGATTGACTGCTTTACCTTTAATGTGAGGTCGAAGAGAGGTTCTTCGATGAGTCACACACAGAAAGAAAGCTTTGTCGACGTTATCATAGTATCAAACCTGGGCGGCTGAAGGTCCCAGCTATGATCATCGAAATACGACGTTCGTAGAACATTTATGTAATCATCTTGTGCCAGGTGCGCTACTGTGCGTGCTCAATAATGGGCACACAAGGATCGACAAGGCTTTTGCTCTAGCAAGGTCTGTCCGTCATCACCATGAAAAGCCGATGCGAGATCTGCTTTATAAGTGGCAAGTATGTGATGCAAGGCTTGGCCCTCTAATCAGACTTCTATTACCCATAAAAACCTTTCATCTTTGTTAAGGTTGGTATTAATGTGGAGGATGTCGAAAGAAAAGGGTTTGAATTTGTATCGTTTATATTATTGTGAACAATCAAAAATACTAAGCATCATGTATAAATTGCTTTAATTTCTTCGTGGACAACGAAATATACGATACGACTGCCGTCGATTTCATCTGGAAGGTAGAGTGCAGGTGAGGACTGCATCAACTGCCAGCTTCGTTTTTGTGTCACGCCCGACTACATTCCACAAGTCTGCTGTCCTTGATAAAGGAAGGCGTCTATCATCATGCTGCACAAATGCCCGAAAGTATGCGCTGCAGATGTACAGAATTCTTGATTCTATGCTATATGTTCACCGAGATCACATAAGTGGCGGATTGCTAAGATTACACTGCTCAGGATTATTGTTCATGAAATGTAAAAATAAGGAGACTGAAAGGATTACAAGTGACTCGGCTAGAGCCGTGGTAGACTTTTCCAATTCGCGCGTTCTGGCATCTAGTGGCTCGTGTATATGTATGCCAATGGGTAGCCTTGGCTTACAAGTCTAACTGAGGAAGTCAGAGTGCAGCATTAATTCCATGGAGTGCAGTGGGTCTGATCGCTATTCGCTGTGCGCATTATTAGTGCTGAGATAATGCACATTTAGCGTTGTAAGTCTTCAGGCTTGAAGAGGTGATGGACCACGGGCGATAATAGCCCTTCTGTGCATCCATCGCAAGACATTGAATGATAACACAGTAAGTGTCGCTGTCATTAGTCTATTTAGTCACTGAACAATCATTACACTAAAGCTAATGAGTAGTTACACTTCACTTACAATTTTAGTGTAAACATTAATACCTGAAGACACTTGTCTAAGGACATACTAAAGCTAATGGGATTATCATCCCCTTACTAAATGTGTTTCAGTGTTGGATTTCAGATGTAAATAATTCAGACACCATGTCTCCTTATGTAATAAAATCTTTCGCTTATGTACGCAACCTATTGCTCATTACTACACAACTCAAAGGTAGAAATCATTCTATCAATTTAAGTGACTACATATTTTAGCAGGTTAATTAGGTAATTTAAAGTTTGTCTTTTTATGGGCTCTAATTACAATACAATACAAAACTTTTTATTGGAATATCACAGTTATGTACCTAGTTATGTTACAAAAACTTAAATAGAAGGTATCAAAGGGCGGCCTTATTGGCGCAAAGCGATCTCTTTCAGACAACCTTGCATGCGAAGAAAGAAAGTAATAGAAGATGAGCTATTCTATTGGTGCAGTTGGGCAATCTATGAATTGTACTTAACAACTTCAATAGATCACAGAATTGTGAATTTTTGTACTGGATAAATTCATAATTTGTACTGCAAGGTTGAACAGTGCTTTATAATTATTATTGCTAAATAATTATTTTATTAATGAAAAAGAGTAAAGAAGACATGATGGCTAATGCATCCACCAAATTATGATGTTTATTAATTTATCACATCAAGCATATTTTCATTAACGTTGAAAATAAATAATTTCATTTCAGTTCATTCCGCTGATAAATTTATGAGTAGTGCAAACTATCTCATAGTTTTTAGTACACCTAATGAGGGTACATGCATCTAAAACAAAACAAAAAAAAAAAAAAAAAAAAAAAAAAAAAGAAACAGTGCAAGGGTAGATAATCAAATTGACTCAGTATTATTGTTCGTCTCAAATTTTTGTTGCTTACAACAGTAATATCTACTCACAAGCTGCCATAGCTGTTCAGACAAGGCATGATCCAATTTGTTATATTCTTGTGGTAGTTTGTGACAAGTTTGCCTTTATCTATATAATATTTGATGAGTATTTCATTATTCATTGCTTGAAAATGGAAACATCAAAGAATTTCCAGTATCAAGTAACAGAAACTGAAGAGTATTGCTTTGTTTCATCTTTATTCTTTACAGGAAACAGGTGTGATCTGGCCTAATAAGGATCTGGATGAAGAAGAGTTAATATCAATATGATTTGTATGAGTAATCTTGGTTCCTGTAATTGAAAAAGCGATATTGTGGAGTACAGTAAAATCTCAATTCTTAGATCTTACCCTGCAGAAGGAATTGCCTATTCGATGAAGTATTACTTGAATAATAATATAATTATTTGGCTTATAAGAATATTATCATTATAGCTACCTCAAAAAATCAGTGCATTTTTAGTTGACTGATTAGAACCTGATATAGTGACATGGAAGCAGAATGATGCTTTGATGAAGTGACAGTGAGCACAGGTAATGGAGATCGGTTGTTTAATCAATTACGACTTACGACAGCACCTCATTAAACCACTTTACAAATGAAATTTGAATGATCACGTTCTGTAATTTTCGGTTTTTCAAAAAGAAATGTCATCATGTCATTGTTGCCAAAGTTCCTACTATAATTTGTTCGTAACTGGAGTTCATAGGCTTGAAGGTTAAACTGCCTTTTCTTTATGGCATTTCTTTAGAGAGTGCTTTATTACTTAAGAGAGAGCTTTTATGAAAAAAATAATCAGCAAACTATGTTTACAGATACTTAAGTCTATAACAAGGGCGTGTAGTGTATTTTGGGACTTGAAGATGGAGGTTTAAGGTTCCTAATACTAAAACATTTAGCTTGTGTTAACAGGATAATGATATTGTCTTAATTGAATTGTCAAGATACTGAAGTCCTGTAAGAGCTACAGCTCTCTGTACACACAATACATATTTGTGTATGCTTCTTTTGAAAAAAGCTAGTCTTGTTGTTGAATATACCGACGGAAGTGGACGGAATATCAAAATGAATGTAACTTCTGTGCCTTGTTACTGAACAAGTTTAAGATTCATAATTATATTAAAATACTGTAATTGTTGTAATTGGGTTTGAGTATGTATATTCTGCTGGTGTAACTTTATATAAATACGAATACAGGCTTTGTTCAAGCACATTTATCAAACCAATAATAATAGTTCAGACCACTCCAGGCTCTTTTTAGTTGGGCCAAGATTATATTGTAGGACTAGTGGGCCCACGCAACTTCGTCTGCGTAACATAAGTAAAGTTTCTCATCGTTTAAACCTTCCCTGAACTTCCACGAATATTTTAAGACTAAAATTAGCCGAATCAGTTCAGCCGTTCTCGTGTTTTAGCGAGACTAACGAACAGCAATTCATTTTTATATATAAGAGATATATTAAACTAATCAGTGTACACCATACCTATCTAATGGTTTTTAATCAAATCAATGCTTTTCAGCAAATGTAATCTTTAACTTTCGGGATTCCCTACGAAATGTTAAATGGCGTCATCACATTGGCGTCTAGCCCACCAGGCGATAACAAACACGTCTCTCAGTCAAGTAAGCTTCAAATAACGGTCAATTATTTAATAGCGGTGTTTTACCTGGAATAAAACACACATTAAATACTTACCTTATTTGAAGCTTACGCTTTTCAGCACTGCCTGGTGTCATACCATACATACCAAAAGTTAATTTTGACTCAATGATTAGCTTAGCTCGAGGCAAGTCTGATTACGACTCGCCCCTCCTACGCCCCTCCGAACATCTCCGGGCTGCCTGGTGGGGGCTAAATAGATGGACCAATAGGAAAAATACAGGAAACGGAACCGGAAATAAGGAAGTGCCTCTCTCAGTCAAGTAAGCTTCAAATAAGGTAAGTATTTAATGTGTGTTTTATTCCAGGTAAAACACCGCTAATAACAAAATGCTTAGAATACAAACTTGTCCCTTATTTTCTTCATGATTGTTGTCGGAATATTGTCCTTGTCATAGTTCTTTAAACTTTCTAAAAATTTCATATCTCCGAGCATCTTCTGTGATGGTCCCCAGAAATCTTCGTAGGGTTTTCCTGTAGCAGAGAAGGAGAAAAAATAGAATACATCTTTACTGGGTTTGTAATATAGGTCAGGGTAAGGAACAGAACAAGCGACGTATTTGTACCATTAGCATCCATTTTTCTGTCTCCCTTGATCCCCTTCATGACGCAGACGGCCTCCATGACGAGCTTGACTCCGGCGGGCGGGTTCTTCATGCTCTTGACGAGCGTGATGTCGGCCGGCTTGAGCGTGTTGAGCGCGTTGAGCGCGGCCTCCAGCGCCGGCACCGCCTCCGCCAGGTCCGACTCGCAGTCGTCCTTGATGGCCTGCGCCGCCGCCGCCGCCTCGTTGGCCAGCGCTTCGTCCGCTCCCACTATCTGTTCGTACCACATTAAACTGTAATCATTACTTCAATATCTAAAGTTCTTTAGTAACCTCGAAAATTGTAACTGACCTCTTTCTGTTTTTCAACAACTACGGTATCCTGTTCTATCTTGATCATGAGCTTCTCCGTCTTGTCTGAAGTCTCGACGAGCAGCGGCTGCAGGCTGATGAGGTTTTGTTGCATCACCGCGACCTGGCTGGCAGCGAAGTCCAGCTGCTCCAGTCCTATCTCATACCTATCCAACAGTTTCGTGCGAGTTATTCAGTTTCTGATCTTTTGTTTTTAATTTATTGTTTTTTCCATTACCTCGTCCGTGATTTAGTGATTTGATCAACTTTCATCGCGAACAAGCTTTGAAAAGACTTGATTAATTCCAGGTAGCTGGTCGGAGTAACGTACACTTTACGCTTCTGTTCTGCATAAAATCTAGAAATATGAAGTAAATTAAATATCGCTCACAAAGGGAAATGTGTAGATATAACTCAGATGTATGTTGGTGAGTGTGTACTTGTCGCTGAGCTCGACGACGCTGGTGTGGAAGAGCTGGCACATGGCGACGCAGGCGGCGCGCAGCTCCTCGTCGTCGACGCTGTCCATGCGCGACACGAACATCGACGCCACCCGCTCCAGCGCCTCCGGGGGCCACGCCGTGAACCTGACACACACACACACACTGTAGTAGCTATGTGCGTGGACACGTGAAGTATGCGTGTGTGCGTGTGTACCAGTCGATAGTGCAGCAGTTGATGAGCGAGGGGAACATGCGCAGTCTGTTCCGGAACGAGTCGCCGATGGGAGACATGGCCAGCACGATGCGCAGGTTGGCCTTCACGCGCTCCACGTAGAACCCGAACATCGCCAGCGGAGTCGTCTCGATCTTCTTACCCTGAGTCACAACATACACTTAGTACCCAATTGTTACGTAACTGTAATAAGAGTGTCATAGTAATGTGTCTCACAGCTTCCCTGACGGCGGCCTGCATCTTGTCGAGGATCTCCACCTTCTCGTCCATCCCGTACAGGTTGGGGATGTCGCCCGTGTTCAGCAACATGTTGATGTCTTCCACCATGCCCTCGTACATTATCTGGGAACAATGTTATCTGTCAGTAGAGCCATGATTGGTCGAAAGTAAGTGTGGAGGTTGCCTAAGTGATAATATTAGTGATCTTTAATTACCTGGTTATCAGCGAATAGAAAGACAATTGGTTTCCCGATTATACCAGCCTTCATTAACATCTTCCTGATGTCATCGCGCCATTCGTTCTGACCATATACTTTTGATATTTCAATCTGGAAAGTGATAAAAGTTTAAATATAAGACCTCAGACAATTGATTACTTTTCACAAAAAAACACAATATTGTTATCTAGCTCAGCCCGGTAACAAAGAAAAACCGTATTCTCGCTATTGTATAATGTCAACATTATTGTTTATCTTTCACACAAACACAGAAACGCACACACATACTTTAACACTTACACACACATGCAAACCTTTCTTTTCTTTGGTTTTTGTTAATATTCATGTGTTGTTGCATGTGATTTTATTTTAATTTTTAGTTACTATCATTTTATTTTTTGTCTACTTTCTGTGTGCTGACGATGGCGTGCTTTAGGTTAAGCTATTATATATGTAAACGCTCGTATCGCCCGCAATACAGGTTTTACCTAGTGCGGGGATCAATGTTAATCCCTAAACTAAAGTTATAAGTAAAAATAAATTTCATTTCATTTCATTTCATTCATTTCTTTATAATTACTTGTATGACATTCATCTCGAGAATGCTGGCGGCTAGCTTGACAGCGCTGCTTCTTCCACTGCCACCCACACCTACCAGCAGCAGATTACCTGAAGAATTACCATATTACTTAGTTACTAGGTACTTGAGGTGTAGAAGTATGAGAGAGGCTTGCAGTATGTGTAGTACCGTTGTCCTGCAGCAGCACCCTGGCGCAGCGCGAAATGTGGTCGAGCGCGTACCGGAACATGACAAGCGACATCGGAGACGACGACACCACGTTGTACTCCTCCAAATAGTACTCCATCTTCACTGCCATGTCGTCCAGGTCCGTCACCTGCCGACGCGCTCCACTCGTTACCAACCCACGCTCACACAAACATACACACTACTAACCACCTCACGTTCTACCTGGTCGTATATCTTGGGGTCGGCGTCGGGCTCCATGTAGTTCCCGAAGAAGATGTCGGCGGCGTGTCTGTTGCCGAGTTTCTCCCCCTCTGGCACGTAGCCGAGCTCCGTCATCACCTGGTCCATGTGCACGCGGTAATTACCGTACACTGCCTTGTTCACCACCTCGAACAACTTCTGTCTGTAAACAGACTACTACATCAAAATAGTCCCTAGAAAAAATTAACTAGAAACTGCTTACGCCTACCTATCGGAATCATCTACGAGGCGATCGTAGAAGACGCGGTATGTCTCGTGTATCCAGAGCACGACCAGCTTGTTGAGGTCCTTCATATGAGTGGAAGGTACAAGCAGAATCCCCTTCACGACACGCGCAAAATCTCGCAAGTTGAACAGATAGTGACACTTCCTCGGCGTCGGTAGGAACTGCACCGTCACCGCCTTGTACACCTCCATCGTCGCCGATACCACCGTCTGTACGTAGAACAAATAATTAAATACTGCCGATTCATCGTTAATGTTGGTAAACTAATAGGAATTGTATTTAACCTTGCTTTGTCTCATAAGAGCCTCCGGGAATCCTTTAGCGAAATGCCAGTCCATGATGGTACAGAAGATCTTGTTGAGCGTGTTGTCCTCGAAGGAGTCCAGTGTGACGAGCAGCGTGTGCCGTGTCAGACGCGAGGAAATCAGATTAGAGCCTCCACCCGGCGGCAGCATCGCACACACCAGTAACTGGTAAACTGAACGTTGACTGCGCTAGATCAATACAAGATATGTTGTACCTAACTTAGGGTATAGGGTGACTTACAATATCGACGACCTCCTGCCGCACCATCTCCTTGAGATCATACCAGTGTCCGTGGTCGACCCACTGTCGCAGCAACTCGAGCGGAGGCTGCGCGCCGTACTGCTCCTTCTGCGGCATGCTGAGATCGTCCACGAATAACACGCACTGACAACGACAAAACCGTCAACAACAAATATCAAACACAACATCACGCATAATATTATCAAAGAAGTTATACCGGCTACTTACCTTCTTACCCATCGAAGGACCGAACACACCTTTACGACGCCGATCCACCTTCGACATGATTATGTCTTGGGTCTGTAAATCACACGTGTTATTGTAACTATACCTACAACAGATTACTGAGTAAAATTTGTGTCGAGCGATGTTGATAGTCTTACCTGATTGGCTGTGGTTCGCGCGGAAAAGTTAATGGTGTTCGTGATATATTTCTCCTTGGGTAGCGATAGAAGAAAGTTGAGAACTAGTGAGGACTTGCCCGTGCCGGTAGGACCCACCAGCAAGATCGGGATCTTGGACTTCACCATCTTTGACACAAAGTATCGCAGGCACGCATTCTCATTAGTAAGGATTATCAAGTCTCCAACCTAGTAAGATAAATTAAAATTAGTTCTAGTCATTTTCATAGGTTTGTTTTGTTTATATTTGCATATTATACCTTTGCGTTAGGAGATAGAGGCACTTCTTTCTCGAGTTCGACCCAGGGGATCCAGGTGCCGTTGTTTCTCTTGTCGTATACGTAGTCAAACACTGTGTCCTTGTCTTGAAACAACTGGTTCTTCGTCAGTTTGAATGACTTCGGCTTCGGAAATGTGGCGTTATTACCGTCCAGCAATTTACGAAAGAACACATCGAATAACTTTCGACTCTCTCCTATTAAATATTGAAAATGAAATCAATTCGCATTTTATGAGACACTTTAGTTTGATAATGTAATTAACATACCATTGATAGTGGCGCAGAGTCCCCAGACCAAAGCGAAGACAAAGGTGCATTGAAGCCACATCGTACTGAACTGGGACTCTCCTTCCAACAGACACGTGAACAGCCTCGTGAACGACTGTCAAACACAAACAAACACGAGTGTAATGCTGTAGTTTACATCATTAATGTACATGTCACTAGCATAGTGTCTTACGTGGAACTGATGTATGTCCCCGACGTGCACGAAGTGTTTGCAGCGCTGCGAGAGGAACTCGAGTACAGGAGGCAGCAGCCACTCCACCAGCTCTTGGATCAGCTCGTATTGCTCCGGGATCAGACGCTTGCTCAGTTGAGCGTTGTACGAAGACAAGAACGCACGCCATCCTGTAGTAAATCATAACATTTTTATTTGTTGGTTGTAAGAGTACACTGCAATGAAACAGGTTCATTATTTACCGAGTTGTTCTGGTTCCATGTAGATCATGCCGCAGCGGGATACTGTAGCCGGAGACGCGAACTCGAGATCAGCTGCTTCAAATATCAAATTCATCTTGTTTGTCATCTGCAACATGTTATCTTATGAGCAAAAGTATGTTGCATATTGTGATCTAAATAGTTGTATGTTTACTTGTATGATCTCTCCACTCATGAGACATAGCTTCTTGTTATCGTCGAGCACGGTGTTCATATTCTCGATCCAGACGGCGTCGACCGGTCCGTCGAACAGGATCCACTTGCGGTCGCGCGTCAGGGACGTCGCGTACTCGCGGAACGCTATCGCCAGCACGCCGTCCGACCTGACCACATACAACACGAACTTTTACTACCACACACATTATACAACACACCACCACTAGAAGTCAAACACTGTCATACCATTCATGTGAGGCAGGGTCAAAACAACCGTACAGTTGTCCCATAGTGATGGCTTTTGGATTAAGAATCCGGTAGATAGCTCCAAACTCCTTGTGTCTGGGAGGTGGCTTCATGAGTTGAAGAGCACGCAGGGACTCGGCGAGGCTCTGGTACGCCTGCGTCTTGCCGCCCATCGGAGGACCCACGATCATGAACCCGTGACGCACCAGCATCATCTCGTATATCTGGACGCAACAATTATTTAATAATTATATGCGAAACTCATTAAAAATACATATTACAATGATTATAATTTTTATAAATAAACTTACTTGTATAATTTTCTCTAGATACCAATCTGTAGCCTGCAAGTTGCGTTTCTCTAGCTCCTTATTGATGCAACTAAGAAGTTCATTTCTGTCCGGCTGCGGTATTTCGACCCCAGGAAACAGATCCGAGTATATTCCGGCAAATAGAGGAACGTCCTGGGAATTATTGATAAATATTAACACGTCGCGCGTCGTCGTAAATTCAGCAGTTTTAAAAATAGATTTTGCAAAGTACAAACTTGCGATAGAAACTTGGGCATATTGACGTCGATGATGGCTCGCAGCACGAGTCGCGCCTCGTCCACCTCGGGGTAGTTCTTCTTGAGCGCTCCGGACGCGAGCAGCACCGACTTGACGGCGCGCATGCCGTAGTCGTAGTGGTTCTGAGACGACAGCTGCTCCGAGCACAGCTTGTACGCCTGCACTATCTTACGAGCAAGACTGACATCCAAACACAAAATAAACATTTCAATACTTTATTAAGTATCAATACATAGTATAAAATAAAGTCGCTTTCGCTGTATGTCTGTATGTATGCTTAGATCTTTAAAACTACGCAACGGATTTTGATGCGGTTTTTTTTAATAGATAGAGTGATTCTTAAGGAAGGTTTGTATGTATAATAAATGCATAATATAGTAGAGAAACACTGATAAATTTAAAGGTTTCTAATGTGATGTCGTAAATAAGCACGTTTTTTGCGCTTATATTGCAAACGCTGGCTGAACCCTACGAGATAGACCAAAATAATGTACTACAGTATTGATCACCTTAAAAAGTTCAACAAAAAAGTCCGCGATGGTATATGTCTATCTCTTAGGGATAACCCAGCATAACCATTTTTATTCTTTACTAAAAAATGGTTATTTACGAAGTGATTTTAAACAATACAGCATTAATCCTTATCCAATTAAGTACCTTAAATAAATTGTGCATTTATTATAGATCAATATGCATTTTACAGCATGTAATTTAAGTGAATATTACCGAAGATATTACAAATTTAAAATGCAGGGTCGTAGTTGTTTGCGCCGGGCGGCGCGTGCCTATATAGGCTACAATTTTTGACCCCTTTGTAATGCAGACGAAGTTGCGCGGGTCATCTAGTTTATTATAAAAGAAGTAACAGAAAGATTGCTTACGGTCCAGCGTTGACGAATCCGTTGGAGTAAAGAGTGATCTCACCGATCATGGCGTAGTCAGGAACCATCATGGCGACCGTCCTGAACAACACCTTTAGGTTGTCTGGTAGCTCTGTACGACCCGCGTAACTGTAATATGATCAACACTCGTAATATTAATTACTTCATTTAGATAATCAACGGTAATTATTCAGAATGGCGTGAGCTCACCCAGGATTCATGGTGATGAAAACGGAACAAGTAGGGTTTAAACTAATCTCAGTTCCTTCGAAGATGAATCGTTTTTCGCGACGCAAGATAGCGAGTTGTATGGAGAGGATCTGTTGAGCAACCACGGACAACACCTCCAGCTCGATGCGGTTAAACTCATCAAAACATGCCCACGCTCCGGACTGAGCTAAGCCCTACAAATATAAACACCCAACTTATTACACAACCAAGTAATGTTTATCTTCAACAACTTTGAACTGACAACACACCTTAAAGAACTTTCCGAGAGCCTTGTAATCTAATCCGTCAGAGCAATTGAACACGACACATTTCTTCGCAACAGCTTTGGCTAAGTCCTTAGTGGTTTCAGTTTTACCGGTGCCCGCGGGTCCTTCTGGAGCACCACCCAAATTCAATTTCAATGCGCTCATCAGAGTTCTGAAAATGTAACTTTTAGATAGAATCTCGTTTATCTATCAAGCAATAAAAAAAATAAAAAAAAAAAAAAAAAAAAAAAATAATTATTCGTAATAGTGAAGAAATAATTTAAATGGTGTTGAATATAGGTCGGACCTGAAGCAGCGGTCAGTGAGCGGCGTGGCGACGAGGCGGCCCGTGTTGCCGAGGTACTCGAACCCGTACTCTACGTCCGTTGTGATCATAGAGCACACCATGCGATCGCCGCGCGAGTAGTAACGCAGCTGCGATATCCAGTTGAAGTCTGTTATGTCGCGCACGTCGCGGTTCACCATTTCCTCTAATATTGAACGGCCTAAAACGAATGTGTAAATAGATTATGATCCATGGAACTTATTTTATCCACTCCAAGATAATAAGTAATGTGTACCATGAACGTCCAGAACAATGAGGGCTTCGACAGTGATTCGATTTCCAGGTTCAAGTTCACCTTGAACTAGGAACACAAGCCCTGTGATTTGTTTGGTGCTGAGCTCTACTAAATCCGGAAGACTGTTCGTCTGTATCGCTTCAATGGCCTGTAGAATCAATCAAGTTGAACATTTAGTATCGGTGGTGATGCGTTAGATATAATATGAAGCTGAGTGTGGTTACCGCGGTGGTGTACTGCACGCAGGAGCCGGACTGCACGATCTGTCCGGGCCAGGCCAGCACCCACTCCTCGCGCACCGCCGCGCCGTACGCAGAGATGGCCTCAGCCGCCACGTCGCGCAGACTCACCACCATCTGCTGCTCCAGCTGCTGCAACCATCGCTCCACCATGCCCTGACGACCCCACATTCATTAACATCACAACCCATTTAACAACTTGTGAATCATGTCCAGGATGTTGTCTCTTATTCACCTTAGCATCTGCTGGTTGAATAGTAGACGACAGTTTCACTACCTCGCCTTCAGCGGAAGCCATTCCTATAATTTCTTTCGCTGCATTAAACTCTAATGTGTAGATGCCTTCGAAACACTTCTTGAGATGAGGCTGTACTCTCATTGGATCTTTAGTCTCCGACAAAATCTCAAGGAGTTCGTCATTCGACAAAAAGAAGAACCTAAAAATTGTATTGTTGGTTGTTAAACTTCTGAATTACCGTAATTTGATAGAATCATTGTACGATAATAATATATTGTGTGTACCGCGGAAAGAATAATCTCTTCTTTTCTAGGTAATCATTGAGACCTCTTTGTATATCTTCTAACAAAGTGTTGTTATATTTGAGTTTTTTGAGAAGCGCAGGATAGTCTGTGGCCTTAAGAACCATAGGCTCTTTCTGCGTGGCCGCCATGATGGTACGCCATTCCTTGTCCACGTCGCGGAAGTTGCGAGCTTCGGTCGGCATCTGACGCATTATGTCCTCAGACGAGAATATAGGTTCCAGATACATCCAAGTTGCTTGGCACTGTAACAATGTGAACACACTACATCAACAAGAACGTCTTCAGTAATAGACTTCACATATTGAAATGTAGAATATACCTGTAGCCACTGATCCAGTATGTCCTGCATGCTAATGAGCTTCTCTTCCCAGGAGACCATGTCTGCTTCGAAAGCTTTCACATAAGGTGAACCACGCATGGTCTGCGATTTTAAGATGTGATCATCTAGCTGCTGTTGTATGTCGTCCAGTCCAGTTAGTATACCTACCCCCGTATCTCTGGATGAAATATTTTTACACAATCAAGATTTTTTAATAGCGTATTACTACTGTTTAAGTAGGAGCAAAAACATACCTGTATGGCACGACTTCAAACTTGACTCCGACCCACTCTTCTTTCATCTTAATGAGCGCCTTCTCTAGCGCGTATTCCTTGGAAGCGTACTGCTCTATCTCCTCGAGTTGAGCAGCGAACACGTGCACTCCTTGATCCACCATGTCGGCCAGCGTGGTTTCCGGGTCGTGCACCACCTCCACCCCCACCAGCTCGCTGATCTTCGCCCAATGTCGGTCCCGCATCCCCTGCTCGAAGCAGCAATACATTACCACCACCTCTTCACTACAAGCCCTCGTCATCAACACTAGACACACCTACCTTGTTACAGATGGCGCACAGCACGGGCAGCAACACTTTGAACTTCTCTACTTTGTTCCGTACCATGTCCGCGATTCTCTTGGCTCCGGGATATTCGAATAGTTGTTTACCGAGTTTATATAACAATTTCCACCACGCTTCGACGTCTTCCGATATTTTTTCTGCATCGAGTCCGAGGAAAGGGCCATGATACCTGAATGTAGGTATTGCCGTTTAGTATTATTTTAAACAGATCTACAATTATGATTACTCATTGCCGAAATACCAACCATCTTTCATATCCTTCATAGAAGTCGTAGGCAGTGTGCCAGAGTTTGTGGAAGGGGTCGATGCCGGTGAGCATGGTCTGCAGGCTGAAGTACACCGACACCTCCTGGTCCAGCAGCTGTTCCTCGTTTATTATCTCGTCGGCTTCGTGTTTATCTTCCTACAATTATAATGTTAAACTTTTAGCTTTCTTGGTCTGTATTACACTTAAATCACATTCAATTCTGTCGACTTACCATCAGGTTATTGAAAATCTCATCAACCTTTCCTACAACTTCTCTAAGCAGGTCAAGATTCAAAAGCGGAGGATCAAATCTGCGAAAAACTTCCAAATCTTTTTCATGTTTTTTTAGCTTTTCTTCGAAAATTGCCTTCCTACTTCTCAGTTTATCTTCAGCCATAGTCTTTTTCGTGTTGAGAGTTTTAAGAGTCAGGTCGATTGTTTCATCCATATCAAGTGGCCACAAGAAAACTCGCGTGTTTAAATTTATATCCTCAACTGAAATTATTCATAAAAAAAAAGCATTAGATACAAAGATACATTAAATAAAACCAGTATAATAAGTTAGAGTATAACAGTTCAAGTGTGCATGTTGCATGAGGAAGAGCACATATTCGGCGGTGGTACGCGCTCTCTCGCGGAGGTCGAACATGGCGCAGTCGCGACAATCCTGGATGTAGTTGATGAGCTCCACCAGCTGCGCCGTGGTCTCCGGGCTCTCCGACGCGCGCGCCGCCATCTCCTCGTACACGTTACAGATACTGAAAGCAAACATTCTCGCACTACTATCAATAGACATCGACTGTAATTGAGAATGTAGTTGCTGAGTTAATATCAACTGACTCTCGGTTCCATTTCCTATTGACAGCAATGAAGTGATCAATGATGTGTTGTCTCAAGCCGTCTACCGCGTTCCACATGCAGTCGTTGATGGGCGCACAGTCCAACATTATCATGTTGAGAGGGATGTCGCGCCGCAGGAACAAGATCTCGTCGCGAAGCTCCTCGTACATGTAGATACGAGCCGAGAAATCCTGCATAGAGAAATATATAATGTTAATATGATACCAGTTTATTAATATTGAGATGCAATGAAAAAGTAGGTGCTAACTTTCAAGTACGGAGGTGGTTCTTGTGAAAAAAACTGTTGTAGTTCTTGCGAGGCTTGGCCGTCGAGGATGTAGTAGTAGGGCTCGTAGCTGGCGAGGAAGCTGACGGGCCCGGGACGGTTCGCGCTCAGGTGACGCAGGGAGCGGTTAATGGCGTCCACCATGTAGCTCTCCTCCGGGTACACCGCCAACAAGTACGGTCGCGGCCGGACAGCGTCTACAACCGTCAGATGTAGGTACAATATACAAATAACTGTTTACATTCACAAATTTTTATGAATTTTAGAAGTCGGACCGGAAACAGCCGATGATACGGCCACCGGCTCTCTTAGATATGCGACTAATGAAGTAGTACAGACCTGGGTAGAGGATGGAGTCGACACTGGGGAGCTGACTGTTGACGTTGATGATGCAGTGGAACCACTTGACGATCATCACCCGCAGCTGGTCCAGGGTCGGCTCGAAGGTAATATTGGTGGTTCCTGGATGACCCACCACCTGCATATCACATCACATAATATGCCACAACAATATAGAGATGTACCTCTTTGTACCAACAATGAGTAACTAGCAGTACCTTGATTCGGATCAGAGGACGCTTCGTGTACATGTAGTCCCGGTACGCGCCCGTGTATTTGTTGCCCTCCTGTCAATATTGTACGAACTTAGTTATTATTTATATTAAAAATATCTTTTATTTTGATTATTTTTACTCCTAAGTTTCAACTTACAAAATAGTATGCGAAATATTCAGCGAAGTGGTTAACACTCCGTTCGACAAGATCCCGAACTTGCTTCGACATTAGACCATGAATACACCTGAACACGAAACAAACCAATAATAGAATGCGAAATTATTACGACGAAAGTAAAATATTACGGCAACAAGAAGCAAAAACTACTTGAAAAACTGTTCGACTTGGAAGGTGGAGTCAGATTTCTTGTTGGAGACGTAGACGGCCCAGTGTCGACGCATCTTGATCATGGTGTCGGCCACGTCGATGAGCCAGTTGTCGACGAGCTCGGCTCGCGAGCGCGCGCACAGCCGCGACAGACGCTCCCACAGCTCCGCCGGGTACTGCGGGAACTCCGCCTCGCGCTGCATCTCACGCAAGTCGCAGATTAACATCTGCTGGTACCTGACGACGACCAACATTACATCCTGTTTCACATCACACTCTTATATCATTTGTACTGATGAGCTATAGCTATGTACTTCTCGTTCCAAATCCTTTTGAGTTCAATGATGATGGGGTTCCCCTCGTAGAAGCGGTATGCCATGGCCTGCTTGGCGCGCACCAACGAGCAGTGCCAGGGCATGGGCGCGCGCACCACTAGCGCCGGCCACAGCGGAGGCAGGAACTCGATCCGCAGACGAACTCGTTCCGACGGGTCCTCCAATACGTACGACAACAAACATCTACAAACAATATCATTACTATCAATATGATTCTCATGCTAGGTCTTGATGGAATATATAATGAAGCAAATCGTAATGTAGTTAGTTAACCTCTTCATGGCCATTAGGAAGTAGTCCTTGATTTCAGCCTCGCTCTGTCTGACGCACGCGTTGTATGTGAGTGAGAGGAGACGCTTCTTGATGGCGGCGGTCTGTCGGTCCACACGCGTCTTGGCGCGACGGTACAACTCCTCCGGGAACTCCGGAATGTGCCTTCCTGACAGAGACTGTAATAATCATGTTTAATATTGTATTCAAATACTTGTAATTTGTCTAATGGTGCTGTAACTTACAACATTTAAATAATATTGAATTCTTTTCAAGTCATCAGGATGTATTGGTCTATATTGTTCTTGTTCCGTGACCTTCAGCATCTCCATCTTCTGCTGGTCAGGATCGCGAGGCAGCTCGAACTCCAGTTTAGCCAGATGCCTGTCAAACGTTAATTCTCAAAATGTCTAACAGTACTAATAATATAAATGGTATATTATGAGAAGGAGAGTGAACAGTGTCCCGTTTACCTTTTGAGAGCCTCTTCAGCAGCTCTCTCAGCTTCCTTTTTCTCTTGTTTTCTTTTTTCTATTCTTCTCCTCTTAGCTTCAGCAGCCTCGGCCTTCCTTCTCTCGTACGCGCCTGACACCAGGTCTTCGAGTAAGACATGGCCTGTGGTAATATCCACCAATGTCAGTAATCGCTACATAATGACAGGGAACTGGAGACTCCCATGTTCTGGTTACCTTTGGGTAGTTTGTGTTTGTTGTGTTCGTTCTGCAGAGCTTGCAGTCGTTCTCTCTCTCGCTCGTGGTATGGTTTGAGCGGCGGGAACTGCAGCTGTCCCCCCTCCCCGAGGGGCCCGTAGAGCGCGGGAGGGGGGCGGCGACGCGGCGCCATGCTCGCTGCTCGCACACACCGCGCGTTCACGGTGTAGCAACTACCTACACATGGCATTGATACTCGGTTAGTAAGTAACTAAACACTAATATCTCTCATAAAAACATGTTAGAGTTCGCGATAGGGAGACCAGCCATGGGGGTCGTCGGACGGGCCTTGGGAGAATCCCGCTGCCCGGGCTCGTTCTCTCCGCCACTCTGGACGGAGGTGAAAGTTTGGGTGTGGCATTGTAGTCCCATTCTTGGGGTTGACCATGGTCTGGCATCGTTCGTGTGAGTTTGATTGTTCAGACAGACATCTCAGCTGCCACCAGCCCCGGCCGAAGTCCTCCCGTTCTGGGTGATCTTCTTGAGGTGAGAAACAACATAATGATATCCATCATCAACAAATTTGGTTCCAAACAAAACTTTTTTTGTTTTTCCCTTTTGGAGGGGATGGGAGAACCCTTTATTACAAAAATATTTACAATTTACAATTTCAATTACACTATAATTTAACCAGATATAAAACAACAGAAACAAAAATAAAATAGCAACAGAAACTAATAGTAATAAAACCAAATTAAAAAACAAAGTAAAATGAAATGAATTATACGAAACTAGACAAATCAAAAAGAACACAAAACAAGGCAAAAATAAAAATGAAACAAAAATTAAATAAAATAAAGGGAGAGGCCCAGCCCAGCCCCCGCCGACCCCTCCCTCCCACGACAACACCACGAAACGTGGGAAGGGAAGGGCCCGCGCTAAGGTCGGCCGTTCCCTAAGGGGGAACGGGACCGCAGAAAAAAGTCTGCAGTACTAAAGGGCCCCCACTTTGGAGTCCTATCTCCTGAAGGGGGATTTGAGACCCGTAAGGGTACAAGAATGGGGTTTGATATTTGCCACCTTCCGTTAGGAGAGGTGGCATCAATCTCATAGAAGAGATTGAGCTCCCAGAGGGAGAGTGGGACCCGGAGACGCGGGACGGAGTCGCGGAGAATCCGCGGCTCCCTCGCTCGGCCCCAGACCTCAACTAAAGAGGTCCCCAAACCTAGTTTGGGTGACCCAATCCCCTGAGGGGGGATAAAAGCCCCATAAGGGGGGCGGGGTCGCACCTCCCTTCACCGGGAGGGTGATGGTAGCCCCCGTGGGCTCCATCTTGGGGCAGAAGACGTGCGGGACGGACGACACAAAAATCTCAGTCCCGTAGAGGGGATCGCCTATATCCTACCACGTTATTACGCCGTAGGATAATTTACTCCGGGGAATCTCGGGGGACCTATTAGCTCCCTAGGCAACGCCGCGCCCTCGGGCGGCCGGGCGTGTAAGGGAGCTATATTGTGGAGGTGCTCGTGGGGTCCCCGGTCGGCTCGCTCGTAATATGTACGAGCGAGCCGACCGGGGACGATGAACTCCTCGAGCGACTCCATCTTTAGGTCCCGGGCTATCACGTCGTTGCGGACGTAGCGGCCTGCTCCGACGATGACTCGGAGGGAACGGTTCTGCTGGACCTGCAACCTTTTCCGCTGGGACGGCAGTATGAGGTGATACCAGGCCTCAGCAGCGTACGTAACACGTGAGCGGATATAGGTCTTGTAGATGGCGAGCTTAGTCCTGATCGGCAACGCGGACGCGAGGATCGGCCGCAAGACGAACCGCGCAGCACGCGCCAGGCCGATCACTCGATCGACCTGTGGATTCATGCGTAGCGACCGATCAATCTCGCACCCGAGATACCGAACGCTGGGCTTGAACTCGACATCCACACCACGCAGACTGAGATGGGCAGACTGAGATGGACGGCCATGGCACGGACCGGACCGTAGAGTAGGGCCTGGGATAGATAGGGAGACATTGTGTCATATCAGTCGACCCATGCTGAATATAACCGTGAGGTCGACGTGGTTTTATTTCAGAGTGTTGCTACATAGTCCGTCCACAAAGGTATAACAGCCCAGAGACAGCTTTACGCGGTGGATGATGACTGATGATATACTGGTAAGTTAAGTACATAAATCGTAACGCTTGACGCCGTCGGCCGTCCTTAAGCATCCTCAGCGAGACTCACGTGGGACAGGCGATAATAATAGCAGGTTGAAATGCAGTTCAACTGTGATATATTTCACTTGTCTATATACGAAGTTTTAAGTAAGTTTTAGTAAAAATAGTATTATTTTGTCACAATTTTGATAATCATGCCAGTAGGTAAATGACGTAGGTTGTTAGATGGAGCCGTCAGTCAGCCGCTCAGCTGTACTCGTGGTTCCGATACACAGTTCCGGTGTAACGCGATAATATACACAATCATTATCTTCTCGTACATTAATATTACATATTTTGTTATAATTGAATACAATTTCGGTGGTCTACCTATTTGGTAACAAGGGTGTTATAATAAATAGGTTTTCTCTTCTACGTGTGTGTGTGTGCGTGTGTACCGATGTTGTCGGCGGGTCGTCCGTGCGCGTGTGCGTGTGAGTAGGGAGCGCCGCGGGTCCAGGAGCGCGCCTGCATGAGCGGCGGGAACTCGCTGCAGCCGCCCTCGTCCTCGCCCTCTGGGTAGTAGTTGATGGCGGCTCGACGCAGCGTGTCACCGCCCGCCCCGCCCCGCACCCTGCCCCGCACTCCGCCCCGCACTCCGCCCCGAGCATCGCCACGCGCACGCTTCATCACCTACTGAAACAGTCTAGCCTATATTACGTTATCAACTCGCTAACAACCAACCATTCATGTCATCTAATTGTCATAAACAAGTTATCTCTCAAGAATTATCAACTGAGTTAACACCATCTGCGTCTAGAAAATTATCTAATGATGTGTTCGGAGTGGTTCTTCCAATAGTAAAAACAGAAGATTTAATTTTGCTTAGTGCTAAACGCCGATAATATTATGGCTCAGTAAAGGCGCCGTGGTGTAAAGATATGCATCCCACTTCCACCTCATGATTACTATAAAAAACACTACCATAATTACCTATTGTCAGGAATGGTATGTCAGATACGTCTTAAATAAAACTATCTCTTAACATAATTTTAAAGCAGTAGATGCCTAAAATAGAATAACTTCACATTTGCATATTCTAAGAATAGATGCGTGTTCTGTCAGTCACACTCGGCTGACTGCTCCTTCAACTGATGGTAGTATAATTACTAATAATAACACACACAACGATACTTACTTACTGTAACTAGTAGTAGAGTAAACACAGTACACCTATAACTGTAAAAATAACTCCAACCTAAGTACTAGACAATGTAAACATTACGCGGCGCCGTGGACCACGTCGTCATGTAAACAACGCCGTTGCTAGGCAACAAACATACATCTCAAATGACTTGCTTCTATACAAAGACAAATTTGGTCCACTTACACGTGCGGATCGATCTGTGACGGACCGATCGTACACGTAGGGTCGGATCTCGGACGAATCCGTGAGACAAATCCGACAGATTGATCCGTGATGCCATTTTAATGCAAAATAAGCATGACGGATTTATCTGTGATGACCATTGTAAAATGAAATTAGATGATTGTTTTGAAGATGAACCGATTTGGTTGATGTCAAATAGTAGAAAACAATATAACTGAAACAGTAATATCCAAAATATTGTAATATTCGTATTGACGACTTCGACCAAAATTGGTGTGTCATTAACTCTAGACATTTAGACTACCTATTTTGGTTATATTTTCCTACTTTCTATAAAATTAATATGATTATTGATTTTGATAATATAAGCATGTGATGAGAGATCCTTCCGCTGTGCATGCGCACATATGTGTGCGGGGGTGTGTGCGGTGTGCGGGCGCGGGAGGGGGAGGCGCGTGTGTTCCTCGATATAGGACACACATCCCGGAGCCGGCCTCGCCCGCGCGCTCGACTCCGTTGTCACTACATACTCGAGTATACAGTGCTACTTGCTGGACCTCTCTCACAACTGTACGTACTAACTCTTTACTACACTACTGTAATACACACAACACATCTAATATTCAGAAGCAATACTACTAGGTTTGTGTTTGTGCATCTTACGGCTGAATACTAAAACGTATCTCAAGCTCACGGCTCTCGGCAACGTTACTTGAACTGATAAAAACGTTAAAGAAAATCAAATTAATGATGTGTTAATAAATTATTACCTAGACTGACTTGTTTGTGCATACAATTCTGATTATTTGACAATTACAATTGTACAACTGTGTTTCATCATTGAGGACTATTATCTATTAGTTATTTATTTATTTATTTATTTTTAAGGAAAGCTTACAGACTAATAACATAATTTTTACTTATTGAAGTCTTATAATTAAGTATAAAAAAAACATTGCTGATTACAAGCTTCCACAAATTAATAACTAATCAACGCACTTGATCCGTTTAATTCAGTTTTCTATGAACTGATATAAAACACACTATAACAAAGGGTTAAAGTTACTTAAGTCACCGGATTAAAGTACTTTTCACTCATAAGTCTCTTATGATTTTAAGTTTACAATCTAATATTGTGTTAACAATTCATTTGAATAACATAAAGCGATGTAAAATTGACGTTTTGAATACAACGATATTCACAAACTTTATCATGCTCTACATAATGTAGTGATAGTAAGCGAGGACTACACTTCCGTTAGACCATGTTCCTCGACAATTAATTTTAGTAAAATCTGTATACCTATGTATGTAAGTAGTATTGTGTGTAGGAGTGATGTGGAGTCGTCGTGTGCGAGTCCGCGCGGGCGTGTGGTGTGTGTGCGCGGTGCTGGCGCTGCTGCTGGCCGCCATGAGCGTCACGCGTCGCGCCGCGCACCGCACACAGCACCGCCTGCCGCGAGCACACCCCGCGCGCCTCGCACACCTGCTCGCTGACTTCACCTTCAGACATCCCGGGTCAGTACACACTGGTTACACTATTTTTCCCTGTATAGCAGCGTATATGATAGGTATATGTGTGTGTGCGCAGGGTGCGGTTCCACGTGGAGGAGGAACGCAACAACCTGACGTCGTGGAAGTACGAGGTGCGGTACGAGTGCGGCGCGCGGTGCCGGGGCGCGGCCACACTGTCAGCGAGCAGCGACTCTCCCGCGCACGACCGCGCCTCCCAGCACCGCCTGCACGAGATAGACACGCGCTGCCGACCGCTGCTGCCGCTGCTCTCATGGCCCGAGACCTGCGGTAATAGTCTATTATAATATGTATATCATTTTATGATACCTAGTAACAGTAACAATACTGACAAAACAAATGTAATAAATGCAATATGTTGTATTGAAGAGTGGTGCGAAGTGGAGCAGAGTGTGCGCGACGAGGGACAGGGCGCGGTGGTGCGGTGCGGGGCGCGGTGCGGGGGGGGCTGGCTCGGCGCGGCGCGGGACCCGCGGGACCTCTGCGACTACCTGCTGCGTCGTCTGCAACACGCGCTCACACAAACATAGCAACACGATACGATACTTATAGTTATTCCTGTACTTAAGATAAAACCTACAGACTTTACCATGTAAATGAATGTATGTATGTATGCAAGTTTTAATAATCTCATGGATATTATAATATACAAATATCGTGTTCTCGTAAATTATCTATAATTATAAAAATACAATAGTAGAATAGAATAGAGCTTCGACTTTACTGTTAGAAAATGAATAATTTGTTTTGATGTGATTTTATGATATTATTATACTTGTCAAAGAAATGATATCTTCTTAGTCAGCCCAAGAATTAGTTTAAGAGAGAGATTATGTTTAGAAATGTAATCTTTTAAATACAAATTTAATATCGTCGCTTCAGTGCTTGTTTGTTATATCTACACTTTTACAGGAGACGTATTTTTTTGTTTTATTTATTAAATAACGTTCAATTTTCTAATTTGTAACTTAATATAAATACAGGAGCTACCCTCTAATTGTAATAAAAACTTTTTTTTGCACTCGTGATTGACTAAAGGATCTCAATTATTTTTCCGAGCTTGTTTGTGCTAAGTGCTATTTTGTTTATTAAGAATGTACTTATAGTCGTTTCAATGGTTTATTTAACTTTTAACAGATCAAGCTTGTGTATAAGAAACATTTTGAAATGAATTGATTTTATAAATAAGACATACATTTAAAATGAATGTGATTATATTTTATATCAAAATCTTTAGTTCACGCAACTGTCATATAAAAGATGGTATTATAATATGAGTGTAGTTTTTTGAAAACGAGCCGCAGGCGGATAAATAATTATTGGGGATATGAATATTCAACTCTAAATGAAAGTAGATGGCAGCACTTTATGTTACTGTATCGATTTATGCAGCAAAAGTAGTACATTGAGTGATTTTTTTCGAATTGTAGCAGGTTCGATTCCAGAGTGAGCCAAAAATATTGAATCATCGATGAATGCAGTTGTATTTATTTAAAAAGAAACGTAGTGTTTTCTTTGAGCAGGAAGGTACATCCCGTAAGCCAAATAAAAATCCTGTTTAAAAATTCCACAGTATATCTTTGTCTCACTCACACACTTTTCTAGAACATTCTTGTAACAGTGGGTTATAGAATCTATGTTACATCTTTGAGTTACAATTTTCTTAGGAATATTTATTTTTTTGTGAAATAATGTATTACCAGTTATGTAATCATACTCAGTAAAAATTTGGACTAACTCTGTACGATGTTTTAAAATTTAACCAATAATTAGTAGTAACCGCGTTCAAATAATTATTATAATATCGACGCCCCCCTGCAAAAACTCGGTAAGTGCAAAAATGAAATTTTACAGGAAAAAAGATTTAGTATTTTTCGCTTATAACTTTTGTAAAAAAAATAATTATAAAAACATTTTTATACCACGAGAAAGCTAATTTTTATACCTACAGTTCAGTGTCATCTGCGTGACTGTTGAATTTAAAGGGAATAAGTAATTCATCAAAACACAAAATACCGAAAAAATAATCATATTTTTTTTGGATATTGATACATTAAAAATAAACTTTTTAATAAATTTTCGGGCAATGTTTACTTACTATTTTTTTTCTGTAAATTCCTGTGTAATCATGAACATAATATCACTTTACTGGTTTTTTGACCGTATTTTTCATAAACCGAGAGTGTTTGTAATATTCAATTACCTAAGTTATTGCGGTAAAAAAATATTTACCAAATAAACATAAAGTCCTGTTACAGGTTTATTGCGGGATATTTTTTGCAAACATAATTTTTGTAATCACTATTTACTGATAATGAATAGAATATTTGTGATTGGTATTATTCAAGGAATAATTTAAAAAACATGATTTGTATCGAAATCATTCATTTTTTTGAACAAAAATGATTTTGTGGGGATAGTTTAATGAATAATGATCATAATTAATTAGTGTACGAACAATTAATCTCGATAATAGTATAAAAAAACAGGGATTAATCTGCACTTTCAGTGGAATTATCTTTATATTCTTATTTACTGATTCCTGCAGATTTTAAGGATTCCAAATACCGGTGGATGTACCTTAAATGTACTCCACTGTTGTACAAAGATATTAAACATGATAAAACGGTCTACTTCTCGGAAAAGGTTGACGATAAGAAGGTTTGAATACCATACCAGTCTTCACTATTGCACTCGTTTTAGACTTCTGTTACTTGGTTTCATTTGAAATAAATTAGTCTAGTCTAGAATGTATAATTTAGTATATGCTTTATATTCTTTTATGACGTTCGTCATGGCAGAAGGAGTCTATATAGCCTTGTTTGACTACGAGAAAGCGTAAGAGTGGTGTCCTCGCTCATAAATAACAAGAGTTTCATTTGCTTAATAAAGAATACCCCAAACTAATGTTCCTTTCTTAACTCATGCATGGACTAGTGGTCTATATAGTTTCTATGTAAGCCAAGGCAGTTTGGCTACATGAACACACCGAGCTTGATAGTGCTCAGGCAAAATATTTTCCAAAGTGAAAGCCTGAGTCACATGTGGTTTTGTGTAAATCTTATTCCTCTAAATACATTGTTTGCATATTCAACACTAGGCTACCAACTTGAGGATTAAGTTAAGCCTAAAAACATCTCTTGTCCAGTGATAACCTTACGCATTTGCTCCTAAAAAACTTGAAGTTATATTTACTCAAAATAACAGTAAAATTTTGTCACTAAAATCGTGATTAGACAGTTGTATTAGGTCTTTTTCCTAGTTGACTGCCGGTAAATCGAGGTGTTGAAATTTCTGTACAATATCTTAATAGCAATTTTGAGGTAGTACCAGAAACAGATCCTTTTGAATCACCTTAAGAATCATTCTTATCACCAAAACGAAAGTTGATAGCCGAGAACGTAGTGGAGACTCTCTGTATTCTCTATGATCTCAGTAGAGCTTTTTTTAAATGTAGATTTTAAAATAAACACAAAAATGTTCGATGTCTAACATACCTTCTACTGTAAGGATCAAAGCCATCGATACATACGTTAGAGAAAAGGGGAAAGATTCTACTTTAGACCGGGTGAATTTGAATGTAGAATCTAACCTACGCTAACTAGGCAGCTTTCAGAAAGCTTCGGTTTATTAAAAAAATATCTTATCCCCAGCCAGTAATGACATACGTAGCTGATTTGTTCACTAGAGCTAAGGTTAGACAGAGGTCCATGAGCAACGGTCACCGCTTACGATGAGATGGCCCGTTAGCTGAAAAAAAGGGGACAAAGAACAAAGGAGATGACTTTACTTCTAGTTTCTGTGTGATCTAATGAGAAATAAAGAGTTCAAGAGTGGCAGCCACGTACTGACCAGTGCAACTTAGATACACAAGTGAAAAATATCAAATTAAAATTTTACAATAATAAACCTGTAATCGCATTAACCGAAAGTTTTCAAGAAATATTTTGCAGTAATAGTTTTTAACCGAAAACAGAACCACCAAACTGAATTTTAATAACATATTACGGAGTTTATGCTGTTAACAAAAAAAATAAAATTTCCGTTGAAAAAAAGTGTTCTTAAGAAAATCGTTGGAAATAACCGCAGGAAAAATCTGAAAAAAATTGGGTAGATGCATCCAGACCCATAGATTACGAAAATGCAATAACAGCAATAAGTCAGTAATAGTGCTTTACGGGGTTTTTGCAGGGGGGCGTCGATATTAGCATGGAATTATTACCTCTCTACATTTAAGAGATTCCGTTTTCACAAGTGGGTATTGAGCGTTTTCCCTGAAAGTATCAGGTTGTAGCAGGTGCTCGTGTACAGCAGATCCTTCCAGAGTGTATAATAGATTATAATAGTACATTGATTACTATCGAAGTGAAAAATGATTAAGAGCATATCTTCATGATTTTGTTATATGAATCTTCAAGCAACTTTGGAACGTACAGAACACTACGTATAGTCATTAAGTGCTTTAATTAAAATCAAAAATAACAAACTCAAAAAAAAACACGGAGTAGATAATGTAGGTATTTTTTGATAGCTTCGAATCAAAAATTGGATTTTGGTTAATGTTAAGTTTACTTTTAGTTAATGAGTTTTCGCACCACTACGACGATATTGTTATTAATTATTTTATAAAAATCCACAGTTTCAAATATCAAAGAAAACTAAAATATAGCCAATTGTAGATTTTAAAAAGCTATTTCTTCAAAACCATTGAATCATATAAATACTCTGAAGCTGTACCTACTGTACCGTACGCAGTTTAAAAGAACGCCGCCCTTTGTAGACAGGCGACTCTCTTTGTGGTGACCGCCGCACGCGCTCGCCCGACGCCGAGCCTGTCACCGGGAGACACCGCGCACACTAGCGATGGGTCGTTATCGGTTTTTGAGATAACGTAACGTAAGCGTTATGTGATTTCCAATAACTAGTTTCTTAACTAGTGATTTTTATAACTAGTTATTTTCACAACGTTCTGAAGCAAACGTGATAATTGTAACGTAAAATCGTTGCGATCCTTTTTTTTAGGCGCGTTTTACATTACTCGTTTTACTCCTTTACGTTGTCAAAGCTATGTGTAAGGTGGTCAATGTAAAACGTCGTTTTCATCTTGTCATTACGAATATTGTAAAACCAGTGATTTTGCGTGAGTAGTGAAAGTAGCCAAACATCGACGCTATGCCTTAAACATAAGAGTGAATTCGATTTAACTTTATGGCGTTGTGATTAAAAGAGTTATTGAAGACTGATGCCTATTTCGATCGTTTAAATGGCGTTATGAATATCACTAGTTTTTGTTGTAGTGGAAAACGAGTGATCACTGTTCGAGCTCGTAACTGCATATATAACCAGTTATGGTTAATAACGCCCATCGCTAGCGCACACCGCTTCAGTCCGCCGCCGACCTTGCTATGGGAACGTCGTCCGGTCACTTGTTGATGTTCCATCTATATCGCGCGTCATTTTTAACATTTATTTTATATTAAAATTGTGATGTGAATGTAGTGTATTCTTGATTAGAGTTCATCTCTGAATGTTTCATGCTACGTGCTACGATAATACTGGTGAATATAGGTACACTAAATCAATTGTTAAATAAATATGTTATTATTATCAGATCAGTGTATAGCTTATTATGTATCGTTCTAATAAGAATCTAAAATCATCATCATCATCATTAATGTCATTTATTTATAAAAGAGCCAAATATATTTTGTATTTCAATCTAATAATTTTTATTTTTTTAACCTCTGCTTCGAATGTCAAAAAATATTCGTCATTTTGGGTTGTCGTGTGATGTCACTAGTTATGTAAACAAACTAGGTTTTCTATTGATATTTGAAATGCCTAAGTCTCCATGTCGTTTTCCAGCTAAACTAATAATATTGTAAAAAACCTGTACAATCAATAATTAAAGTACAAAAAAAATATCTAAATTAACCCAAACAGGACGGGTCTTACAGGACGGGTCTTACAGGACGGACTGTCTCCATCATCAGATCAGCTTTGTGGTATCATATTATTGCATTGTCACGCGATATACAACTTCACGCAAAATATCAACCTGGGAAGTTGGTATTTGGATTGAAAAATTCTAACTGACATAGTTACATACAGTGCAAGATAAATAAAAGCGATTAAAAAATGAATTGCCCTGCGTCAATATTTTCATTTTTCGTTCCATGCAAACAAATTGTATTTGACAAAGTTGCTAAGAGTAGGGTTGAGTAAAACATATCGATATTTTTTTATAAAGTATTGTAAATTATCGTCGATATTTTAAATCTCAATATTTATCAATTTTTTGTTCCGGATATGAAATTCGATATTATTCTTGTTTTTTACTTCTATTTTTACTATTTAATTGATATGTTCGGTTTTCTGTTTTTTAATTTTTTTATAATCGATCGATACGCTGTTGTTGTTGTTGTTGTTGTTGTTGTTGTTGTTGTTGTTGTTGTTGTTGTTGTTGTTGTTGTTGTTGTTGTTGTTGTTGTTGTTGTTGTTGTTGTTGTTGTTGTTGTTGTTGTTGTTGTTGTTGTTGTTGTTGTTGTTGTTGTTGTTGTTGTTGTTGTTGTTGTTGTTGTTGTTGTTGTTGTTGTTGTTGTTGTTGTTGTTGTTGTTGTTGTTGTTGTTGTTGTTGTTGTTGTTGTTGTTGTTGTTGTTGTTGTTGTTGTTGTTGTTGTTGTTGTTGTTGTTGTTGTTGTTGTTGTTGTTGTTGTTGTTGTTGTTGTTGTTGTTGTTGTTGTTGTTGTTGTTGTTGTTGTTGTTGTTGTTGTTGTTGTTGTTGTTGTTGTTGTTGTTGTTGTTGTTGTTGTTGTTGTTGTTGTTGTTGTTGTTGTTGTTGTTGTTGTTGTTGTTGTTGTTGTTGTTGTTGTTGTTGTTGTTGTTGTTGTTGTTGTTGTTGTTGTTGTTGTTGTTGTTGTTGTTGTTGTTGTTGTTGTTGTTGTTGTTGTTGTTGTTGTTGTTGTTGTTGTTGTTGTTGTTGTTGTTGTTGTTGTTGTTGTTGTTGTTGTTGTTGTTGTTGTTGTTGTTGTTGTTGTTGTTGTTGTTGTTGTTGTTGTTGTTGTTGTTGTTGTTGTTGTTGTTGTTGTTGTTGTTGTTGTTGTTGTTGTTGTTGTTGTTGTTGTTGTTGTTGTTGTTGTTGTTGTTGTTGTTGTTGTTGTTGTTGTTGTTGTTGTTGTTGTTGTTGTTGTTGTTGTTGTTGTTGTTGTTGTTGTTGTTGTTGTTGTTGTTGTTGTTGTTGTTGTTGTTGTTGTTGTTGTTGTTGTTGTTGTTGTTGTTGTTGTTGTTGTTGTTGTTGTTGTTGTTGTTGTTGTTGTTGTTGTTGTTGTTGTTGTTGTTGTTGTTGTTGTTGTTGTTGTTGTTGTTGTTGTTGTTGTTGTTGTTGTTGTTGTTGTTGTTGTTGTTGTTGTTGTTGTTGTTGTTGTTGTTAGGTTAGGTTAGGTTAGGTTAGGTTTTTTTTTTTTTTTTTTTTATTTGAGTGTACCACTATTATTGCCACTTTTTAATTTGCAGCATTTTAATCCGTTTATTTTAATTTTTTCCTTTGTTCATTTCAACTATGAGATAAATATTTAAGTTTGTTGATTTTCGTCATTTGACGACGGCTTGATTTAAATATAATATTCACTATTATTGTATAATATAAAATAAATAGAATTTACTTATATAAATTAAGTAGCGTAATGTGAGTTTTACTTGTGGTTATTTATTTAATCATTCTGATAAATACATATTGGTTCGTATCTTAAATTCTATCTGACTATTATTTTAGAACCGTTTGCTTTTACAGCCTTTAGCAGAATGTTAGTAGCATATTTTAAAAATTTGTCTCTGGTGTTTTCATCTTTTAATATTTTTGTGAATTTGCTTTTTTCTAATTTTGTATTTAATTCCCATTCGCAGGTCATACGAGACAGTGAGAATCTTGGACAGGACAGCAGGAGGTGTTCTACCGTTTCTTCGGATTTCCCATCGCATATGCAAAACGGAGTTTCACAGAGTTTAAATCTATGTAGGTATTGCCGTATGCCACAGTGGCCTGTAAACAATTGGGTTTCTATGTTAAGTCCTTTAAGTTGTTTCAGGATTTTCTGCGCTTCTACTGCGTCAGGGAAGAAGATTTTGGTGTTGCTGCCTGTTGTGTACTGTGAGTATCTTTCCTGCCATTCTTCCTTGGTTTTTTCCCGAATACGGAACCTCGCCTGGGATAAGGGAAACTTGTCGTAGTGTGGTGCTGTTTTAAGTTTGGTAGCTGCGGTTTTGGCCAGCTCGTCTGCTCTTTCGTTTCCACGAATGCCAGCGTGAGCCTTAATCCATATGAGGTTTATTGTGGCCTCATTTATTGCTATTGTCCTTATTTTTGCAGCAATGGGATTTAATGATTCCGGGTCACACACCGATTCTAGCGCTGATCGTGAGTCACTGAGGATGTTGCCTACTCCTTCGTTTGATGCAATGTATTCCGCCGCTTTAAGAATGGCTAGCATCTCCGCTTGGAATACACTGCAATATGGGGCTAACTTTAGTTTGGCTGTGTAGATTTCTTCCTGGGATTTCCATATCGAGACCGCAGCTCCTACTTCTCCTTCGATTTTGCTTCCATCGGTGTATGCCCGGATCCAATCATTGTCAATCTCAATAAGTCTCTCTTCGGATTCTATGAGCTTATATGAAATTTGACCTCTCTCCGCTGGATGGGGAAGTTCAAATGGACTGATTAAGCGTTGTATTTCGCGTCCGGGAAGTCCTTCAAGTTCGTTACCTTTTTTGACCTTGTATAAGGTCGCGTTCTCTTTTATACGAAGGTCGAGAGGTATAACTCCAGCCAACAGTAGTCCAGCGGAGAAGGAGACGGTCCTGTGACCCTTGATTATCTTCAGCGAGAACATTCTGCAAACCCTATTGAGGGCCCCACGCGCATACTTCCTATCTGCCACTTTGCTCCAGATGCTGGATGCGTACAATACGGTTGGCTCCACCACCGCTGTATAGAGGGTCCTTGTTACTTCCGTGTTTAATCCCCAGTTGATTTTCACCATCCTGGCCATTGCTTTATAAAAGTTTATGGATTTTGCCGTTACCACTTGGAGGTGTTGTTTAAAGGTGAGGCCTCTGTCAAAAGTGACTCCAAGAATCTTAAGGGAATCCGACAATTGTATATGCTCGCCCATCATTGTGAACTTGGGGTTATTGAACTTTATTTTCCTTGTGACGACCATTGCTTGAGTTTTGTGAGGGGCGAACTTTAAATTATGGTTTTTACCCCATTCAGCGATGATTCGGAGTGCGTGGTTTATCTCGTTTTCGAGCTCTTCCACTTGGCCAGCGCTTGCGACGATTAGGATGTCGTCTGCAAACGCCTGGACTCGAGCTTTAAGATTCCTTGTTTTCCGCAGCAATGGTTCCAGTTGGAGGTTCCACAGCAATGGTCCACTTACCGAGCCCTGCACGCAACCTCTGTTGGTGTTCCTTTCAGCGGTTTCTCCCAGGTATGAGAGTCGGACAGATCTGTCACTCAGATAACTATTTATTAGTTTTAGGGTTGGTTTATCGACTCTATTTCGGCACAACTCGCTCGTGATAGAGGGCCACCAACAGTTGTCAAATGCGCCCTCGATATCGAGTGAGACCATTGCTGTGATTTCATGTTTGGCCAGTCCTTGATGGATCACTGTCATGGCATCATGAAGTGCGTCTTCGGTGCTCCTTTGTGGTGTGAAACCGTATTGTGTGTCACTGAGTAATCCCTGTCGTCCTAGGTGCCACATCAGTCGGGTTGCAAATAGCTTTTCGGCGACCTTACCGAGCACCGGAAGCAAGCCTATCGGCCTATATGCCTTGGGCAAGGAGTAGTCATCCTTTCCGAATTTCGGGATGATGCGGATTGTGGCTCTTTTCCATGCTCCGGGGAAGTATCCCAGCCTCAAGGATTGGTTGAATAGTGCTAACTGTACTTCTGGGTTCGTTCGGAAAGCCTCTAACCATATATCGCATGTCAAGCCGTCGGCTCCAGGAGCTTTTTTCGGGTTCATTTTCCTGTAAACACTGTTAATTTCTTCTTTTGTGTAATCTGGGCAGTAGTTGGGGTATTCTGGATCGTCGTAGACTCTTTTTAATATTTGATGGGATTCTTGTCTGAGTTGTGCGAGGGTGTCGTCATCTAGATCAGGATTATCTTGCGGAAAGAAGGTAGTGGCCAGTAGTTCTGCCGATTCCTTTGGTTGAAGTGTCTGTTCATTGGGGTTTTTTCGGAGTAACTCACTGTGTTTAAGGCTGGAGCTCGCTTTTAGCATGCGATAAGAGCGTTGCCAAACAGTTTCGCCTTTCTCCAAATCACAGAACCTCTTCCAGCTCTCAGTGATCGCTGTCTGGAGTTTCGTCTTGTACAACTCCTTTGCCGCAAGATAGTCTTCTAGCACGTAAGGTCTTCTGCGGGGGTTGGCGTGTTGAAGCTGCCGTCTGATCCTGATCATGTTTTTACGCAGACCAGTCAGCTCTTCAGTCCACCAACTGTTTCCCTTTTGAAATCCTGGTTCTTGTTTTTTCGGGATGGTGTCATTGCAGGCTTTTGCTATTGCGTCGGTGTACTTTTGGAGCAGACTTTCAAGCTCATGTGTGGTCTGTGCAGAGGTAATTCTTTTTGTGTTTATTTCTTGTTCCGCCAGGTTCTTCTTAACAGCTTCAGAAAATTGTTGCCAATTAGCCTTTTCCGTTTTGAAGATCCTGGTGGTGTCTCGGTTTACTTTTTGTCTTTGTGCTCCCTTTTCTACCTTAAATGTGATCGCTCTGTGATCTGATAGCGTGACTATGTCTGGGTCCACCCTCCAATCCGAAATTTTCCCGAGCATACTGTTGCTGCAGAACGTGACATCGATTATGCTCTGAAAGAGTCGTCCGCCTCTGTGAATATAAAATGTCGGTACTCTTCCCTCGTTCAGAACATGCCAGTTCTGTGAGGCTACCATCTCTGTAATTTTTGCCCCTCGAGCATCTTCTGTTCTGCATCCCCACCATTCACTGGCCGCGTTCGAGTCTCCTGCAATTATTACATCCGAAACCCCCAGGTCATCCACTGTCTGTTTGAGTTTTTCCAGGTCTGTCTCTATATTTGCAGTTTTATCTAGGTAATAACTGACAAGTCCTATCCTTTGGTTGCCGTTCGTGATCACACAACACGCAATTGTTTCCGTGACTAGTGTGGTGTTTACCGAGACTGTGATGTTAGGGTCAGAGATAACAATGGCTGCTCTTACTGGGTTATTTCTGTCAGTGGTATGCTTTTGTACAACGAGGCCTTTGGCTGTGAAGTGAGCTTTAGCACCAACGTACGGCTCCTGAAGGAGTAGTATTGGGACGTTGTTTACTTCTGCCATCTTCAAACACTCTTTCGTCGCTGTGTAGCCCCTGCCCAGATTAACTTGCAACATCTTTAAGACTGACTTGGAATGCTCTTCATTGTCGTTACCATTGTTTGCTGCCTGGGCGCCTTCCTCAACAATAGGACACCGAGGCTCTCGCTATTCTGTCCCATTTTTGCCATACTGGGCATTGAGTGCTATAAGCCGGGTGGGAGGAGTCCACTCCTTCCGCGGTGCAGTTGACACACGAGGGTTTCTGTGTTGACTGTTGGCACGTTCGGGTTTCATGCTTTCCCATGCAGTATCCACACGAAGTCTCTTTTTCGCAAGTGCGTGCAAGATGTCCGAATCCCAAACAGTTGTAGCATTGGACTATTGGGCTTTGGTCCTGTGCCACAACAGCCTGGTAGCCAATTCGGAGTTTCTTGCCCAGCAGCGCCTTCCATGCCGAGGGTGATGCCTCTAGAACAACATTGCTCGTTTGTGGGCTGCGGCTCTTTGTTCTGCGCACCACTTTAATGTCGGATGGGGTTATCGGAGAGTCCATGAGTCCTCGGTTTTGTCCGATGATAGCCTCCTGTACTTTCGCGTCAGATGTTGTTGATAGAATTCCTTTTAGAACGAGCAAAGGTCGTTTTACCGGTGCATCAGAAACCGTCATTTGAACCATCTTTTTCTTGATCTCCTGCGTTAAGACTCTGCGTCCGTCTTCCGAGTCGCAGGAGAACACCACTTTTTGGTTTTTGGTCTTTCTGACTCCATTAATACCGACACCGAGGCTCACAACGTCAACCGTAGACTTCACTTTTTCGACAATGTCGTTACTTGTAGCCCTTGGGTCGACAGATTCTACCACGACTCCATATCTGGGCGTCGCAGCAACCTCGCTGTACGTCAATCTCGGCCTTGGTTTGGAAGCAGCAGTGTTTGTCTTTTGTATCTCTTGGGCTACTGTAGGTAGTGAGACTTCTCTCTCTACTATGTCTCGCCTAAGAGATTCAATCGCCTCCTGAAGTGGTACCGATGACTGCTGTGTCAAGTTCTTTAAGTGGTCGATTTCCTCTTTTACTTGATCCAGAGAGTTGGTGATATGTTCCAATTTCTGGTTCATATTATTATCGGTGGTTTGAGCTGCGGGTCTAGTCTCTACCGTCCGCTGAATCTGAGCCACAATCTCATGCGTGTTTTTGGGAGTTTCCTCTTCGAGGACCTCTCTTAGCGCAATTTTCAATTCGGGTATGGATATGGATGGGCCAAGGGAAGCGGTTGGAGCTATTGAACATATTTGACTTCTATTTCCGTTCTCCATAACAGTAATGAGAAGATCATATAGGCTCTGGTTGTCAGTGAGGAGTGTTTGTTTTATTTCCCTTTTGATGTTGCCAGATTGGTCCATTGCTTTCTTAGAGTTTTTAAGTATTGTTGTGGCAAGAAGTTTTATGTCTTGGAAGCTAAGGTGTGAGGTATTATCAGGAATCTGTATGGGTAAGATTAAGGAAGGAGCAAGGGTCTTCTTTTTCGGCTTCGGTTTGGTGGGGCTACACGAGGGCGACAGCCTCTGCGGTTCCGTGTTCGTCACGCAAGTGTCAGAGAAACTACCGACACTCTCGTCGACAAAGAAGGACGACGCAGTGACTTTTGTAAAAGTCGCCCTCCTGTTTGGCTCATCACTTCTCGTCGGTCCGGCATCCTCTAAGGTGAACGTCGGACGACTTTCAGGCTCGGAGTTCTCAAAGTCAAGCAACTTTGCCGACCTTGGCTTTTCCGGTGCCGTTGGACACGAGGAGTGATCCAAAGGTTTTTTATGGGGAGTTCTAGCGGTTAATGACATGTTAGAAATAGAAGGTATATACGGTGACAGGAATAAAAGCTAAATAGAGTGAGTTCAAATCGGAAGAAAATATTTGGGTTTTGGAAACTTCAGGAATTTTTTGTGAGCAATTGACGGGTGCTAGAAAAGTTTCAGTGATCGCTATGGAGTGGTTTAAGTGAGTAGATAATATAATAAAAATAAAAAGTTGAAATAAAAATTTCTCTTCCGTGTTCCCTATACGTTTAAAATCCCACTATCGAAACAACGGGAGGGTGGGCGGGCCGGAAATTTCGGTTTTCGGCGATTATCTCGAAAAGTACTGTGCCGATTCTTTCGAAATTGGTGTCAACGGGTAGGTACGTAGAAGACGCACCTACCAAAATTATAAAAAGAAGAAAAATAAAATGAATTCGGTAAGAAAAGTTAGAAATTGTAAGAAAAATGAAGTTTTTTGAGAATGAATTTATTAATTTTAATAGTTTTATTTTTATTTCAGATGGCTGAGGGCGCAGTGGACGTGAGCGAGCTGACCAGAGAAGCTGGACAGCTGGGATGAAGAAAGGTAAGTAAAAAGGTAAGTGAGAATTAAGAAATATGAATTCAAAAGAGAAACGGAAATTAATGACTAAATGTTATAAAAGCAATAAGGATATTAAACTGAACTACTAGAAAATGAAAAGAAAGATCAAAAGGAGATTAATTATAGCAAAAGAGACGCGGGAACTAACAGGAATTTCGCCTAAAATAGTTAAAAATCCGATGGTTAGGTTAGGTTAGGTTAGGTTAGGTTAGGTTAGGTTTTTTTTTTTTTTTTTTTTTTTTTTAGTTGTGGCTTTACAGCCCACTCTTTCTCTTCGCCAATATTGTGGCGAACTCTTTGAAAGCAAGTATATCATTTTCAATTTTCCATTGTATATTATGTGTCTTGTTTTCTTTATGATTTTACTTATTTATTTACTTATGCTTTTACTTTTACATTTAATTGTGTTGTTTCCTTTTTGTGTTACTTCTTTTTTCTTTAATTTCCATCTTTTTGTTTACTTTTATTTCTTTCTTTTACTCTTTTAACTAGTTTTATTCCATATTTTAGTATTTCATTTCTGTGTTTTTTACTTTCAATTATCGCTGGTATATTTTCTATAGTTACTTTTGTTTCGATTTTTTGTTCCAGGTCAAATCTTTCCCTCGCGAATATTGGACATTCGCAGAGCAGGTGAGGCACCGTTTCTAATATTCCCGCACCACATAGGCATGATGGATCGTCTTTACATTTGAAACGATGTAAGTATTCTGCGAATCCACCATGCCCTGTCAGTAGTTGGGTCTTTTCTCCTGATATATCCTCACTCTGCAGGATTTTATATGCGCTGATCGTGTCTCCGTTTTTATACCTACCGTTCCATTCGCCATTCGGTTAGGTTAGGTTAGGTTAGGTTAGGTTAGGTTAGGTTAGGTTAGGTTAGGTTTTTTTTTTTTTTTTTTTTTTTTTAATAGAGTTTACCGTTGTGTATTGCCACTTTATGAATAGCAGCAGTTTTAATCATTATATTTATTATTCTTTAAATTCAATTTTTTGTCTGTATGTTGTTATTTATAATTCGAATCATTTTGATATTTACAATAATTTTTATAGTTCTTGAATTTTTTGTTTTCTGTATTTCCAATCACTTATTTTATTTACAATCATTACAGTTTTTCTTATACCTATATTTCTTGCATGGTATATTATATTTACATATTTACATATTTACATTTTTCCAGATGTAAAGCGGCACTATTCATTTTATGCGGATTGTGGAGCCATTTTCTTTTACAGCTTGTAGTAAAATGTTCGTTGCGAATGTGATGAACTGTTCTCTCTTTTTGCTATCGCTTAGGAGATTAGGAAAGTTTTGTACTTCTATTGTTTCGTTAATAGTCCATTCCGTTTCCAATCTTTTTAGTGTAAACCTTGGGCATTCTACTAGGATATGGTCTATTGTTTCTCTACTGGTTCCATCACATATACAGAAGGGGCTGTTGACGAGCTTGTATTTGTACAAATAGTCCCTTATTCCGCAATGTCCGGTGAATAGTTGTGTCTCAATATTTTGTCCCTTTAGATTTTGCAAAGTCTTGTAGGCCGCTGTTACATCTGGGAAGAACTTCTTGGTTGTACTGGCTGTGGTGAAGCAATCGTACCTTTCTTGCCATTTTATTTTAGCTCTATCTCTTATTTCGTGCTTGGCATACGATAGAGGGAATTTATCGTAAGCGGGAGCCACCTTCAACTTTGTCGCTGCCAATTTGGCAAGCTCGTCTGCTCTATCATTCCCTGGTATCCCCACGTGAGCCTTGATCCATACTAGTTGGACTGTGATGGTCTTTGTCATCGTATTTCTGGCATTAGCAGCTATTGGGTTTTCAGAGTGTGGATCACAAATTGATTGGAGAGCAGACTGTGAGTCGCTCAGGATGTATGCGTTCTTTTTATACTTTGCTAGGTATTCTGCAGCTTTTAAGATGGCAAATAGTTCTGCTTGAAACACTGTGCAGTAAGCTGCCAGTGAGAATTTTGCTGTATGTATTTCAATACCCTTTTCCCATATTGTGATTGCAGCGCCCACTTTACCTTCTATTTTGCTTGCATCGGTGAATACTCTGAGCCAGTCGTATGTTAGAGTTCCAAGCTGTTCAGTTGACTCCACGTGTATAAGAGATAGACGGACTCTCTCGGCAGGGTGAGGCAGAGTAAACGGACTAACTCGTGTTTCAAGCTCGCGCCCAGGTAGTTCCGCCAAGGGTTCTCCTCGCTTTATCTTATACAGCGCGGCATTTTCTTTGGCTCGGAGGTCAAGCGGAAGAACCCTGGCTATTAGGATACTGGATGCAAGCGAGACCGTCCTGTGTGCCTTGCAGATTTTTAATGCAAACATCCTAGTAACCCTGTTTAGTGCGTCTTGCATGTATTTCCTTTCAGTCGTATGACTCCAGACACTCGCAGCATGCAAGACAGTGGGTTCCACCACTGCAGTGTATAAGGTCCGCACAACGCCTGAATCCAGGCCCCAGTTTACCTTTGCCATTCTAGCTACACTCTTGTAAAAGTTTATTGCTTTTTTCGTGACAGCCTGGAGGTGATGACTGAATGTCAAGGATTTGTCGAACGTGACCCCGAGAACCTTTACAGTCTCGCCCAGTCTTAAGTTTTCGCCCATCATGACGAATTCTGGTTCTCTGTATTTAAGTCTCCCGGTGATCACGATCGCCTGGGTTTTTTGCGGTGCGAACCTTAAATTGTGGGCGTGGCCCCAGTCACCCACGATCAGGAGCGCCTTATTCACTTCGTCTTCCAGTTCCTCAGTTGTTCCTGCGCTGGCCACTATCAGAATATCGTCGGCGAACGCCTGAACTCTCGCTTTCAGATTCCGGGTACTTCTGAGCAGAGGTTCCAATTGGAGATTCCACAAGAGTGGACCGCTGATGGACCCCTGCACACAACCTCGTGCGGTAGACCTTTCAACTGTTTCCCCCAGGTAGGTCAACCCAATCCTCCTGTCGGACAGATAGCTCTTTATTAATTTTAGAGTCGGCCGATCCACCCTGGCAAGACACAGCTCGCGTATAATACTAGGCCACCAGCAGTGGTCAAACGCTCCCTCTATATCGAGCGATATAACCGCAACTAGCTCTTTTTGGTTAATAGCACCCCGGATAGTCATAGATGCATCATATAAAGCATCCTCTGTGCTCTTCCTCGGAGTGAAACCATACTGTGTTTCACTCAGCAAGCCCCGATGTCCCAAGTGCCACTGAAGCCTTGTTACAAAAAGCTTCTCAGCTACCTTTCCCAAAACCGGAAGCAACCCGATTGGCCTGTAGGATTTCGGTAGTGCATAATTTTCCTTTCCTAGCTTCGGAATAATCCTTATCGTGGCCGACTTCCAAATTTCAGGGAAGCAGCCCATCCTCAAGCATTTGTTAAATAAGGCTACTTGTACGGCAGGGTCAGCCTTGTATGCCTCCGACCAAATGTCTGACGTGAGTCCATCTGCTCCGGGAGCCTTTTTGGGGTTCATTCTTTGGTAGACCTGCTGAACTTCCTCATCAGTATAATCCGGGCAGAGGTCTGGGTAATCAGGGTCTGCAGTGGCAGCCGCATAAATCTCAAGGGACTCCGCTCTTAGACGTTTTAGTTCGCTGTCATCGCAGCTGGGGTCATCCCCGGGATAGAAAGTGTCCGCTAGAAGACTAGCCGAGCCCTTGGGATCTAGTGCTTGCTGATCAGGACTGATACGCAACAATTCCTCCCGCTTTAGACCGTTGCTAGCCTTCAGCATGCGATAAGATCTTTGCCAGAGTGTTTCGGTACTTTCAAGGTCACAAAATTGCTTCCAGCTCTCTGTGATTGTGTTTTGGAGTCTGGTCTTGTATTGTTCCTTTGCTGCCAAATAATCAGCTAGTACGTAGGGCTTCCTTCTTGGATTCGCATGCTGGAGACGTCTCCTTTGCGTTATCATTTCCCTTCGGAGACCCGTAAGCTCATCAGTCCACCATATCTGCCTTTTCCCTCTGCCAGGGCCCCCCCTCCGGGGAAGAATCCCGTCACAAGCCCGGGTAACAGCCTCAGTGTACGTCTTCACTATGACTTCTAAGTCTAAGGGCGAGTCGACGGTGCTAATTCGGTTTTCATCTATTTTTGACGTATTGAGTTCCTGTTGGACTACTCTTTGAAACTCCTTCCAATCCACTTTGTCTGTTTTGTACTTTCTGGTCGTTGAATTCGAATGGCTTTCTGCTACTCGTTCTGGGTCGAGATTCACCTTAAATCTGATCGCTCTATGGTCAGATAGCGTTACGAAGTCCACATCCACCCTCCAGTCTTTGACTTTGCCTGTCAAGTTCTCTGTGCAAAGAGTAATATCGACAATACTCTTAAATAATTTTCCTCCCCGGTAGATGTGGAACGTCGGTACACTACCCTCATTTAAAATGTGCCATCCTTGTTGAGTTGCCGTTTCAGCCATTTTAGATCCTCTGACGTCTTCGGAGTCGCAACCCCACCACTCGCTGATACAATTAGCGTCTCCCGCAATGATGACGTCAGGGACCCCCAGCCCGTCAACAACCCGCTGCAGGTTGAGCAGATCTTCCTCTATGTCTTTGGTCTTGTCCAGGTAGAAGCTTACCAGCCCAAGGCTTCGCCTGCCGCGACTTATCACACACCCAGCTATTGTTTCCGATATCAGTCTGCTGTCGACTGCAATTGTGATATCGGGATCTAGGATAGCGATAGCGGCCCTAACAGGAGCACTTCTGTCGGTGGTCAATTTCTGGACGACACGTCCAGCAATCGCGACGTGCGCCTTGGCCCCAACATAAGGCTCCTGCATCAGGAGAATGGGAACTTTTGTGTTTTCCGCCATTCTAAGGCACTCCTTGGTTGCAGCATAACCTCTACCCAGATTGACCTGCAAGATTTTGAGATTCTTAGTGGGAGCTTCTGCTGTGGTAATTATCTGAGTGTTCCCGTGGGCGCCCGCCTCAACAATGGTACGAGACGGAAGCTCTAGCCACTCTGTCCCATTTCTGCCACACCGGGCACTGCATGCTGTAAGCTGGGTGTGATGAGCTTTCTTTAAGCACATGGCAATTTGTGCATGACACCTGTTTCTCAGTCCTCTGGCAAGTCCGGGTCTCGTGACTCCCTGCGCAGTACCCACAGACTGTGGGTTTGTCGCAGGTCCGGGCCAAGTGTCCGAAGCCAAGGCAGTTAAAGCACTGCATCACTGGAGATTGGTCCTGAGCCTGTACCATTTGGAAACCAATTTTAATCCTTCTGTCCAATAGGGCATTCCAGACATTAGGCGATACTTCCAGGATGACGTTATTGATGGCGCTTGTGCGGCCCCTTGTTCTTCGGACCACTTTTACCTCCTCCGGCGTAGTCCCCGATCCCAATAATGCACGGTTTTGGTTCAAAATTGCCTCATGGATCTTGGCGTCTGTGAGGGCCGTGGTGATACCGCGCAATATCAGTAGAGGTCTCCTGGTAGATGTGTCCTTTACCGAGAACTGTGTGACTGTGCTTTTAATGGCCTGAGTCAGGGTCTTTCGCTCGTCATCCGTGTCGCAAGCCAGAATGACCCGTTGCCCTTTAGTCTTCCGGACTGTGTTCACTCCTATGCCGAGACCAACAACGTCAACGGAAGACTTAAGTTTTTCAACGATATCAGTGCTGGTAGCCCTGGGGTCTATGGATTCAATGACAATTCCATATCTCGGGCGCGCAGCTACTTCACTATATGTAAGCTTTGGGGTGTTGCGAGGATTAATCTCTTTTGGTTTAGATTGTCTCCCTACCTCTATGCAGTCTTTTCTGAGGGCCTCGACGGCATCCACAACTGGAGTCACGGCGCCAACCGTAAGACCTCTGAGGTGATCAATGTTCTCTTTGACCGCCTCGAGGGACGCCATGACTCTCTCCGTGACTCCTCCAGTGCCGTCGTTAGCCTCCATTCTCTCGCGGATCTGATCGACCATTTTATGGGTGTTTCTAGCTATATTGTGCACTTGGCTCTCGTCAAGTACCTCCTTTAGGGCTGCTTTCATTTTTGGGATCGCGCATTCGTTCAGGACGTCGTTTGTAGGTTCAGGTGATGGATTGCCTCGGCTGTTTTCGGTGGAACCCAGGGACACAGTTGTCCTCTTTACAGCTGTCAGAATGGACGCTTGCGTTTCCTCCGCCTTCCGAAAGTTCTCCATCATCATGTTCGAGTGACGCTCCATTTCTGCCTTAAGGGCGTACATCTCACCGGCCATTTTATCCAACTGGCTAGTGTCGACGGGAGGCACGCCGGGCCCAACTTCCCTTACCACATCAAAGGTGCGGTTGAAGTCATCGGGCGCAGCTGCACCTCCTATGTTTTCAATGACTAGGATAAGGAGGTCAAGCAGATTTTGGTTGTCAGTGATGACCGCATGCTTGATCTCCCTCCTGATATTACCTGAATGCTCCATCGCATTCTTTGAATTTCTAACTATTTTAATAGCGAGCTGTTTGATTTCTGAGAGTCTCATCTGCGCCAGGTTATCCGGAAGCTGCACGGGCAAGAAGGGAATGACCGGTTGAGTCTTTTTTGGCCTTGGGCGTGGTGGTGATAAGCCCGATGGGATAGAGTCGAGTTCTCCAAAATCATCCGGAAAAACGACACGCCGCTCATCCCCATCCAGATTCAGCAGCCGCGACGACCTAGGTTTTCCAGGCGCAGTTGGACAAGCAGATTGAGGGTCTTTAGGTTTAGTAGGAGTGCGGGTTACAAACATCTTGGCGATAATAAAAACGTGAAGGTAAGTAAAATTATAAAAACTTTATGAATTTTTTGTGGTGTATTTATGAATGTTAGGATAATTTTATTGACAGATTTATGAAGGTATTAACTAGTACAACAAAATAGAATTTTAAAATTTTTTAGTATTATTTTCAAGATTTCTACCCTCTCTTCCTATATAGAGAACACAGGGTGGGCGGGCGGGCCGGAACTTTCAGTTTTCCGCGAATAACTCGAAGAGTATCCAAGCGATTCGCGAAAAAGTGGTGTCGGCTGAAAGGTACGTTGAAGACGCACCTTACTAATTAATAAAAAGAAGAAAAAGTAATCGAGAAAGCGTGAAAAAAAATTAAAAACTGCGAAAAAGCGAAAATAAAAATTCAAGTTGAGAAATTTAATTAATTTTCTTTTTGTTACAGGTGGCTGAAGGCGCTGCGGATTCAGGTAAGTAGAACAGGGAAGCTGAACTACAGAAACGATAGAAATATTAAAGAAAAGGTAAGTAAACTAACAAATTTAGAGTAAGCAGGAATTTAGAACTAACAACTTTATAGTAAACAGGAATTTAAGAGGAAAACTAAGTGGAAAACGTAAGAAAATGATTGAAAATGGAATAAAAAGACAAAATACTAAAGTGAGAATTAAAAATGAAGAGATTTTGGCTGAGATTAAGACAAAAACTAACAGGGTTTCCGAAATTTAACTATAAGAAAATTCGATGGGTTAGGTTAGGTTTTTTTTTTTTTTCCCAAGTGTTTGTATTCAATTTAGGGTGTTAGAAACTGCTATTTGATACAGCTTCAGCTTTAATTTCTAGGAAGATCTTGTTTCACTGTTGGCGTGTTTTTCCAACAAAGGTTGAATAGAATATATAAGTATGAATTATAGATACTTAATTAATATATATATATATATATAGTTTATAATATTTAAACATATATATATATATATTTTTTTTTTTTTTTTTTTTTTTTTTTTTTTTTTTTATTGTTCGCTGTTGTTATAAGATTTGAGATTTAGAAAAATGTGTGTTATGAATTTTAAGTAGGATTTACGAGTTGATTCTTTTTTAGTTACCTCCATGATGTTGTATGGAGATACCTTCTTTAATTCGCATATAATTTCATGTTCACGTCTTTTAGGGGTAAATCGCTCACAGTGTTGCATAAGGTGTTCGATTGTTTGTTCAATGCTTCCATCGCAGGGGCAGCGATTGGAGTCTGTGATTTTAAAACGGTGTAAGTATTGGAGATGATACCCATGTCCGGTTAGGAATTGCGTGAGTGGAAAGGAAATGCCACATCTCCCAACCACTGTAAACACATCTTCTAGTTTAGGACAGAGCATTTTAGTATGGCTTCCTTGAGGAGCCCCCGTATACAGGTCTCTCCATTTTCTAAGAGTTTCCTCCTTGAGCGCCCTCTTCACGAAGCTGACTGGGAACTTGGCATAGCAGTAGTCGGAGTCGGACTCCGCCGCAGCTTTGGCTGCTACGTCTGCCGCTTCGTTCCCAGTCAGCCCCGCGTGAGCCTTCACCCATACAAATTTGATGTTCCCGGTGACTCTTAGTTCTCTTGTTCGCCTGTGTATGGACGCGACTAGAGGGTTGGTGTTGCTTCTTTCTCCTAGCGCCATAAGGGATGACATGCTGTCCGATAGTATAAATGTGCTAATCGAGTTTTGAGCGTGCGCCCACCTACACGCTTCATCAATAGCGTAGAGTTCAGCTTGGAAAACGGAACAGGCCGGGTGTAGCTTAAATGTTTTGGTGGCTGCCGGTACTAATTGCCCTTGATGATAAGCTACGAAAGCCGCCCCGACTCGTCCGTCCACAAGCTTACTGCCGTCCGTAAAGATTCGGAGAGAGTCTGGGTCGCACAGACGGTCCACTTCTCTGTCGCTGCAAGCAAAGTCGAAGTCCACTGAGATCCTATCAGGTGGAGCGAGAAGATCACCGGGTGGTGTTGGTCTTTCCAGAGGAGTGTCGTCAGGTAGGAGTTGCGTGCATCCAGTAAGTTTTACGGATTCAGTCTGATTAATTTCGAGGACTTTCAAGTGCAGAGGCGGGAATCGGGCCAACGCGAGTGCTGCAACAGTAGAGACTGTCCGGAATGCTCTAGTTGCCCGGAGTGCGAACAACCTTTGCATTCCTTCCAGTATGCGCCGAATGTATATTTTGTTGGCCACGTGTCCCCATATGCCAGCTGCGTAGGTGACTATTGGGACTATCACATGATTGTAGATGGTTCGAACGTTTTCCGGATGCACACCCCACGTAGGGCGTATGAAAAGGGAAAGTCTATTAAAAATTTTGGTGGCTTTTGCTGTAATATATTTTATGTGTTGTGTGAATTTTAGGTTTTCGTCAATTATTACACCTAAATATTTTATGTCGGAGACAAACTTGAGCTCGATCCGGTTCATAAGGATTTTAGCCTGTTTAGCCTTCCTCGTGAATGCTATCAGCTGGGTCTTAGCCGGGCCGAACTCAAGCCTGACTCTTAATCCCCATTTGTGTATGTGCTCTAATGTGTGATTTATTTTCTGTTCCAGGTCTGATGCTGTGGATGCAGTCGCCACGAGAAGAACGTCGTCCGCGAACGCCTGCAGGTGACATCCGGGAGGTAAAGTACTGTGTAATAACTCATCGAGTATAATATTCCACATAATGGGGCCACAGACAGAGCCCTGGACACAGCCCTTCGTCATTTCCTTAGACACAACAGCTCCCCCGTAGTTTAGTGTTACTCTCCTGTCCTGGAAGTAACTTTGAATGAGATTATATATATTGTTTGGACATTCCATTTTACGAAGCCTATTGAATAATGCGGGCCACCAAGCGTTGTCGAATGCTGCCCTAATATCAAGACTGACTGCTGCTGCTTGTTTGCCTGCTGATTTGGCTTGTCTGATGATGCTCAGAGCAGCATCGATCGCGCCAATGGTGGTTCGCTGTTCTCTAAAGCCGAATTGTTTTTCACTGAACTCATTTCGTTTGTTTCCGAAATATGTGAGCCTCTTGGTGAATAACTTCTCCAAGAGCTTGCCAAACACTGGTATGAGTCCAATTGGCCTATATGAGCTCAGCGATGATGAATCGGTTTTGTTGGGTTTTGGTAAAATCTTGACTATTGCCAGTTTCCATATTGTCGGGAAGTATGCCAGTGTTAAACACCTGTTCAAAAGATCTGTTATTAATCGAGGGAATGTTTTGCAGAAGGCTCGGATTATGTCGGATGTTAAGTGATCATGACCGGGAGCTTTGTCGGGATTCATGCTCTGGATAGCTTCCAGAACCTCCTCCGAGGTAAACTGTGGTTCATCGGCTCCGCAAGATGCCTGATCTTGTGCTATACGCAATGCATTTTGTTGTTCGTTGGTATCAATAGGGTCTGTGGGGTAGAAGTGATTAAGTAGTTCTATTGCCGTTTCTTCATTATTCGTGGTGTATTTATTGCCTATTTTCAGGGTGGTTGGTGGCTTTCTGGGTGGTCCCTCTTTGAGCAATCTGTTGGTCACCGACCAAACGTCCTCCTTTCCTTGTGCCTCGCAGAACTTTCGGAAGCTAGTGGTTGAGGTGGTTTGTAGTTCTTCTGTATATTGTTTTTTAGCGGTAGCATACTGTTCCAGTACCTCATCTAGAGGGAGATTGCGGCGTTTTCTATCGCTCAACTTTCTGTGTAGGTGGATGGTCTCTTTCTTGAGTTCGTCAAGTCTCTCTGACCACCAAGGTGGTTTATATTTTTGTTTGGTTCCCCTGATAGGCATGGACGCTCTGCATGCTTTGTGAATAACTGTATATATGGTGTCAATTGTTTCATCTATTTGTGTTTCGTCAATTATGGTTATTTCCTTCTCTAATAAATCTGTTTCAGTCATGGCTGTCGTTAAAGTGTTGTAAAATTCCGTCCAATTTGCTGCTTTGTTTTTGTATAAGTATGTGGTGTGGTTGAGTGTTGAATTACTAGGATGAGGACTGTTTGGCTTGATTGAGTATTGTAAAGCGTTATGTTCAGCGAGTGGTGATGCTTCATCATTTACTTTCCAGTCTACGAGTTGGGCGCTGTGTGTTTCCGAGATCATGGTGATGTCTATTATAGAGGATCTGGGTTGGCCATGGGTTATGGTTTCAAAAGTTGGAGTATTTCCACTATTACAGATGTGCATTTGATTTTCAAACGCCAGTTCTGCTACTGCGCGTCCTCTTGGGTTGACTGTGCGGCTTCCCCAAAGGGGGTGCCAGCCGTTGAAATCTCCTCCGACTACGCAAAGCTGTCCTGACGTGTGTTTGATGAGGTTGTCTACTTTGCTGAGTGTGTTTGATGTATCGTCCCTGGGCTCAATATAAGTCGATGCAATATATATGTTTTGATGTCCTAGTTTTAATCGGATAGTGCTAAGATTCGGGGTAGAGAACTGAGTAATACCTATCGTTGATATGAGGTTGCTTTTGACAAATATACATGCCTTGACCTGGTCCTCCTCGTTAGGAAACTGAAATATGTCAATACCGGCTATGTCTTTTACAACGTTGAGAGATCCAGTGTAAGGTTCGCTCACTAGAGCTATAGTATATAGCTTTTCTTTCAAGAAATATTGCACGAATTCGTGCTGCCACTTTTGACATTTGCTTAGGTTGCACTGGAGAATAGTGATGGGCTTAATATCCATTATAGTCTATGCGTGAAGTGATTCTCTGTTTCATGGACTTTATGCGGGGACAGGTGTTGGAAGTGGCAGCATGATTGGTGGGGTTCTTAAGGTTGAATTTATGGTTGTGACTATTGCAATTGTAACATTTAATTAATTGTGTATTTTCTTTTACAGGGCAGGTGTTTCCGGTGTGAGTGGTGGCGGCGCAGTGGGAGCAGGCTTTCTCTTCGGACTCGCATTTGGCCTGAGTGTGGCCAAATTGAAGACATTTAAAACACTGCAGGAATGGAGAGAAGTCGCTGATGTGGACTCGTTGGTGATCTACGTTGACACGTTCCAGAGCTGTAGCCGCGCGCCAGACTGCAGGTGAGGCTATGAACACTGCGTTATACAAGGACTCTTTCCTGTTGTCCCTAATAAATCTCAATTTCAGGTCATTGTCGGAGGTGCAAGCTGTCTTTATTACTGTATTTTGGGATTTAATTATTCCAAGTAGTTCATCTTGAGGGATGTCCTTGGATACTCCTTTAACGATGAACATGGGTAACAGTCGTTTCGAGGGTTCTGCAGATATTTCAGATGACTTTTCTAGGCGTTTTAGTGTTTCGTCCCTTTGGAGTGTGTTGTCAAACTCTACGCGTAGCTTATTGTTAGACACTGGAAGGACTCTAGCTGGTGCATAACTGACGGACTTGAAGTTGATGCTTCGCTTCCAAGCCTGTATGACTTCCTGCTTATCTTGAGCATCCTTCTTAGTACTAACGATAAGGGCGGGTTTTGAGGTCGGTGGTGTGATGGAGCGCTGTGAATTCGATGCTGGTGTTTTTTGCGAGCGCGCAATGTCGGCAAAAGTAATGTTTTGAGAAGGAATTCGTGCTAGTTGAGGTGTTATTTCTTCCTTGAATTTGGCTAGTTCGCCTTTGACACAATCTATGATATCTGCTTTTAGGTTGGCTGTTGATTCACTGGTGACGGTAGTGGTGTTTGTAGAAGACGCGCTCAGAATTGTAGAGAGAACACTTGTGCACTTCTTCAGCTCATTAGCGGCCTGTTTAATCAAGGCTCTGTGCTCCGTGTAGAGGCTGGTCTTGCTGCTGTCAATCGCCCTCTCTATGGTTGTTGAGATGTTGTTTACAATGTTCTGATAGGAATCGAAATCCTTTACGTCGCTGGCGAACGATGTGAGAAAAACAATTTCTTTGTCTTTCTTCTTCACTTGGCTGGTCATCCTGAGTGTTGATTAGAATGGCTTAAAAGGTAAGAGTGACGAAAGGTAAGGTTTGGTATTTATTATGAAATATTTAAAAATTAAAGAATTTTTTGTGTATAATTTATTGAGGTTAGGAAGATTTTGGAAAGTACGTCGTGATGCTGAGATTTAACTAGATTTTTTACAATTTAAAAATTTTTAGGCGTATATTCGGAAAATCTTCTCCGTTTTCTCTATACGCTTTAAAAACTCACTGTCTCACTAATGGGCGGGTGGGCGGATACGATTTTTCGGTTTCTGCTTGTTTTACGCTGAACTACTGAACCGATTTCAACGCGAGAGGTCTCAGTCGGTAGGTGACAAAACAGAGCAGGTATGTATTAAAGAAAATGTAATAGAAAATGGCGGGAACTAATATAGAAAATGAATTTAAAATGAAGTTAATTTTTACTAATGAATTTAATCTTTTTGCAGGAAATTACTACGGAAAACGATGAAAACAGGACTACGAAAGGTAAGTGAATTACTAACAAGGTGGAAATCAAAGACGCAGAAGTTAATAATGAAGAATTCAAAACAAAAAGGTGAGAAAACGCAAAGGAGTTTACCTAAAAATTTATAAGAAAACCGATGAAAATCGACCAAAATGTTCAAGCTTAAGTACCCGTTATGGTTACCGTAACGAGAGCACCAGTACGACTCTTCGGTTTCTGCTTGTTTTACGCTGAACTACTGAACCGATTTCAACGCGAGAGGTCTCAGTCGGTAGGTGACAAAACAGAGCAGGTATGTATTAAAGAAAATGTAATAGAAAATGGCGGGAACTAATATAGAAAATGAATTTAAAATGAAGTTAATTTTTACTAATGAATTTAATCTTTTTGCAGGAAATTACTACGGAAAACGATGAAAACAGGACTACGAAAGGTAAGTGAATTACTAACAAGGTGGAAATCAAAGACGCAGAAGTTAATAATGAAGAATTCAAAACAAAAAGGTGAGAAAACGCAAAGGAGTTTACCTAAAAATTTATAAGAAAACCGATGAAAATCGACCAAAATGTTCAAGCTTAAGTACCCGTTATGGTTACCGTAACGAGAGCACCAGTACGACTCTTCGGTTTCTGCTTGTTTTACGCTGAACTACTGAACCGATTTCAACGCGAGAGGTCTCAGTCGGTAGGTGACAAAACAGAGCAGGTATGTATTAAAGAAAATGTAATAGAAAATGGCGGGAACTAATATAGAAAATGAATTTAAAATGAAGTTAATTTTTACTAATGAATTTAATCTTTTTGCAGGAAATTACTACGGAAAACGATGAAAACAGGACTACGAAAGGTAAGTGAATTACTAACAAGGTGGAAATCAAAGACGCAGAAGTTAATAATGAAGAATTCAAAACAAAAAGGTGAGAAAACGCAAAGGAGTTTACCTAAAAATTTATAAGAAAACCGATGAAAATCGACCAAAATGTTCAAGCTTAAGTACCCGTTATGGTTACCGTAACGAGAGCACCAGTACGACTCTTCGGTTTCTGCTTGTTTTACGCTGAACTACTGAACCGATTTCAACGCGAGAGGTCTCAGTCGGTAGGTGACAAAACAGAGCAGGTATGTATTAAAGAAAATGTAATAGAAAATGGCGGGAACTAATATAGAAAATGAATTTAAAATGAAGTTAATTTTTACTAATGAATTTAATCTTTTTGCAGGAAATTACTACGGAAAACGATGAAAACAGGACTACGAAAGGTAAGTGAATTACTAACAAGGTGGAAATCAAAGACGCAGAAGTTAATAATGAAGAATTCAAAACAAAAAGGTGAGAAAACGCAAAGGAGTTTACCTAAAAATTTATAAGAAAACCGATGAAAATCGACCAAAATGTTCAAGCTTAAGTACCCGTTATGGTTACCGTAACGAGAGCACCAGTACGACTCTTCGGTTTCTGCTTGTTTTACGCTGAACTACTGAACCGATTTCAACGCGAGAGGTCTCAGTCGGTAGGTGACAAAACAGAGCAGGTATGTATTAAAGAAAATGTAATAGAAAATGGCGGGAACTAATATAGAAAATGAATTTAAAATGAAGTTAATTTTTACTAATGAATTTAATCTTTTTGCAGGAAATTACTACGGAAAACGATGAAAACAGGACTACGAAAGGTAAGTGAATTACTAACAAGGTGGAAATCAAAGACGCAGAAGTTAATAATGAAGAATTCAAAACAAAAAGGTGAGAAAACGCAAAGGAGTTTACCTAAAAATTTATAAGAAAACCGATGAAAATCGACCAAAATGTTCAAGCTTAAGTACCCGTTATGGTTACCGTAACGAGAGCACCAGTACGACTCTTCGGTTTCTGCTTGTTTTACGCTGAACTACTGAACCGATTTCAACGCGAGAGGTCTCAGTCGGTAGGTGACAAAACAGAGCAGGTATGTATTAAAGAAAATGTAATAGAAAATGGCGGGAACTAATATAGAAAATGAATTTAAAATGAAGTTAATTTTTACTAATGAATTTAATCTTTTTGCAGGAAATTACTACGGAAAACGATGAAAACAGGACTACGAAAGGTAAGTGAATTACTAACAAGGTGGAAATCAAAGACGCAGAAGTTAATAATGAAGAATTCAAAACAAAAAGGTGAGAAAACGCAAAGGAGTTTACCTAAAAATTTATAAGAAAACCGATGAAAATCGACCAAAATGTTCAAGCTTAAGTACCCGTTATGGTTACCGTAACGAGAGCACCAGTACGACTCTTCGGTTTCTGCTTGTTTTACGCTGAACTACTGAACCGATTTCAACGCGAGAGGTCTCAGTCGGTAGGTGACAAAACAGAGCAGGTATGTATTAAAGAAAATGTAATAGAAAATGGCGGGAACTAATATAGAAAATGAATTTAAAATGAAGTTAATTTTTACTAATGAATTTAATCTTTTTGCAGGAAATTACTACGGAAAACGATGAAAACAGGACTACGAAAGGTAAGTGAATTACTAACAAGGTGGAAATCAAAGACGCAGAAGTTAATAATGAAGAATTCAAAACAAAAAGGTGAGAAAACGCAAAGGAGTTTACCTAAAAATTTATAAGAAAACCGATGAAAATCGACCAAAATGTTCAAGCTTAAGTACCCGTTATGGTTACCGTAACGAGAGCACCAGTACGACTCTTCGGTTTCTGCTTGTTTTACGCTGAACTACTGAACCGATTTCAACGCGAGAGGTCTCAGTCGGTAGGTGACAAAACAGAGCAGGTATGTATTAAAGAAAATGTAATAGAAAATGGCGGGAACTAATATAGAAAATGAATTTAAAATGAAGTTAATTTTTACTAATGAATTTAATCTTTTTGCAGGAAATTACTACGGAAAACGATGAAAACAGGACTACGAAAGGTAAGTGAATTACTAACAAGGTGGAAATCAAAGACGCAGAAGTTAATAATGAAGAATTCAAAACAAAAAGGTGAGAAAACGCAAAGGAGTTTACCTAAAAATTTATAAGAAAACCGATGAAAATCGACCAAAATGTTCAAGCTTAAGTACCCGTTATGGTTACCGTAACGAGAGCACCAGTACGACTCTTCGGTTTCTGCTTGTTTTACGCTGAACTACTGAACCGATTTCAACGCGAGAGGTCTCAGTCGGTAGGTGACAAAACAGAGCAGGTATGTATTAAAGAAAATGTAATAGAAAATGGCGGGAACTAATATAGAAAATGAATTTAAAATGAAGTTAATTTTTACTAATGAATTTAATCTTTTTGCAGGAAATTACTACGGAAAACGATGAAAACAGGACTACGAAAGGTAAGTGAATTACTAACAAGGTGGAAATCAAAGACGCAGAAGTTAATAATGAAGAATTCAAAACAAAAAGGTGAGAAAACGCAAAGGAGTTTACCTAAAAATTTATAAGAAAACCGATGAAAATCGACCAAAATGTTCAAGCTTAAGTACCCGTTATGGTTACCGTAACGAGAGCACCAGTACGACTCTTCGGTTTCTGCTTGTTTTACGCTGAACTACTGAACCGATTTCAACGCGAGAGGTCTCAGTCGGTAGGTGACAAAACAGAGCAGGTATGTATTAAAGAAAATGTAATAGAAAATGGCGGGAACTAATATAGAAAATGAATTTAAAATGAAGTTAATTTTTACTAATGAATTTAATCTTTTTGCAGGAAATTACTACGGAAAACGATGAAAACAGGACTACGAAAGGTAAGTGAATTACTAACAAGGTGGAAATCAAAGACGCAGAAGTTAATAATGAAGAATTCAAAACAAAAAGGTGAGAAAACGCAAAGGAGTTTACCTAAAAATTTATAAGAAAACCGATGAAAATCGACCAAAATGTTCAAGCTTAAGTACCCGTTATGGTTACCGTAACGAGAGCACCAGTACGACTCTTCGGTTTCTGCTTGTTTTACGCTGAACTACTGAACCGATTTCAACGCGAGAGGTCTCAGTCGGTAGGTGACAAAACAGAGCAGGTATGTATTAAAGAAAATGTAATAGAAAATGGCGGGAACTAATATAGAAAATGAATTTAAAATGAAGTTAATTTTTACTAATGAATTTAATCTTTTTGCAGGAAATTACTACGGAAAACGATGAAAACAGGACTACGAAAGGTAAGTGAATTACTAACAAGGTGGAAATCAAAGACGCAGAAGTTAATAATGAAGAATTCAAAACAAAAAGGTGAGAAAACGCAAAGGAGTTTACCTAAAAATTTATAAGAAAACCGATGAAAATCGACCAAAATGTTCAAGCTTAAGTACCCGTTATGGTTACCGTAACGAGAGCACCAGTACGACTCTTCGGTTTCTGCTTGTTTTACGCTGAACTACTGAACCGATTTCAACGCGAGAGGTCTCAGTCGGTAGGTGACAAAACAGAGCAGGTATGTATTAAAGAAAATGTAATAGAAAATGGCGGGAACTAATATAGAAAATGAATTTAAAATGAAGTTAATTTTTACTAATGAATTTAATCTTTTTGCAGGAAATTACTACGGAAAACGATGAAAACAGGACTACGAAAGGTAAGTGAATTACTAACAAGGTGGAAATCAAAGACGCAGAAGTTAATAATGAAGAATTCAAAACAAAAAGGTGAGAAAACGCAAAGGAGTTTACCTAAAAATTTATAAGAAAACCGATGAAAATCGACCAAAATGTTCAAGCTTAAGTACCCGTTATGGTTACCGTAACGAGAGCACCAGTACGACTCTTCGGTTTCTGCTTGTTTTACGCTGAACTACTGAACCGATTTCAACGCGAGAGGTCTCAGTCGGTAGGTGACAAAACAGAGCAGGTATGTATTAAAGAAAATGTAATAGAAAATGGCGGGAACTAATATAGAAAATGAATTTAAAATGAAGTTAATTTTTACTAATGAATTTAATCTTTTTGCAGGAAATTACTACGGAAAACGATGAAAACAGGACTACGAAAGGTAAGTGAATTACTAACAAGGTGGAAATCAAAGACGCAGAAGTTAATAATGAAGAATTCAAAACAAAAAGGTGAGAAAACGCAAAGGAGTTTACCTAAAAATTTATAAGAAAACCGATGAAAATCGACCAAAATGTTCAAGCTTAAGTACCCGTTATGGTTACCGTAACGAGAGCACCAGTACGACTCTTCGGTTTCTGCTTGTTTTACGCTGAACTACTGAACCGATTTCAACGCGAGAGGTCTCAGTCGGTAGGTGACAAAACAGAGCAGGTATGTATTAAAGAAAATGTAATAGAAAATGGCGGGAACTAATATAGAAAATGAATTTAAAATGAAGTTAATTTTTACTAATGAATTTAATCTTTTTGCAGGAAATTACTACGGAAAACGATGAAAACAGGACTACGAAAGGTAAGTGAATTACTAACAAGGTGGAAATCAAAGACGCAGAAGTTAATAATGAAGAATTCAAAACAAAAAGGTGAGAAAACGCAAAGGAGTTTACCTAAAAATTTATAAGAAAACCGATGAAAATCGACCAAAATGTTCAAGCTTAAGTACCCGTTATGGTTACCGTAACGAGAGCACCAGTACGACTCTTCGGTTTCTGCTTGTTTTACGCTGAACTACTGAACCGATTTCAACGCGAGAGGTCTCAGTCGGTAGGTGACAAAACAGAGCAGGTATGTATTAAAGAAAATGTAATAGAAAATGGCGGGAACTAATATAGAAAATGAATTTAAAATGAAGTTAATTTTTACTAATGAATTTAATCTTTTTGCAGGAAATTACTACGGAAAACGATGAAAACAGGACTACGAAAGGTAAGTGAATTACTAACAAGGTGGAAATCAAAGACGCAGAAGTTAATAATGAAGAATTCAAAACAAAAAGGTGAGAAAACGCAAAGGAGTTTACCTAAAAATTTATAAGAAAACCGATGAAAATCGACCAAAATGTTCAAGCTTAAGTACCCGTTATGGTTACCGTAACGAGAGCACCAGTACGACTCTTCGGTTTCTGCTTGTTTTACGCTGAACTACTGAACCGATTTCAACGCGAGAGGTCTCAGTCGGTAGGTGACAAAACAGAGCAGGTATGTATTAAAGAAAATGTAATAGAAAATGGCGGGAACTAATATAGAAAATGAATTTAAAATGAAGTTAATTTTTACTAATGAATTTAATCTTTTTGCAGGAAATTACTACGGAAAACGATGAAAACAGGACTACGAAAGGTAAGTGAATTACTAACAAGGTGGAAATCAAAGACGCAGAAGTTAATAATGAAGAATTCAAAACAAAAAGGTGAGAAAACGCAAAGGAGTTTACCTAAAAATTTATAAGAAAACCGATGAAAATCGACCAAAATGTTCAAGCTTAAGTACCCGTTATGGTTACCGTAACGAGAGCACCAGTACGACTCTTCGGTTTCTGCTTGTTTTACGCTGAACTACTGAACCGATTTCAACGCGAGAGGTCTCAGTCGGTAGGTGACAAAACAGAGCAGGTATGTATTAAAGAAAATGTAATAGAAAATGGCGGGAACTAATATAGAAAATGAATTTAAAATGAAGTTAATTTTTACTAATGAATTTAATCTTTTTGCAGGAAATTACTACGGAAAACGATGAAAACAGGACTACGAAAGGTAAGTGAATTACTAACAAGGTGGAAATCAAAGACGCAGAAGTTAATAATGAAGAATTCAAAACAAAAAGGTGAGAAAACGCAAAGGAGTTTACCTAAAAATTTATAAGAAAACCGATGAAAATCGACCAAAATGTTCAAGCTTAAGTACCCGTTATGGTTACCGTAACGAGAGCACCAGTACGACTCTTCGGTTTCTGCTTGTTTTACGCTGAACTACTGAACCGATTTCAACGCGAGAGGTCTCAGTCGGTAGGTGACAAAACAGAGCAGGTATGTATTAAAGAAAATGTAATAGAAAATGGCGGGAACTAATATAGAAAATGAATTTAAAATGAAGTTAATTTTTACTAATGAATTTAATCTTTTTGCAGGAAATTACTACGGAAAACGATGAAAACAGGACTACGAAAGGTAAGTGAATTACTAACAAGGTGGAAATCAAAGACGCAGAAGTTAATAATGAAGAATTCAAAACAAAAAGGTGAGAAAACGCAAAGGAGTTTACCTAAAAATTTATAAGAAAACCGATGAAAATCGACCAAAATGTTCAAGCTTAAGTACCCGTTATGGTTACCGTAACGAGAGCACCAGTACGACTCTTCGGTTTCTGCTTGTTTTACGCTGAACTACTGAACCGATTTCAACGCGAGAGGTCTCAGTCGGTAGGTGACAAAACAGAGCAGGTATGTATTAAAGAAAATGTAATAGAAAATGGCGGGAACTAATATAGAAAATGAATTTAAAATGAAGTTAATTTTTACTAATGAATTTAATCTTTTTGCAGGAAATTACTACGGAAAACGATGAAAACAGGACTACGAAAGGTAAGTGAATTACTAACAAGGTGGAAATCAAAGACGCAGAAGTTAATAATGAAGAATTCAAAACAAAAAGGTGAGAAAACGCAAAGGAGTTTACCTAAAAATTTATAAGAAAACCGATGAAAATCGACCAAAATGTTCAAGCTTAAGTACCCGTTATGGTTACCGTAACGAGAGCACCAGTACGACTCTTCGGTTTCTGCTTGTTTTACGCTGAACTACTGAACCGATTTCAACGCGAGAGGTCTCAGTCGGTAGGTGACAAAACAGAGCAGGTATGTATTAAAGAAAATGTAATAGAAAATGGCGGGAACTAATATAGAAAATGAATTTAAAATGAAGTTAATTTTTACTAATGAATTTAATCTTTTTGCAGGAAATTACTACGGAAAACGATGAAAACAGGACTACGAAAGGTAAGTGAATTACTAACAAGGTGGAAATCAAAGACGCAGAAGTTAATAATGAAGAATTCAAAACAAAAAGGTGAGAAAACGCAAAGGAGTTTACCTAAAAATTTATAAGAAAACCGATGAAAATCGACCAAAATGTTCAAGCTTAAGTACCCGTTATGGTTACCGTAACGAGAGCACCAGTACGACTCTTCGGTTTCTGCTTGTTTTACGCTGAACTACTGAACCGATTTCAACGCGAGAGGTCTCAGTCGGTAGGTGACAAAACAGAGCAGGTATGTATTAAAGAAAATGTAATAGAAAATGGCGGGAACTAATATAGAAAATGAATTTAAAATGAAGTTAATTTTTACTAATGAATTTAATCTTTTTGCAGGAAATTACTACGGAAAACGATGAAAACAGGACTACGAAAGGTAAGTGAATTACTAACAAGGTGGAAATCAAAGACGCAGAAGTTAATAATGAAGAATTCAAAACAAAAAGGTGAGAAAACGCAAAGGAGTTTACCTAAAAATTTATAAGAAAACCGATGAAAATCGACCAAAATGTTCAAGCTTAAGTACCCGTTATGGTTACCGTAACGAGAGCACCAGTACGACTCTTCGGTTTCTGCTTGTTTTACGCTGAACTACTGAACCGATTTCAACGCGAGAGGTCTCAGTCGGTAGGTGACAAAACAGAGCAGGTATGTATTAAAGAAAATGTAATAGAAAATGGCGGGAACTAATATAGAAAATGAATTTAAAATGAAGTTAATTTTTACTAATGAATTTAATCTTTTTGCAGGAAATTACTACGGAAAACGATGAAAACAGGACTACGAAAGGTAAGTGAATTACTAACAAGGTGGAAATCAAAGACGCAGAAGTTAATAATGAAGAATTCAAAACAAAAAGGTGAGAAAACGCAAAGGAGTTTACCTAAAAATTTATAAGAAAACCGATGAAAATCGACCAAAATGTTCAAGCTTAAGTACCCGTTATGGTTACCGTAACGAGAGCACCAGTACGACTCTTCGGTTTCTGCTTGTTTTACGCTGAACTACTGAACCGATTTCAACGCGAGAGGTCTCAGTCGGTAGGTGACAAAACAGAGCAGGTATGTATTAAAGAAAATGTAATAGAAAATGGCGGGAACTAATATAGAAAATGAATTTAAAATGAAGTTAATTTTTACTAATGAATTTAATCTTTTTGCAGGAAATTACTACGGAAAACGATGAAAACAGGACTACGAAAGGTAAGTGAATTACTAACAAGGTGGAAATCAAAGACGCAGAAGTTAATAATGAAGAATTCAAAACAAAAAGGTGAGAAAACGCAAAGGAGTTTACCTAAAAATTTATAAGAAAACCGATGAAAATCGACCAAAATGTTCAAGCTTAAGTACCCGTTATGGTTACCGTAACGAGAGCACCAGTACGACTCTTCGGTTTCTGCTTGTTTTACGCTGAACTACTGAACCGATTTCAACGCGAGAGGTCTCAGTCGGTAGGTGACAAAACAGAGCAGGTATGTATTAAAGAAAATGTAATAGAAAATGGCGGGAACTAATATAGAAAATGAATTTAAAATGAAGTTAATTTTTACTAATGAATTTAATCTTTTTGCAGGAAATTACTACGGAAAACGATGAAAACAGGACTACGAAAGGTAAGTGAATTACTAACAAGGTGGAAATCAAAGACGCAGAAGTTAATAATGAAGAATTCAAAACAAAAAGGTGAGAAAACGCAAAGGAGTTTACCTAAAAATTTATAAGAAAACCGATGAAAATCGACCAAAATGTTCAAGCTTAAGTACCCGTTATGGTTACCGTAACGAGAGCACCAGTACGACTCTTCGGTTTCTGCTTGTTTTACGCTGAACTACTGAACCGATTTCAACGCGAGAGGTCTCAGTCGGTAGGTGACAAAACAGAGCAGGTATGTATTAAAGAAAATGTAATAGAAAATGGCGGGAACTAATATAGAAAATGAATTTAAAATGAAGTTAATTTTTACTAATGAATTTAATCTTTTTGCAGGAAATTACTACGGAAAACGATGAAAACAGGACTACGAAAGGTAAGTGAATTACTAACAAGGTGGAAATCAAAGACGCAGAAGTTAATAATGAAGAATTCAAAACAAAAAGGTGAGAAAACGCAAAGGAGTTTACCTAAAAATTTATAAGAAAACCGATGAAAATCGACCAAAATGTTCAAGCTTAAGTACCCGTTATGGTTACCGTAACGAGAGCACCAGTACGACTCTTCGGTTTCTGCTTGTTTTACGCTGAACTACTGAACCGATTTCAACGCGAGAGGTCTCAGTCGGTAGGTGACAAAACAGAGCAGGTATGTATTAAAGAAAATGTAATAGAAAATGGCGGGAACTAATATAGAAAATGAATTTAAAATGAAGTTAATTTTTACTAATGAATTTAATCTTTTTGCAGGAAATTACTACGGAAAACGATGAAAACAGGACTACGAAAGGTAAGTGAATTACTAACAAGGTGGAAATCAAAGACGCAGAAGTTAATAATGAAGAATTCAAAACAAAAAGGTGAGAAAACGCAAAGGAGTTTACCTAAAAATTTATAAGAAAACCGATGAAAATCGACCAAAATGTTCAAGCTTAAGTACCCGTTATGGTTACCGTAACGAGAGCACCAGTACGACTCTTCGGTTTCTGCTTGTTTTACGCTGAACTACTGAACCGATTTCAACGCGAGAGGTCTCAGTCGGTAGGTGACAAAACAGAGCAGGTATGTATTAAAGAAAATGTAATAGAAAATGGCGGGAACTAATATAGAAAATGAATTTAAAATGAAGTTAATTTTTACTAATGAATTTAATCTTTTTGCAGGAAATTACTACGGAAAACGATGAAAACAGGACTACGAAAGGTAAGTGAATTACTAACAAGGTGGAAATCAAAGACGCAGAAGTTAATAATGAAGAATTCAAAACAAAAAGGTGAGAAAACGCAAAGGAGTTTACCTAAAAATTTATAAGAAAACCGATGAAAATCGACCAAAATGTTCAAGCTTAAGTACCCGTTATGGTTACCGTAACGAGAGCACCAGTACGACTCTTCGGTTTCTGCTTGTTTTACGCTGAACTACTGAACCGATTTCAACGCGAGAGGTCTCAGTCGGTAGGTGACAAAACAGAGCAGGTATGTATTAAAGAAAATGTAATAGAAAATGGCGGGAACTAATATAGAAAATGAATTTAAAATGAAGTTAATTTTTACTAATGAATTTAATCTTTTTGCAGGAAATTACTACGGAAAACGATGAAAACAGGACTACGAAAGGTAAGTGAATTACTAACAAGGTGGAAATCAAAGACGCAGAAGTTAATAATGAAGAATTCAAAACAAAAAGGTGAGAAAACGCAAAGGAGTTTACCTAAAAATTTATAAGAAAACCGATGAAAATCGACCAAAATGTTCAAGCTTAAGTACCCGTTATGGTTACCGTAACGAGAGCACCAGTACGACTCTTCGGTTTCTGCTTGTTTTACGCTGAACTACTGAACCGATTTCAACGCGAGAGGTCTCAGTCGGTAGGTGACAAAACAGAGCAGGTATGTATTAAAGAAAATGTAATAGAAAATGGCGGGAACTAATATAGAAAATGAATTTAAAATGAAGTTAATTTTTACTAATGAATTTAATCTTTTTGCAGGAAATTACTACGGAAAACGATGAAAACAGGACTACGAAAGGTAAGTGAATTACTAACAAGGTGGAAATCAAAGACGCAGAAGTTAATAATGAAGAATTCAAAACAAAAAGGTGAGAAAACGCAAAGGAGTTTACCTAAAAATTTATAAGAAAACCGATGAAAATCGACCAAAATGTTCAAGCTTAAGTACCCGTTATGGTTACCGTAACGAGAGCACCAGTACGACTCTTCGGTTTCTGCTTGTTTTACGCTGAACTACTGAACCGATTTCAACGCGAGAGGTCTCAGTCGGTAGGTGACAAAACAGAGCAGGTATGTATTAAAGAAAATGTAATAGAAAATGGCGGGAACTAATATAGAAAATGAATTTAAAATGAAGTTAATTTTTACTAATGAATTTAATCTTTTTGCAGGAAATTACTACGGAAAACGATGAAAACAGGACTACGAAAGGTAAGTGAATTACTAACAAGGTGGAAATCAAAGACGCAGAAGTTAATAATGAAGAATTCAAAACAAAAAGGTGAGAAAACGCAAAGGAGTTTACCTAAAAATTTATAAGAAAACCGATGAAAATCGACCAAAATGTTCAAGCTTAAGTACCCGTTATGGTTACCGTAACGAGAGCACCAGTACGACTCTTCGGTTTCTGCTTGTTTTACGCTGAACTACTGAACCGATTTCAACGCGAGAGGTCTCAGTCGGTAGGTGACAAAACAGAGCAGGTATGTATTAAAGAAAATGTAATAGAAAATGGCGGGAACTAATATAGAAAATGAATTTAAAATGAAGTTAATTTTTACTAATGAATTTAATCTTTTTGCAGGAAATTACTACGGAAAACGATGAAAACAGGACTACGAAAGGTAAGTGAATTACTAACAAGGTGGAAATCAAAGACGCAGAAGTTAATAATGAAGAATTCAAAACAAAAAGGTGAGAAAACGCAAAGGAGTTTACCTAAAAATTTATAAGAAAACCGATGAAAATCGACCAAAATGTTCAAGCTTAAGTACCCGTTATGGTTACCGTAACGAGAGCACCAGTACGACTCTTCGGTTTCTGCTTGTTTTACGCTGAACTACTGAACCGATTTCAACGCGAGAGGTCTCAGTCGGTAGGTGACAAAACAGAGCAGGTATGTATTAAAGAAAATGTAATAGAAAATGGCGGGAACTAATATAGAAAATGAATTTAAAATGAAGTTAATTTTTACTAATGAATTTAATCTTTTTGCAGGAAATTACTACGGAAAACGATGAAAACAGGACTACGAAAGGTAAGTGAATTACTAACAAGGTGGAAATCAAAGACGCAGAAGTTAATAATGAAGAATTCAAAACAAAAAGGTGAGAAAACGCAAAGGAGTTTACCTAAAAATTTATAAGAAAACCGATGAAAATCGACCAAAATGTTCAAGCTTAAGTACCCGTTATGGTTACCGTAACGAGAGCACCAGTACGACTCTTCGGTTTCTGCTTGTTTTACGCTGAACTACTGAACCGATTTCAACGCGAGAGGTCTCAGTCGGTAGGTGACAAAACAGAGCAGGTATGTATTAAAGAAAATGTAATAGAAAATGGCGGGAACTAATATAGAAAATGAATTTAAAATGAAGTTAATTTTTACTAATGAATTTAATCTTTTTGCAGGAAATTACTACGGAAAACGATGAAAACAGGACTACGAAAGGTAAGTGAATTACTAACAAGGTGGAAATCAAAGACGCAGAAGTTAATAATGAAGAATTCAAAACAAAAAGGTGAGAAAACGCAAAGGAGTTTACCTAAAAATTTATAAGAAAACCGATGAAAATCGACCAAAATGTTCAAGCTTAAGTACCCGTTATGGTTACCGTAACGAGAGCACCAGTACGACTCTTCGGTTTCTGCTTGTTTTACGCTGAACTACTGAACCGATTTCAACGCGAGAGGTCTCAGTCGGTAGGTGACAAAACAGAGCAGGTATGTATTAAAGAAAATGTAATAGAAAATGGCGGGAACTAATATAGAAAATGAATTTAAAATGAAGTTAATTTTTACTAATGAATTTAATCTTTTTGCAGGAAATTACTACGGAAAACGATGAAAACAGGACTACGAAAGGTAAGTGAATTACTAACAAGGTGGAAATCAAAGACGCAGAAGTTAATAATGAAGAATTCAAAACACAAAGGTGAGAAAACGCAAAGGAGTTTACCTAAAAATTTATAAGAAAACCGATGAAAATCGACCAAAATGTTCAAGCTTAAGTACCCGTTATGGTTACCGTAACGAGAGCACCAGTACGACTCTTCGGTTTCTGCTTGTTTTACGCTGAACTACTGAACCGATTTCAACGCGAGAGGTCTCAGTCGGTAGGTGACAAAACAGAGCAGGTATGTATTAAAGAAAATGTAATAGAAAATGGCGGGAACTAATATAGAAAATGAATTTAAAATGAAGTTAATTTTTACTAATGAATTTAATCTTTTTGCAGGAAATTACTACGGAAAACGATGAAAACAGGACTACGAAAGGTAAGTGAATTACTAACAAGGTGGAAATCAAAGACGCAGAAGTTAATAATGAAGAATTCAAAACAAAAAGGTGAGAAAACGCAAAGGAGTTTACCTAAAAATTTATAAGAAAACCGATGAAAATCGACCAAAATGTTCAAGCTTAAGTACCCGTTATGGTTACCGTAACGAGAGCACCAGTACGACTCTTCGGTTTCTGCTTGTTTTACGCTGAACTACTGAACCGATTTCAACGCGAGAGGTCTCAGTCGGTAGGTGACAAAACAGAGCAGGTATGTATTAAAGAAAATGTAATAGAAAATGGCGGGAACTAATATAGAAAATGAATTTAAAATGAAGTTAATTTTTACTAATGAATTTAATCTTTTTGCAGGAAATTACTACGGAAAACGATGAAAACAGGACTACGAAAGGTAAGTGAATTACTAACAAGGTGGAAATCAAAGACGCAGAAGTTAATAATGAAGAATTCAAAACAAAAAGGTGAGAAAACGCAAAGGAGTTTACCTAAAAATTTATAAGAAAACCGATGAAAATCGACCAAAATGTTCAAGCTTAAGTACCCGTTATGGTTACCGTAACGAGAGCACCAGTACGACTCTTCGGTTTCTGCTTGTTTTACGCTGAACTACTGAACCGATTTCAACGCGAGAGGTCTCAGTCGGTAGGTGACAAAACAGAGCAGGTATGTATTAAAGAAAATGTAATAGAAAATGGCGGGAACTAATATAGAAAATGAATTTAAAATGAAGTTAATTTTTACTAATGAATTTAATCTTTTTGCAGGAAATTACTACGGAAAACGATGAAAACAGGACTACGAAAGGTAAGTGAATTACTAACAAGGTGGAAATCAAAGACGCAGAAGTTAATAATGAAGAATTCAAAACAAAAAGGTGAGAAAACGCAAAGGAGTTTACCTAAAAATTTATAAGAAAACCGATGAAAATCGACCAAAATGTTCAAGCTTAAGTACCCGTTATGGTTACCGTAACGAGAGCACCAGTACGACTCTTCGGTTTCTGCTTGTTTTACGCTGAACTACTGAACCGATTTCAACGCGAGAGGTCTCAGTCGGAAATCAAAGACGCAGAAGTTAATAATGAAGAATTCAAAACAAAAAGGTGAGAAAACGCAAAGGAGTTTACCTAAAAATTTATAAGAAAACCGATGGTTAGGTTAGGTTAGGTTAGGTTAGGTTAGGTTAGGTTAGGTTAGGTTAGGTTAGGTTAGGTTAGGTTAGGTTAGGTTAGGTTAGGTTAGGTTAGGTTAGGTTAGGTTAGGTTAGGTTAGGTTTTTTTTTTTTTTTTTTTTTTTTTTTTTTTTTTTTTTTTTTTTTTTTCCTAAGTAATTTTAATTATCGCCACTATTTAGTTTGCGGCGGTTGAACAAATGTATGTAACGAAGAGTACTATTTTTTTTTTTTTTTTTTTTTTTTTTTTTTTTTTTTTTTTTTCCACGTCTTAAAATGTAGATAACACACACTATATTAATATTTACATAACTATTTACAATGTTTTCTTTTCAGATCGTCGAGCCGTTTGCCCGGACGCTGCTCAACAGTACTGATTCAGCGAACTTCAAGAATACTCCTCTGGATTCCTGGCTTGACATTATGGTAGGTAAGTCGTTCCATTTCAGTGCAAGCCCAATTTTCACTTCTACCTCTATTCTTTTCAGGTTGTATCTCGGACACTCAATGAGGATGTGATGTATCGTTTCCTCCGTTTCATCATCACAGCTGCAGTATGGGTCAGGGCGAAGCTTGAATCGGTAAAGGTAAGATCTAGTGCCGCAGTGTCCAGTAAACAACTGGGTTCTTATGTTGGTGATTCCTATTTTCTTCATTATTTTATGGCCATTTATTGGGTCTGGGAAGAATGCTTTTGTACCTGATCCAGATTCGCTTTCTACATATCTGTTGGACCATTCAATAAGGGTTTTGTCCCTAAGTGCTTTTCGAGCATATGACAGAGGCACCAGGTCGTATGCTGGTGCTACTTTGAGCTTCAATGCGGCGTCCTTGGCCAGTGAGTCTGCTCGCTCATTGCCTTGTATACCGACGTGAGCTTTAATCCAAAAGAGCCGTGGTCTGTGTGCAAGTTTATTGACAGTCTCCTGGATTTTGGCTACTGTTGGATGGACTGAGGTTGGGTCGGCTATAGCATCCAGAGCTGACTGCGAGTCGCTGAAGATGCATCCCGCTTCGCCTGTGTCGTTCAAGTGCATCACAGCTCTGAGTATGGCAATCAGCTCGGCTTGGTAGACGGTGCAGTATCTAGCAAGTGCAATTTTGATGGACTTGTACTCCGCTCCGTCCCGTCGCCAGCAGGAGACAGCCGCCCCAACCTTCTCGTCAATTTTGCTGCCGTCGGTATATATGTATACCTGCTCGTGTCCGCCGACTTGGCCGAGATCCGAGGCGTCAAGTATTCTTTGATATTTGATTTCACTGACCTCAGATGGATGAGGACGGTGGAAGGGACTTATTCTTCGCTCAAGTTCGCAGCCCGGAAGATCAACAATCGGCCCACCCCTCTTGATCCTGTACAGTTCGCTGTTTTCTCTGACGCGGAGATCGAGGGGAATTATCCCAGCGATCATGGCTGTCGACACGAGCGAAGTAGTTCTATGAGCCCTGCTTATTTTTATGGCGAACATCCTCGTCATGCTATCCAGCATTGCCTTTATGTACTTCTTTTGAGCTGATTCCTCTAGTACGCTGGCTCCATAAAGCACAACTGGTTCAACAGCCGCGGTATAAATTAGTCTTGTTATCTCTGGGTTGAGACCCCAATGAACTTTGACCGCACGGCTGATGGACCTGAACAGAGTGACCGCTTTCAGCTTGACATTTTCCCAGTGGGTTTTGAATGTGAGGGCTCTGTCCAAAGTCAATCCAAGAAGCTTCAAGTTCTCCCCGGCCTCCAGGTGTATCCCTTCCAGTTCCAGCTTTGGTAAGTTATATTTCAGTTGGTTGGTGATGATAAGAACCTGAGTTTTGTGTGGCGCAAAGGTAAGTTTGTGGGCTTTTCCCCATTCTGATATTAATCTGAGTGCCGCATTTGTCTTCTGTTCCAGCTCAAGAGAGTTTCTGCCGCTGGCCACCACGAGCAAGTCATCCGCGAATGCTTGAACGTGGGCCTCGAGATCACTCGCTGACTGGAGTAACGGATCAAGTTGGACATTCCAGAACAAAGGACCGCAGATGGACCCCTGGACACATCCCCGGTTTGTGCTTTTGGTCACCGCTTCACCGAGGTACCTCAGCTCGATCTGCCGGTCGGTCAGGTAGCTTCCAATAAGACGCAACGTAGGCCGATCGATACCTCGCTGTTTCAGCTCCTCGATGATAGCAGGCCACCAGCAGCTATCAAAAGCACCCTGAATGTCCAGGGATACCACGGCCATGATGTCCCTGTTCCTGACCCCTTTCTTGATCAGATCGATAGCGTTGTACAAGGCATCCTCAGTTCCCTTTTGGGGTGTGAAGCCGTACTGCCTCCAACTAAGTCTGGCTTGACTTCCCAATTGCCATTGGATCCTCGTCGCCAGAAGTTTCTCAAGCACTTTTCCCAAGACCGGGAGAAGGCCGATGGGTCTGTACGCTTTTGGCGACGAGTATGTATCTTTGCCTGGTTTGGGAATGACCTTAATGAGAGCTCTTTTCCATCGCTGAGGGAAGTAGTTTATCTTTCGGCACTGGTTAAATATCGCTAGCTGGATGTACGGTGCCACCTTCATGCTCTCACTGCAGATGTCCGAGGTTAGTCCGTCGCAGCCCGGAGCTTTCTTTGGGTTCATTTGGCGATAGACGTTGACCAATTCTGTTCGTGTAAATTCTTCATTTACCTCCTCGTCAGTTCCCGCAAAAGAGCTATCAAGGTATTCTTTCGTCCTTTGCCTGACCAGACTCTGCTGTTCGGTGTCCATTACCTCGTCGTCAGTGGGAAAGAAAGTGGTCGTCAGGAGCTCCGCAGACTCCCTTGCTGGTAAGTAATCGTCCGTTGGAGTTGGTCTCAGGAGCTGGTCATGTATGGTGTGGTTGACCATTTTCATTATTTTATATGACCGTTGCCACACTTTCTCCTGAGTTTCCGTAGTGCAAAACTCCTTCCAACTGCGTGTGATGCTGTCTTGAATTAGGTTTCTATACTCCTCTCTCTTTTCCTTGTATTCAAGAACTAGCCTTTCTCTTCTCACTGGGTTGGCCTGCTGGATACGTCGTCTGTATCTGTTGACCTCATTTTTCTTTTCAGCGAGCTCATCATTCCACCAGGTGCACTGTTTAGGGCGCTTCATCTTGCTCACTTCGGGGATAGTTTCTTTGCATGCACAGAGAATCGCGTCCTCATAGGTCTGCACGATGTGGTCTATCTCCTCAGGAGTTTCGACCATGCCGATCGTCGCGACCTCCAGTCTGCGCTCTGCCAATTGTGCTTTTAGACTCTCCGAGAACAATCCCCAGCGGGCCTTTTTAGTATTGAACTTCCATGTAGACGTTTTGGTAGTATTTTCGTAGTGTTGGCTGACCTCTAGCTCAAACAGTATCTGTCTGTGATCCGACAGCGTTTCCGTGGCAAGATCAACCCTCCATCTCTTGATCCTCCCGAGAAGGCTGTCAGAGCAGACAGTCACGTCAATTATGCTAGAGTACAACTTGGTTCCCCTGTACGTATGAAAAGTTGGAACTCTACCCTCGTTCAACACGTGGAGTCCAGCCTGGGCAAAGTACTCGGAGCATCTGACCCCTCGGTCATTTTCTTTGGAGCTTCCCCACCACACACTTGAAGCATTGAAATCACCGCCTATGACAATGTCAGTGGTTCCTAATCTGCGGATGACTGTGTGGAGATGCTCCAAGTCAAGATCCACTGGTTGGTTTTGATCGCAATAGATGCTGATCAAACCCAGTCTGCGGTTACCAAGACGTAGAACACAAGCCACCAAGGTTTCCGAACATAGGTCATCATTTACCTCCACAACGATGTTAGGATCAGGTATTATGATCGCTGCTCTCACAGGGTTTTCTCTGTTGCTGGTGCTTTTTTGGACTATCCGCATGTTCCCAGCTACATGGGCTTTTGCTCCAACATACGGCTCCTGCACCAGCAGAGCAGATATTCTGTGTTCCAGAGCGTTGTGTAGGCATTCCTTTGTGGCGGCGTATCCCCTACCAAGGTTAATTTGGGCAAATTTTATAATTTTGCTTTGATGTTCCACGGAGCAGCCCTTAGCAATATGAAATACAGGCTCTAGCTACCCGGTCCCATTTTTGCCATTCTGGACAGGACTGACTATACGCAGGGTGAGTGACGTTGTCTTTGTTAGTAGCTTGGCAGTTGCCACAGCACGGAGCACCACTTCGAGAGTTGCATTCTCGAGTGTCATGTTTGCCCGCGCAGTATCCGCAAGTATGGTCTTTGGTACAGTCTTTGATCGTGTGGCCAAACGATAGGCATTTGTAGCACTGTACTACTGGGGAATAATCGGTCGCCGGAACGATTTGGTATCCGACGTGAAGTCTTTGGTCTTTAAGTGCCTTCCAAGTTGCTGGGTCGGTTTCGAGGATGACATTTGTCATGATGTCATTGCGTCCCTTTGTGCGTCTGGTTACTCTGATGACCTGGTGTTCGGGAGTAGATGGTTGGAACAGCTTGGTGTTCTGCTTGACTATCGCTTCTACCAACTTAGTGTTATCCAGGTCACCGGCCACGCCAGACAGCTTGACCAAGGGATACCTTTGTCGTGGTTGTGAGACAGTAAGTCGTTCCGCCTTCTGTTTGATAGCAGCTGTAAGTTTGCTGCGATCCTTGTCTGAGCCACAATCTACGACAATTCTTGCCCCTTCACGTTGCGCACTCCCGTGATTGCTACGCCGAGTCCCACGACATCCACCTTTTCTTTGAGGCTCCGAAGTACTTCCTGGCTAGAGTGTGTTGGGTCTATAGACTCCAACAGCACTGGGTAGCGTGGTCGCATCAGAGCATCACGGTACGACGCCCCGAGAGACGAGCTCTCCCGCTGCTCCACGTTTTGTGACATTGGTCCTGCCGGAGCCTCCTTCGCGACACGGATTTCGTCACGGGTTGCGAGGCTTCGCGGAACGGTATATGTCTTGTTTAGATGCGGAGTGGTTGGAGAGCTGTTCTTTTTAATCTCATCTTTGAGAGCGCGCGTGTGGAGGGTGCATTCGCGGAGTTCACCCATTAGTTTCTGAATGAGCTCGTTTGATTCTGTCAGTGTGGATTGCGAGTCCTGAGCTACTTCTGCGTTTGCTTGAATAGGTGTGTGAGGCTCATTGGATATGTCTGTTTGTGTTTCGAAACTTCTTGTAGTACTGTGTTGTTTTGTTGTGTTGTATGATGTTGTTTGTTGTGTTTCAAGGGCATTGACTAACAAATTGTATAGATTGGCGTTGTCATCGAGAATGGTCTGTTTTATATCACGCCTCAAATTTCCGGATTGTTGCATAGATTGCTTAGTATTTTTCAGAATATTTGAGGCTAGTTCTTTGGTTTCGGTTTGACTCAGTCCTCTCCAGTTGCTTGGAAATGAAACAGGTGAAAACTGAACAACTGCTGAAGTTTTCCTGGTTTTATTTTTGGGTTGGATAGAGTTTTCAGTTAACGGTTCAAAATATGTCATAGGAAGGGGTCTGATTCTAACAGTCGGGCTTTGAGTCGGTTCGTTGTCGTTGTTTGTTTCTATTGGGTGGCTGGACTGCGATGAGAGCTTACTCTGCGAGAAGAGTTCCCTTCGCCTCGGTATTTCATTATTAACTGTTATTTTTTCCGGAGGTTTGATGGGTGCCGATGGCGGGTCTGGTTCATCTGCCTTTCGTGGTGGGGTTCGCGCAGTGCAAAACATATTGATTAGAAGTTAGAAGAAACAAGAAAAATAACTGAAGAAATATGAAGTATGAAAGTTTGTGAATTTTTTGTGAGTGTTTGGAGTGTAAGAATAAAGTTTTGATGTGTGCTCTGTATTGCTCTAGACTAGTAGTAAATTATGTGGAAATAAAATGAGATCAAAATTTTTTGTCAGATTCAGAGTCTAGATACCCCAGAGAGAAATATGGGCGGGTGGGCGGGCCGGAAATTTCTGTTTTTGGCGAATACCTGAAAAACTACTGATCGGAGAACTACGAAATTGGTGTCTAAAGATGCGTGAAAGAATAGCGGTTTTATCAATATAATAATATCAATAGGTGTAATGAATAAAACTTTAGAAAAAATGAATTTACTTTTTAGATGTTAAAAATTTATATGAAGAATCAAGCAAAAAGTTAATTTATGTATTATATTAATGAATTTTATTTATTTTTCAGATGCAGAAGGCGCGGACGGTGTAATGGAAGAAGAAATACGATGCTGGACTACAAGAAACGGTTGGAAAACAAAGAAGTTAAGTGTTAGAGTGACGAAAATGAATTGACTTTAAGAAATTACGATTTTTAAGCAAAAAAGAAGGATAACTAAGTGAATCTCAAAATGAATTACTATTTACGAGTACAAGAGGGATAAAGAAGCTATTTAGAAACGGGGAGCAACAACAAATACCGAATATCGCGAATGAAATTTCAATGTTGATTTTCGATAAGGTGGTTTTCCTATACAAGTTGAAAAGGAGTGGGGGCCGAATTTACTGTTTTTGGCGAATACCTGAAAAACTACTGATCGGAGAACTACGAAATTGGTGTCTAAAGATGCGTGAAAGAATAGCGGTTTTATCAATATAATAATATCAATAGGTGTAATGAATAAAACTTTAGAAAAAATGAATTTACTTTTTAGATGTTAAAAATTTATATGAAGAATCAAGCAAAAAGTTAATTTATGTATTATATTAATGAATTTTATTTATTTTTCAGATGCAGAAGGCGCGGACGGTGTAATGGAAGAAGAAATACGATGCTGGACTACAAGAAACGGTTGGAAAACAAAGAAGTTAAGTGTTAGAGTGACGAAAATGAATTGACTTTAAGAAATTACGATTTTTAAGCAAAAAAGAAGGATAACTAAGTGAATCTCAAAATGAATTACTATTTACGAGTACAAGAGGGATAAAGAAGCTATTTAGAAACGGGGAGCAACAACAAATACCGAATATCGCGAATGAAATTTCAATGTTGATTTTCGATAAGGTGGTTTTCCTATACAAGTTGAAAAGGAGTGGGGGCCGAATTTACTGTTTTTGGCGAATACCTGAAAAACTACTGATCGGAGAACTACGAAATTGGTGTCTAAAGATGCGTGAAAGAATAGCGGTTTTATCAATATAATAATATCAATAGGTGTAATGAATAAAACTTTAGAAAAAATGAATTTACTTTTTAGATGTTAAAAATTTATATGAAGAATCAAGCAAAAAGTTAATTTATGTATTATATTAATGAATTTTATTTATTTTTCAGATGCAGAAGGCGCGGACGGTGTAATGGAAGAAGAAATACGATGCTGGACTACAAGAAACGGTTGGAAAACAAAGAAGTTAAGTGTTAGAGTGACGAAAATGAATTGACTTTAAGAAATTACGATTTTTAAGCAAAAAAGAAGGATAACTAAGTGAATCTCAAAATGAATTACTATTTACGAGTACAAGAGGGATAAAGAAGCTATTTAGAAACGGGGAGCAACAACAAATACCGAATATCGCGAATGAAATTTCAATGTTGATTTTCGATAAGGTGGTTTTCCTATACAAGTTGAAAAGGAGTGGGGGCCGAATTTACTGTTTTTGGCGAATACCTGAAAAACTACTGATCGGAGAACTACGAAATTGGTGTCTAAAGATGCGTGAAAGAATAGCGGTTTTATCAATATAATAATATCAATAGGTGTAATGAATAAAACTTTAGAAAAAATGAATTTACTTTTTAGATGTTAAAAATTTATATGAAGAATCAAGCAAAAAGTTAATTTATGTATTATATTAATGAATTTTATTTATTTTTCAGATGCAGAAGGCGCGGACGGTGTAATGGAAGAAGAAATACGATGCTGGACTACAAGAAACGGTTGGAAAACAAAGAAGTTAAGTGTTAGAGTGACGAAAATGAATTGACTTTAAGAAATTACGATTTTTAAGCAAAAAAGAAGGATAACTAAGTGAATCTCAAAATGAATTACTATTTACGAGTACAAGAGGGATAAAGAAGCTATTTAGAAACGGGGAGCAACAACAAATACCGAATATCGCGAATGAAATTTCAATGTTGATTTTCGATAAGGTGGTTTTCCTATACAAGTTGAAAAGGAGTGGGGGCCGAATTTACTGTTTTTGGCGAATACCTGAAAAACTACTGATCGGAGAACTACGAAATTGGTGTCTAAAGATGCGTGAAAGAATAGCGGTTTTATCAATATAATAATATCAATAGGTGTAATGAATAAAACTTTAGAAAAAATGAATTTACTTTTTAGATGTTAAAAATTTATATGAAGAATCAAGCAAAAAGTTAATTTATGTATTATATTAATGAATTTTATTTATTTTTCAGATGCAGAAGGCGCGGACGGTGTAATGGAAGAAGAAATACGATGCTGGACTACAAGAAACGGTTGGAAAACAAAGAAGTTAAGTGTTAGAGTGACGAAAATGAATTGACTTTAAGAAATTACGATTTTTAAGCAAAAAAGAAGGATAACTAAGTGAATCTCAAAATGAATTACTATTTACGAGTACAAGAGGGATAAAGAAGCTATTTAGAAACGGGGAGCAACAACAAATACCGAATATCGCGAATGAAATTTCAATGTTGATTTTCGATAAGGTGGTTTTCCTATACAAGTTGAAAAGGAGTGGGGGCCGAATTTACTGTTTTTGGCGAATACCTGAAAAACTACTGATCGGAGAACTACGAAATTGGTGTCTAAAGATGCGTGAAAGAATAGCGGTTTTATCAATATAATAATATCAATAGGTGTAATGAATAAAACTTTAGAAAAAATGAATTTACTTTTTAGATGTTAAAAATTTATATGAAGAATCAAGCAAAAAGTTAATTTATGTATTATATTAATGAATTTTATTTATTTTTCAGATGCAGAAGGCGCGGACGGTGTAATGGAAGAAGAAATACGATGCTGGACTACAAGAAACGGTTGGAAAACAAAGAAGTTAAGTGTTAGAGTGACGAAAATGAATTGACTTTAAGAAATTACGATTTTTAAGCAAAAAAGAAGGATAACTAAGTGAATCTCAAAATGAATTACTATTTACGAGTACAAGAGGGATAAAGAAGCTATTTAGAAACGGGGAGCAACAACAAATACCGAATATCGCGAATGAAATTTCAATGTTGATTTTCGATAAGGTGGTTTTCCTATACAAGTTGAAAAGGAGTGGGGGCCGAATTTACTGTTTTTGGCGAATACCTGAAAAACTACTGATCGGAGAACTACGAAATTGGTGTCTAAAGATGCGTGAAAGAATAGCGGTTTTATCAATATAATAATATCAATAGGTGTAATGAATAAAACTTTAGAAAAAATGAATTTACTTTTTAGATGTTAAAAATTTATATGAAGAATCAAGCAAAAAGTTAATTTATGTATTATATTAATGAATTTTATTTATTTTTCAGATGCAGAAGGCGCGGACGGTGTAATGGAAGAAGAAATACGATGCTGGACTACAAGAAACGGTTGGAAAACAAAGAAGTTAAGTGTTAGAGTGACGAAAATGAATTGACTTTAAGAAATTACGATTTTTAAGCAAAAAAGAAGGATAACTAAGTGAATCTCAAAATGAATTACTATTTACGAGTACAAGAGGGATAAAGAAGCTATTTAGAAACGGGGAGCAACAACAAATACCGAATATCGCGAATGAAATTTCAATGTTGATTTTCGATAAGGTGGTTTTCCTATACAAGTTGAAAAGGAGTGGGGGCCGAATTTACTGTTTTTGGCGAATACCTGAAAAACTACTGATCGGAGAACTACGAAATTGGTGTCTAAAGATGCGTGAAAGAATAGCGGTTTTATCAATATAATAATATCAATAGGTGTAATGAATAAAACTTTAGAAAAAATGAATTTACTTTTTAGATGTTAAAAATTTATATGAAGAATCAAGCAAAAAGTTAATTTATGTATTATATTAATGAATTTTATTTATTTTTCAGATGCAGAAGGCGCGGACGGTGTAATGGAAGAAGAAATACGATGCTGGACTACAAGAAACGGTTGGAAAACAAAGAAGTTAAGTGTTAGAGTGACGAAAATGAATTGACTTTAAGAAATTACGATTTTTAAGCAAAAAAGAAGGATAACTAAGTGAATCTCAAAATGAATTACTATTTACGAGTACAAGAGGGATAAAGAAGCTATTTAGAAACGGGGAGCAACAACAAATACCGAATATCGCGAATGAAATTTCAATGTTGATTTTCGATAAGGTGGTTTTCCTATACAAGTTGAAAAGGAGTGGGGGCCGAATTTACTGTTTTTGGCGAATACCTGAAAAACTACTGATCGGAGAACTACGAAATTGGTGTCTAAAGATGCGTGAAAGAATAGCGGTTTTATCAATATAATAATATCAATAGGTGTAATGAATAAAACTTTAGAAAAAATGAATTTACTTTTTAGATGTTAAAAATTTATATGAAGAATCAAGCAAAAAGTTAATTTATGTATTATATTAATGAATTTTATTTATTTTTCAGATGCAGAAGGCGCGGACGGTGTAATGGAAGAAGAAATACGATGCTGGACTACAAGAAACGGTTGGAAAACAAAGAAGTTAAGTGTTAGAGTGACGAAAATGAATTGACTTTAAGAAATTACGATTTTTAAGCAAAAAAGAAGGATAACTAAGTGAATCTCAAAATGAATTACTATTTACGAGTACAAGAGGGATAAAGAAGCTATTTAGAAACGGGGAGCAACAACAAATACCGAATATCGCGAATGAAATTTCAATGTTGATTTTCGATAAGGTGGTTTTCCTATACAAGTTGAAAAGGAGTGGGGGCCGAATTTACTGTTTTTGGCGAATACCTGAAAAACTACTGATCGGAGAACTACGAAATTGGTGTCTAAAGATGCGTGAAAGAATAGCGGTTTTATCAATATAATAATATCAATAGGTGTAATGAATAAAACTTTAGAAAAAATGAATTTACTTTTTAGATGTTAAAAATTTATATGAAGAATCAAGCAAAAAGTTAATTTATGTATTATATTAATGAATTTTATTTATTTTTCAGATGCAGAAGGCGCGGACGGTGTAATGGAAGAAGAAATACGATGCTGGACTACAAGAAACGGTTGGAAAACAAAGAAGTTAAGTGTTAGAGTGACGAAAATGAATTGACTTTAAGAAATTACGATTTTTAAGCAAAAAAGAAGGATAACTAAGTGAATCTCAAAATGAATTACTATTTACGAGTACAAGAGGGATAAAGAAGCTATTTAGAAACGGGGAGCAACAACAAATACCGAATATCGCGAATGAAATTTCAATGTTGATTTTCGATAAGGTGGTTTTCCTATACAAGTTGAAAAGGAGTGGGGGCCGAATTTACTGTTTTTGGCGAATACCTGAAAAACTACTGATCGGAGAACTACGAAATTGGTGTCTAAAGATGCGTGAAAGAATAGCGGTTTTATCAATATAATAATATCAATAGGTGTAATGAATAAAACTTTAGAAAAAATGAATTTACTTTTTAGATGTTAAAAATTTATATGAAGAATCAAGCAAAAAGTTAATTTATGTATTATATTAATGAATTTTATTTATTTTTCAGATGCAGAAGGCGCGGACGGTGTAATGGAAGAAGAAATACGATGCTGGACTACAAGAAACGGTTGGAAAACAAAGAAGTTAAGTGTTAGAGTGACGAAAATGAATTGACTTTAAGAAATTACGATTTTTAAGCAAAAAAGAAGGATAACTAAGTGAATCTCAAAATGAATTACTATTTACGAGTACAAGAGGGATAAAGAAGCTATTTAGAAACGGGGAGCAACAACAAATACCGAATATCGCGAATGAAATTTCAATGTTGATTTTCGATAAGGTGGTTTTCCTATACAAGTTGAAAAGGAGTGGGGGCCGAATTTACTGTTTTTGGCGAATACCTGAAAAACTACTGATCGGAGAACTACGAAATTGGTGTCTAAAGATGCGTGAAAGAATAGCGGTTTTATCAATATAATAATATCAATAGGTGTAATGAATAAAACTTTAGAAAAAATGAATTTACTTTTTAGATGTTAAAAATTTATATGAAGAATCAAGCAAAAGTTAATTTATGTATTATATTAATGAATTTTATTTATTTTTCAGATGCAGAAGGCGCGGACGGTGTAATGGAAGAAGAAATACGATGCTGGACTACAAGAAACGGTTGGAAAACAAAGAAGTTAAGTGTTAGAGTGACGAAAATGAATTGACTTTAAGAAATTACGATTTTTAAGCAAAAAAGAAGGATAACTAAGTGAATCTCAAAATGAATTACTATTTACGAGTACAAGAGGGATAAAGAAGCTATTTAGAAACGGGGAGCAACAACAAATACCGAATATCGCGAATGAAATTTCAATGTTGATTTTCGATAAGGTGGTTTTCCTATACAAGTTGAAAAGGAGTGGGGGCCGAATTTACTGTTTTTGGCGAATACCTGAAAAACTACTGATCGGAGAACTACGAAATTGGTGTCTAAAGATGCGTGAAAGAATAGCGGTTTTATCAATATAATAATATCAATAGGTGTAATGAATAAAACTTTAGAAAAAATGAATTTACTTTTTAGATGTTAAAAATTTATATGAAGAATCAAGCAAAAAGTTAATTTATGTATTATATTAATGAATTTTATTTATTTTTCAGATGCAGAAGGCGCGGACGGTGTAATGGAAGAAGAAATACGATGCTGGACTACAAGAAACGGTTGGAAAACAAAGAAGTTAAGTGTTAGAGTGACGAAAATGAATTGACTTTAAGAAATTACGATTTTTAAGCAAAAAAGAAGGATAACTAAGTGAATCTCAAAATGAATTACTATTTACGAGTACAAGAGGGATAAAGAAGCTATTTAGAAACGGGGAGCAACAACAAATACCGAATATCGCGAATGAAATTTCAATGTTGATTTTCGATAAGGTGGTTTTCCTATACAAGTTGAAAAGGAGTGGGGGCCGAATTTACTGTTTTTGGCGAATACCTGAAAAACTACTGATCGGAGAACTACGAAATTGGTGTCTAAAGATGCGTGAAAGAATAGCGGTTTTATCAATATAATAATATCAATAGGTGTAATGAATAAAACTTTAGAAAAAATGAATTTACTTTTTAGATGTTAAAAATTTATATGAAGAATCAAGCAAAAAGTTAATTTATGTATTATATTAATGAATTTTATTTATTTTTCAGATGCAGAAGGCGCGGACGGTGTAATGGAAGAAGAAATACGATGCTGGACTACAAGAAACGGTTGGAAAACAAAGAAGTTAAGTGTTAGAGTGACGAAAATGAATTGACTTTAAGAAATTACGATTTTTAAGCAAAAAAGAAGGATAACTAAGTGAATCTCAAAATGAATTACTATTTACGAGTACAAGAGGGATAAAGAAGCTATTTAGAAACGGGGAGCAACAACAAATACCGAATATCGCGAATGAAATTTCAATGTTGATTTTCGATAAGGTGGTTTTCCTATACAAGTTGAAAAGGAGTGGGGGCCGAATTTACTGTTTTTGGCGAATACCTGAAAAACTACTGATCGGAGAACTACGAAATTGGTGTCTAAAGATGCGTGAAAGAATAGCGGTTTTATCAATATAATAATATCAATAGGTGTAATGAATAAAACTTTAGAAAAAATGAATTTACTTTTTAGATGTTAAAAATTTATATGAAGAATCAAGCAAAAAGTTAATTTATGTATTATATTAATGAATTTTATTTATTTTTCAGATGCAGAAGGCGCGGACGGTGTAATGGAAGAAGAAATACGATGCTGGACTACAAGAAACGGTTGGAAAACAAAGAAGTTAAGTGTTAGAGTGACGAAAATGAATTGACTTTAAGAAATTACGATTTTTAAGCAAAAAAGAAGGATAACTAAGTGAATCTCAAAATGAATTACTATTTACGAGTACAAGAGGGATAAAGAAGCTATTTAGAAACGGGGAGCAACAACAAATACCGAATATCGCGAATGAAATTTCAATGTTGATTTTCGATAAGGTGGTTTTCCTATACAAGTTGAAAAGGAGTGGGGGCCGAATTTACTGTTTTTGGCGAATACCTGAAAAACTACTGATCGGAGAACTACGAAATTGGTGTCTAAAGATGCGTGAAAGAATAGCGGTTTTATCAATATAATAATATCAATAGGTGTAATGAATAAAACTTTAGAAAAAATGAATTTACTTTTTAGATGTTAAAAATTTATATGAAGAATCAAGCAAAAAGTTAATTTATGTATTATATTAATGAATTTTATTTATTTTTCAGATGCAGAAGGCGCGGACGGTGTAATGGAAGAAGAAATACGATGCTGGACTACAAGAAACGGTTGGAAAACAAAGAAGTTAAGTGTTAGAGTGACGAAAATGAATTGACTTTAAGAAATTACGATTTTTAAGCAAAAAAGAAGGATAACTAAGTGAATCTCAAAATGAATTACTATTTACGAGTACAAGAGGGATAAAGAAGCTATTTAGAAACGGGGAGCAACAACAAATACCGAATATCGCGAATGAAATTTCAATGTTGATTTTCGATAAGGTGGTTTTCCTATACAAGTTGAAAAGGAGTGGGGGCCGAATTTACTGTTTTTGGCGAATACCTGAAAAACTACTGATCGGAGAACTACGAAATTGGTGTCTAAAGATGCGTGAAAGAATAGCGGTTTTATCAATATAATAATATCAATAGGTGTAATGAATAAAACTTTAGAAAAAATGAATTTACTTTTTAGATGTTAAAAATTTATATGAAGAATCAAGCAAAAAGTTAATTTATGTATTATATTAATGAATTTTATTTATTTTTCAGATGCAGAAGGCGCGGACGGTGTAATGGAAGAAGAAATACGATGCTGGACTACAAGAAACGGTTGGAAAACAAAGAAGTTAAGTGTTAGAGTGACGAAAATGAATTGACTTTAAGAAATTACGATTTTTAAGCAAAAAAGAAGGATAACTAAGTGAATCTCAAAATGAATTACTATTTACGAGTACAAGAGGGATAAAGAAGCTATTTAGAAACGGGGAGCAACAACAAATACCGAATATCGCGAATGAAATTTCAATGTTGATTTTCGATAAGGTGGTTTTCCTATACAAGTTGAAAAGGAGTGGGGGCCGAATTTACTGTTTTTGGCGAATACCTGAAAAACTACTGATCGGAGAACTACGAAATTGGTGTCTAAAGATGCGTGAAAGAATAGCGGTTTTATCAATATAATAATATCAATAGGTGTAATGAATAAAACTTTAGAAAAAATGAATTTACTTTTTAGATGTTAAAAATTTATATGAAGAATCAAGCAAAAAGTTAATTTATGTATTATATTAATGAATTTTATTTATTTTTCAGATGCAGAAGGCGCGGACGGTGTAATGGAAGAAGAAATACGATGCTGGACTACAAGAAACGGTTGGAAAACAAAGAAGTTAAGTGTTAGAGTGACGAAAATGAATTGACTTTAAGAAATTACGATTTTTAAGCAAAAAAGAAGGATAACTAAGTGAATCTCAAAATGAATTACTATTTACGAGTACAAGAGGGATAAAGAAGCTATTTAGAAACGGGGAGCAACAACAAATACCGAATATCGCGAATGAAATTTCAATGTTGATTTTCGATAAGGTGGTTTTCCTATACAAGTTGAAAAGGAGTGGGGGCCGAATTTACTGTTTTTGGCGAATACCTGAAAAACTACTGATCGGAGAACTACGAAATTGGTGTCTAAAGATGCGTGAAAGAATAGCGGTTTTATCAATATAATAATATCAATAGGTGTAATGAATAAAACTTTAGAAAAAATGAATTTACTTTTTAGATGTTAAAAATTTATATGAAGAATCAAGCAAAAAGTTAATTTATGTATTATATTAATGAATTTTATTTATTTTTCAGATGCAGAAGGCGCGGACGGTGTAATGGAAGAAGAAATACGATGCTGGACTACAAGAAACGGTTGGAAAACAAAGAAGTTAAGTGTTAGAGTGACGAAAATGAATTGACTTTAAGAAATTACGATTTTTAAGCAAAAAAGAAGGATAACTAAGTGAATCTCAAAATGAATTACTATTTACGAGTACAAGAGGGATAAAGAAGCTATTTAGAAACGGGGAGCAACAACAAATACCGAATATCGCGAATGAAATTTCAATGTTGATTTTCGATAAGGTGGTTTTCCTATACAAGTTGAAAAGGAGTGGGGGCCGAATTTACTGTTTTTGGCGAATACCTGAAAAACTACTGATCGGAGAACTACGAAATTGGTGTCTAAAGATGCGTGAAAGAATAGCGGTTTTATCAATATAATAATATCAATAGGTGTAATGAATAAAACTTTAGAAAAAATGAATTTACTTTTTAGATGTTAAAAATTTATATGAAGAATCAAGCAAAAAGTTAATTTATGTATTATATTAATGAATTTTATTTATTTTTCAGATGCAGAAGGCGCGGACGGTGTAATGGAAGAAGAAATACGATGCTGGACTACAAGAAACGGTTGGAAAACAAAGAAGTTAAGTGTTAGAGTGACGAAAATGAATTGACTTTAAGAAATTACGATTTTTAAGCAAAAAAGAAGGATAACTAAGTGAATCTCAAAATGAATTACTATTTACGAGTACAAGAGGGATAAAGAAGCTATTTAGAAACGGGGAGCAACAACAAATACCGAATATCGCGAATGAAATTTCAATGTTGATTTTCGATAAGGTGGTTTTCCTATACAAGTTGAAAAGGAGTGGGGGCCGAATTTACTGTTTTTGGCGAATACCTGAAAAACTACTGATCGGAGAACTACGAAATTGGTGTCTAAAGATGCGTGAAAGAATAGCGGTTTTATCAATATAATAATATCAATAGGTGTAATGAATAAAACTTTAGAAAAAATGAATTTACTTTTTAGATGTTAAAAATTTATATGAAGAATCAAGCAAAAAGTTAATTTATGTATTATATTAATGAATTTTATTTATTTTTCAGATGCAGAAGGCGCGGACGGTGTAATGGAAGAAGAAATACGATGCTGGACTACAAGAAACGGTTGGAAAACAAAGAAGTTAAGTGTTAGAGTGACGAAAATGAATTGACTTTAAGAAATTACGATTTTTAAGCAAAAAAGAAGGATAACTAAGTGAATCTCAAAATGAATTACTATTTACGAGTACAAGAGGGATAAAGAAGCTATTTAGAAACGGGGAGCAACAACAAATACCGAATATCGCGAATGAAATTTCAATGTTGATTTTCGATAAGGTGGTTTTCCTATACAAGTTGAAAAGGAGTGGGGGCCGAATTTACTGTTTTTGGCGAATACCTGAAAAACTACTGATCGGAGAACTACGAAATTGGTGTCTAAAGATGCGTGAAAGAATAGCGGTTTTATCAATATAATAATATCAATAGGTGTAATGAATAAAACTTTAGAAAAAATGAATTTACTTTTTAGATGTTAAAAATTTATATGAAGAATCAAGCAAAAAGTTAATTTATGTATTATATTAATGAATTTTATTTATTTTTCAGATGCAGAAGGCGCGGACGGTGTAATGGAAGAAGAAATACGATGCTGGACTACAAGAAACGGTTGGAAAACAAAGAAGTTAAGTGTTAGAGTGACGAAAATGAATTGACTTTAAGAAATTACGATTTTTAAGCAAAAAAGAAGGATAACTAAGTGAATCTCAAAATGAATTACTATTTACGAGTACAAGAGGGATAAAGAAGCTATTTAGAAACGGGGAGCAACAACAAATACCGAATATCGCGAATGAAATTTCAATGTTGATTTTCGATAAGGTGGTTTTCCTATACAAGTTGAAAAGGAGTGGGGGCCGAATTTACTGTTTTTGGCGAATACCTGAAAAACTACTGATCGGAGAACTACGAAATTGGTGTCTAAAGATGCGTGAAAGAATAGCGGTTTTATCAATATAATAATATCAATAGGTGTAATGAATAAAACTTTAGAAAAAATGAATTTACTTTTTAGATGTTAAAAATTTATATGAAGAATCAAGCAAAAAGTTAATTTATGTATTATATTAATGAATTTTATTTATTTTTCAGATGCAGAAGGCGCGGACGGTGTAATGGAAGAAGAAATACGATGCTGGACTACAAGAAACGGTTGGAAAACAAAGAAGTTAAGTGTTAGAGTGACGAAAATGAATTGACTTTAAGAAATTACGATTTTTAAGCAAAAAAGAAGGATAACTAAGTGAATCTCAAAATGAATTACTATTTACGAGTACAAGAGGGATAAAGAAGCTATTTAGAAACGGGGAGCAACAACAAATACCGAATATCGCGAATGAAATTTCAATGTTGATTTTCGATAAGGTGGTTTTCCTATACAAGTTGAAAAGGAGTGGGGGCCGAATTTACTGTTTTTGGCGAATACCTGAAAAACTACTGATCGGAGAACTACGAAATTGGTGTCTAAAGATGCGTGAAAGAATAGCGGTTTTATCAATATAATAATATCAATAGGTGTAATGAATAAAACTTTAGAAAAAATGAATTTACTTTTTAGATGTTAAAAATTTATATGAAGAATCAAGCAAAAAGTTAATTTATGTATTATATTAATGAATTTTATTTATTTTTCAGATGCAGAAGGCGCGGACGGTGTAATGGAAGAAGAAATACGATGCTGGACTACAAGAAACGGTTGGAAAACAAAGAAGTTAAGTGTTAGAGTGACGAAAATGAATTGACTTTAAGAAATTACGATTTTTAAGCAAAAAAGAAGGATAACTAAGTGAATCTCAAAATGAATTACTATTTACGAGTACAAGAGGGATAAAGAAGCTATTTAGAAACGGGGAGCAACAACAAATACCGAATATCGCGAATGAAATTTCAATGTTGATTTTCGATAAGGTGGTTTTCCTATACAAGTTGAAAAGGAGTGGGGGCCGAATTTACTGTTTTTGGCGAATACCTGAAAAACTACTGATCGGAGAACTACGAAATTGGTGTCTAAAGATGCGTGAAAGAATAGCGGTTTTATCAATATAATAATATCAATAGGTGTAATGAATAAAACTTTAGAAAAAATGAATTTACTTTTTAGATGTTAAAAATTTATATGAAGAATCAAGCAAAAAGTTAATTTATGTATTATATTAATGAATTTTATTTATTTTTCAGATGCAGAAGGCGCGGACGGTGTAATGGAAGAAGAAATACGATGCTGGACTACAAGAAACGGTTGGAAAACAAAGAAGTTAAGTGTTAGAGTGACGAAAATGAATTGACTTTAAGAAATTACGATTTTTAAGCAAAAAAGAAGGATAACTAAGTGAATCTCAAAATGAATTACTATTTACGAGTACAAGAGGGATAAAGAAGCTATTTAGAAACGGGGAGCAACAACAAATACCGAATATCGCGAATGAAATTTCAATGTTGATTTTCGATAAGGTGGTTTTCCTATACAAGTTGAAAAGGAGTGGGGGCCGAATTTACTGTTTTTGGCGAATACCTGAAAAACTACTGATCGGAGAACTACGAAATTGGTGTCTAAAGATGCGTGAAAGAATAGCGGTTTTATCAATATAATAATATCAATAGGTGTAATGAATAAAACTTTAGAAAAAATGAATTTACTTTTTAGATGTTAAAAATTTATATGAAGAATCAAGCAAAAAGTTAATTTATGTATTATATTAATGAATTTTATTTATTTTTCAGATGCAGAAGGCGCGGACGGTGTAATGGAAGAAGAAATACGATGCTGGACTACAAGAAACGGTTGGAAAACAAAGAAGTTAAGTGTTAGAGTGACGAAAATGAATTGACTTTAAGAAATTACGATTTTTAAGCAAAAAAGAAGGATAACTAAGTGAATCTCAAAATGAATTACTATTTACGAGTACAAGAGGGATAAAGAAGCTATTTAGAAACGGGGAGCAACAACAAATACCGAATATCGCGAATGAAATTTCAATGTTGATTTTCGATAAGGTGGTTTTCCTATACAAGTTGAAAAGGAGTGGGGGCCGAATTTACTGTTTTTGGCGAATACCTGAAAAACTACTGATCGGAGAACTACGAAATTGGTGTCTAAAGATGCGTGAAAGAATAGCGGTTTTATCAATATAATAATATCAATAGGTGTAATGAATAAAACTTTAGAAAAAATGAATTTACTTTTTAGATGTTAAAAATTTATATGAAGAATCAAGCAAAAAGTTAATTTATGTATTATATTAATGAATTTTATTTATTTTTCAGATGCAGAAGGCGCGGACGGTGTAATGGAAGAAGAAATACGATGCTGGACTACAAGAAACGGTTGGAAAACAAAGAAGTTAAGTGTTAGAGTGACGAAAATGAATTGACTTTAAGAAATTACGATTTTTAAGCAAAAAAGAAGGATAACTAAGTGAATCTCAAAATGAATTACTATTTACGAGTACAAGAGGGATAAAGAAGCTATTTAGAAACGGGGAGCAACAACAAATACCGAATATCGCGAATGAAATTTCAATGTTGATTTTCGATAAGGTGGTTTTCCTATACAAGTTGAAAAGGAGTGGGGGCCGAATTTACTGTTTTTGGCGAATACCTGAAAAACTACTGATCGGAGAACTACGAAATTGGTGTCTAAAGATGCGTGAAAGAATAGCGGTTTTATCAATATAATAATATCAATAGGTGTAATGAATAAAACTTTAGAAAAAATGAATTTACTTTTTAGATGTTAAAAATTTATATGAAGAATCAAGCAAAAAGTTAATTTATGTATTATATTAATGAATTTTATTTATTTTTCAGATGCAGAAGGCGCGGACGGTGTAATGGAAGAAGAAATACGATGCTGGACTACAAGAAACGGTTGGAAAACAAAGAAGTTAAGTGTTAGAGTGACGAAAATGAATTGACTTTAAGAAATTACGATTTTTAAGCAAAAAAGAAGGATAACTAAGTGAATCTCAAAATGAATTACTATTTACGAGTACAAGAGGGATAAAGAAGCTATTTAGAAACGGGGAGCAACAACAAATACCGAATATCGCGAATGAAATTTCAATGTTGATTTTCGATAAGGTGGTTTTCCTATACAAGTTGAAAAGGAGTGGGGGCCGAATTTACTGTTTTTGGCGAATACCTGAAAAACTACTGATCGGAGAACTACGAAATTGGTGTCTAAAGATGCGTGAAAGAATAGCGGTTTTATCAATATAATAATATCAATAGGTGTAATGAATAAAACTTTAGAAAAAATGAATTTACTTTTTAGATGTTAAAAATTTATATGAAGAATCAAGCAAAAAGTTAATTTATGTATTATATTAATGAATTTTATTTATTTTTCAGATGCAGAAGGCGCGGACGGTGTAATGGAAGAAGAAATACGATGCTGGACTACAAGAAACGGTTGGAAAACAAAGAAGTTAAGTGTTAGAGTGACGAAAATGAATTGACTTTAAGAAATTACGATTTTTAAGCAAAAAAGAAGGATAACTAAGTGAATCTCAAAATGAATTACTATTTACGAGTACAAGAGGGATAAAGAAGCTATTTAGAAACGGGGAGCAACAACAAATACCGAATATCGCGAATGAAATTTCAATGTTGATTTTCGATAAGGTGGTTTTCCTATACAAGTTGAAAAGGAGTGGGGGCCGAATTTACTGTTTTTGGCGAATACCTGAAAAACTACTGATCGGAGAACTACGAAATTGGTGTCTAAAGATGCGTGAAAGAATAGCGGTTTTATCAATATAATAATATCAATAGGTGTAATGAATAAAACTTTAGAAAAAATGAATTTACTTTTTAGATGTTAAAAATTTATATGAAGAATCAAGCAAAAAGTTAATTTATGTATTATATTAATGAATTTTATTTATTTTTCAGATGCAGAAGGCGCGGACGGTGTAATGGAAGAAGAAATACGATGCTGGACTACAAGAAACGGTTGGAAAACAAAGAAGTTAAGTGTTAGAGTGACGAAAATGAATTGACTTTAAGAAATTACGATTTTTAAGCAAAAAAGAAGGATAACTAAGTGAATCTCAAAATGAATTACTATTTACGAGTACAAGAGGGATAAAGAAGCTATTTAGAAACGGGGAGCAACAACAAATACCGAATATCGCGAATGAAATTTCAATGTTGATTTTCGATAAGGTGGTTTTCCTATACAAGTTGAAAAGGAGTGGGGGCCGAATTTACTGTTTTTGGCGAATACCTGAAAAACTACTGATCGGAGAACTACGAAATTGGTGTCTAAAGATGCGTGAAAGAATAGCGGTTTTATCAATATAATAATATCAATAGGTGTAATGAATAAAACTTTAGAAAAAATGAATTTACTTTTTAGATGTTAAAAATTTATATGAAGAATCAAGCAAAAAGTTAATTTATGTATTATATTAATGAATTTTATTTATTTTTCAGATGCAGAAGGCGCGGACGGTGTAATGGAAGAAGAAATACGATGCTGGACTACAAGAAACGGTTGGAAAACAAAGAAGTTAAGTGTTAGAGTGACGAAAATGAATTGACTTTAAGAAATTACGATTTTTAAGCAAAAAAGAAGGATAACTAAGTGAATCTCAAAATGAATTACTATTTACGAGTACAAGAGGGATAAAGAAGCTATTTAGAAACGGGGAGCAACAACAAATACCGAATATCGCGAATGAAATTTCAATGTTGATTTTCGATAAGGTGGTTTTCCTATACAAGTTGAAAAGGAGTGGGGGCCGAATTTACTGTTTTTGGCGAATACCTGAAAAACTACTGATCGGAGAACTACGAAATTGGTGTCTAAAGATGCGTGAAAGAATAGCGGTTTTATCAATATAATAATATCAATAGGTGTAATGAATAAAACTTTAGAAAAAATGAATTTACTTTTTAGATGTTAAAAATTTATATGAAGAATCAAGCAAAAAGTTAATTTATGTATTATATTAATGAATTTTATTTATTTTTCAGATGCAGAAGGCGCGGACGGTGTAATGGAAGAAGAAATACGATGCTGGACTACAAGAAACGGTTGGAAAACAAAGAAGTTAAGTGTTAGAGTGACGAAAATGAATTGACTTTAAGAAATTACGATTTTTAAGCAAAAAAGAAGGATAACTAAGTGAATCTCAAAATGAATTACTATTTACGAGTACAAGAGGGATAAAGAAGCTATTTAGAAACGGGGAGCAACAACAAATACCGAATATCGCGAATGAAATTTCAATGTTGATTTTCGATAAGGTGGTTTTCCTATACAAGTTGAAAAGGAGTGGGGGCCGAATTTACTGTTTTTGGCGAATACCTGAAAAACTACTGATCGGAGAACTACGAAATTGGTGTCTAAAGATGCGTGAAAGAATAGCGGTTTTATCAATATAATAATATCAATAGGTGTAATGAATAAAACTTTAGAAAAAATGAATTTACTTTTTAGATGTTAAAAATTTATATGAAGAATCAAGCAAAAAGTTAATTTATGTATTATATTAATGAATTTTATTTATTTTTCAGATGCAGAAGGCGCGGACGGTGTAATGGAAGAAGAAATACGATGCTGGACTACAAGAAACGGTTGGAAAACAAAGAAGTTAAGTGTTAGAGTGACGAAAATGAATTGACTTTAAGAAATTACGATTTTTAAGCAAAAAAGAAGGATAACTAAGTGAATCTCAAAATGAATTACTATTTACGAGTACAAGAGGGATAAAGAAGCTATTTAGAAACGGGGAGCAACAACAAATACCGAATATCGCGAATGAAATTTCAATGTTGATTTTCGATAAGGTGGTTTTCCTATACAAGTTGAAAAGGAGTGGGGGCCGAATTTACTGTTTTTGGCGAATACCTGAAAAACTACTGATCGGAGAACTACGAAATTGGTGTCTAAAGATGCGTGAAAGAATAGCGGTTTTATCAATATAATAATATCAATAGGTGTAATGAATAAAACTTTAGAAAAAATGAATTTACTTTTTAGATGTTAAAAATTTATATGAAGAATCAAGCAAAAAGTTAATTTATGTATTATATTAATGAATTTTATTTATTTTTCAGATGCAGAAGGCGCGGACGGTGTAATGGAAGAAGAAATACGATGCTGGACTACAAGAAACGGTTGGAAAACAAAGAAGTTAAGTGTTAGAGTGACGAAAATGAATTGACTTTAAGAAATTACGATTTTTAAGCAAAAAAGAAGGATAACTAAGTGAATCTCAAAATGAATTACTATTTACGAGTACAAGAGGGATAAAGAAGCTATTTAGAAACGGGGAGCAACAACAAATACCGAATATCGCGAATGAAATTTCAATGTTGATTTTCGATAAGGTGGTTTTCCTATACAAGTTGAAAAGGAGTGGGGGCCGAATTTACTGTTTTTGGCGAATACCTGAAAAACTACTGATCGGAGAACTACGAAATTGGTGTCTAAAGATGCGTGAAAGAATAGCGGTTTTATCAATATAATAATATCAATAGGTGTAATGAATAAAACTTTAGAAAAAATGAATTTACTTTTTAGATGTTAAAAATTTATATGAAGAATCAAGCAAAAAGTTAATTTATGTATTATATTAATGAATTTTATTTATTTTTCAGATGCAGAAGGCGCGGACGGTGTAATGGAAGAAGAAATACGATGCTGGACTACAAGAAACGGTTGGAAAACAAAGAAGTTAAGTGTTAGAGTGACGAAAATGAATTGACTTTAAGAAATTACGATTTTTAAGCAAAAAAGAAGGATAACTAAGTGAATCTCAAAATGAATTACTATTTACGAGTACAAGAGGGATAAAGAAGCTATTTAGAAACGGGGAGCAACAACAAATACCGAATATCGCGAATGAAATTTCAATGTTGATTTTCGATAAGGTGGTTTTCCTATACAAGTTGAAAAGGAGTGGGGGCCGAATTTACTGTTTTTGGCGAATACCTGAAAAACTACTGATCGGAGAACTACGAAATTGGTGTCTAAAGATGCGTGAAAGAATAGCGGTTTTATCAATATAATAATATCAATAGGTGTAATGAATAAAACTTTAGAAAAAATGAATTTACTTTTTAGATGTTAAAAATTTATATGAAGAATCAAGCAAAAAGTTAATTTATGTATTATATTAATGAATTTTATTTATTTTTCAGATGCAGAAGGCGCGGACGGTGTAATGGAAGAAGAAATACGATGCTGGACTACAAGAAACGGTTGGAAAACAAAGAAGTTAAGTGTTAGAGTGACGAAAATGAATTGACTTTAAGAAATTACGATTTTTAAGCAAAAAAGAAGGATAACTAAGTGAATCTCAAAATGAATTACTATTTACGAGTACAAGAGGGATAAAGAAGCTATTTAGAAACGGGGAGCAACAACAAATACCGAATATCGCGAATGAAATTTCAATGTTGATTTTCGATAAGGTGGTTTTCCTATACAAGTTGAAAAGGAGTGGGGGCCGAATTTACTGTTTTTGGCGAATACCTGAAAAACTACTGATCGGAGAACTACGAAATTGGTGTCTAAAGATGCGTGAAAGAATAGCGGTTTTATCAATATAATAATATCAATAGGTGTAATGAATAAAACTTTAGAAAAAATGAATTTACTTTTTAGATGTTAAAAATTTATATGAAGAATCAAGCAAAAAGTTAATTTATGTATTATATTAATGAATTTTATTTATTTTTCAGATGCAGAAGGCGCGGACGGTGTAATGGAAGAAGAAATACGATGCTGGACTACAAGAAACGGTTGGAAAACAAAGAAGTTAAGTGTTAGAGTGACGAAAATGAATTGACTTTAAGAAATTACGATTTTTAAGCAAAAAAGAAGGATAACTAAGTGAATCTCAAAATGAATTACTATTTACGAGTACAAGAGGGATAAAGAAGCTATTTAGAAACGGGGAGCAACAACAAATACCGAATATCGCGAATGAAATTTCAATGTTGATTTTCGATAAGGTGGTTTTCCTATACAAGTTGAAAAGGAGTGGGGGCCGAATTTACTGTTTTTGGCGAATACCTGAAAAACTACTGATCGGAGAACTACGAAATTGGTGTCTAAAGATGCGTGAAAGAATAGCGGTTTTATCAATATAATAATATCAATAGGTGTAATGAATAAAACTTTAGAAAAAATGAATTTACTTTTTAGATGTTAAAAATTTATATGAAGAATCAAGCAAAAAGTTAATTTATGTATTATATTAATGAATTTTATTTATTTTTCAGATGCAGAAGGCGCGGACGGTGTAATGGAAGAAGAAATACGATGCTGGACTACAAGAAACGGTTGGAAAACAAAGAAGTTAAGTGTTAGAGTGACGAAAATGAATTGACTTTAAGAAATTACGATTTTTAAGCAAAAAAGAAGGATAACTAAGTGAATCTCAAAATGAATTACTATTTACGAGTACAAGAGGGATAAAGAAGCTATTTAGAAACGGGGAGCAACAACAAATACCGAATATCGCGAATGAAATTTCAATGTTGATTTTCGATAAGGTGGTTTTCCTATACAAGTTGAAAAGGAGTGGGGGCCGAATTTACTGTTTTTGGCGAATACCTGAAAAACTACTGATCGGAGAACTACGAAATTGGTGTCTAAAGATGCGTGAAAGAATAGCGGTTTTATCAATATAATAATATCAATAGGTGTAATGAATAAAACTTTAGAAAAAATGAATTTACTTTTTAGATGTTAAAAATTTATATGAAGAATCAAGCAAAAAGTTAATTTATGTATTATATTAATGAATTTTATTTATTTTTCAGATGCAGAAGGCGCGGACGGTGTAATGGAAGAAGAAATACGATGCTGGACTACAAGAAACGGTTGGAAAACAAAGAAGTTAAGTGTTAGAGTGACGAAAATGAATTGACTTTAAGAAATTACGATTTTTAAGCAAAAAAGAAGGATAACTAAGTGAATCTCAAAATGAATTACTATTTACGAGTACAAGAGGGATAAAGAAGCTATTTAGAAACGGGGAGCAACAACAAATACCGAATATCGCGAATGAAATTTCAATGTTGATTTTCGATAAGGTGGTTTTCCTATACAAGTTGAAAAGGAGTGGGGGCCGAATTTACTGTTTTTGGCGAATACCTGAAAAACTACTGATCGGAGAACTACGAAATTGGTGTCTAAAGATGCGTGAAAGAATAGCGGTTTTATCAATATAATAATATCAATAGGTGTAATGAATAAAACTTTAGAAAAAATGAATTTACTTTTTAGATGTTAAAAATTTATATGAAGAATCAAGCAAAAAGTTAATTTATGTATTATATTAATGAATTTTATTTATTTTTCAGATGCAGAAGGCGCGGACGGTGTAATGGAAGAAGAAATACGATGCTGGACTACAAGAAACGGTTGGAAAACAAAGAAGTTAAGTGTTAGAGTGACGAAAATGAATTGACTTTAAGAAATTACGATTTTTAAGCAAAAAAGAAGGATAACTAAGTGAATCTCAAAATGAATTACTATTTACGAGTACAAGAGGGATAAAGAAGCTATTTAGAAACGGGGAGCAACAACAAATACCGAATATCGCGAATGAAATTTCAATGTTGATTTTCGATAAGGTGGTTTTCCTATACAAGTTGAAAAGGAGTGGGGGCCGAATTTACTGTTTTTGGCGAATACCTGAAAAACTACTGATCGGAGAACTACGAAATTGGTGTCTAAAGATGCGTGAAAGAATAGCGGTTTTATCAATATAATAATATCAATAGGTGTAATGAATAAAACTTTAGAAAAAATGAATTTACTTTTTAGATGTTAAAAATTTATATGAAGAATCAAGCAAAAAGTTAATTTATGTATTATATTAATGAATTTTATTTATTTTTCAGATGCAGAAGGCGCGGACGGTGTAATGGAAGAAGAAATACGATGCTGGACTACAAGAAACGGTTGGAAAACAAAGAAGTTAAGTGTTAGAGTGACGAAAATGAATTGACTTTAAGAAATTACGATTTTTAAGCAAAAAAGAAGGATAACTAAGTGAATCTCAAAATGAATTACTATTTACGAGTACAAGAGGGATAAAGAAGCTATTTAGAAACGGGGAGCAACAACAAATACCGAATATCGCGAATGAAATTTCAATGTTGATTTTCGATAAGGTGGTTTTCCTATACAAGTTGAAAAGGAGTGGGGGCCGAATTTACTGTTTTTGGCGAATACCTGAAAAACTACTGATCGGAGAACTACGAAATTGGTGTCTAAAGATGCGTGAAAGAATAGCGGTTTTATCAATATAATAATATCAATAGGTGTAATGAATAAAACTTTAGAAAAAATGAATTTACTTTTTAGATGTTAAAAATTTATATGAAGAATCAAGCAAAAAGTTAATTTATGTATTATATTAATGAATTTTATTTATTTTTCAGATGCAGAAGGCGCGGACGGTGTAATGGAAGAAGAAATACGATGCTGGACTACAAGAAACGGTTGGAAAACAAAGAAGTTAAGTGTTAGAGTGACGAAAATGAATTGACTTTAAGAAATTACGATTTTTAAGCAAAAAAGAAGGATAACTAAGTGAATCTCAAAATGAATTACTATTTACGAGTACAAGAGGGATAAAGAAGCTATTTAGAAACGGGGAGCAACAACAAATACCGAATATCGCGAATGAAATTTCAATGTTGATTTTCGATAAGGTGGTTTTCCTATACAAGTTGAAAAGGAGTGGGGGCCGAATTTACTGTTTTTGGCGAATACCTGAAAAACTACTGATCGGAGAACTACGAAATTGGTGTCTAAAGATGCGTGAAAGAATAGCGGTTTTATCAATATAATAATATCAATAGGTGTAATGAATAAAACTTTAGAAAAAATGAATTTACTTTTTAGATGTTAAAAATTTATATGAAGAATCAAGCAAAAAGTTAATTTATGTATTATATTAATGAATTTTATTTATTTTTCAGATGCAGAAGGCGCGGACGGTGTAATGGAAGAAGAAATACGATGCTGGACTACAAGAAACGGTTGGAAAACAAAGAAGTTAAGTGTTAGAGTGACGAAAATGAATTGACTTTAAGAAATTACGATTTTTAAGCAAAAAAGAAGGATAACTAAGTGAATCTCAAAATGAATTACTATTTACGAGTACAAGAGGGATAAAGAAGCTATTTAGAAACGGGGAGCAACAACAAATACCGAATATCGCGAATGAAATTTCAATGTTGATTTTCGATAAGGTGGTTTTCCTATACAAGTTGAAAAGGAGTGGGGGCCGAATTTACTGTTTTTGGCGAATACCTGAAAAACTACTGATCGGAGAACTACGAAATTGGTGTCTAAAGATGCGTGAAAGAATAGCGGTTTTATCAATATAATAATATCAATAGGTGTAATGAATAAAACTTTAGAAAAAATGAATTTACTTTTTAGATGTTAAAAATTTATATGAAGAATCAAGCAAAAAGTTAATTTATGTATTATATTAATGAATTTTATTTATTTTTCAGATGCAGAAGGCGCGGACGGTGTAATGGAAGAAGAAATACGATGCTGGACTACAAGAAACGGTTGGAAAACAAAGAAGTTAAGTGTTAGAGTGACGAAAATGAATTGACTTTAAGAAATTACGATTTTTAAGCAAAAAAGAAGGATAACTAAGTGAATCTCAAAATGAATTACTATTTACGAGTACAAGAGGGATAAAGAAGCTATTTAGAAACGGGGAGCAACAACAAATACCGAATATCGCGAATGAAATTTCAATGTTGATTTTCGATAAGGTGGTTTTCCTATACAAGTTGAAAAGGAGTGGGGGCCGAATTTACTGTTTTTGGCGAATACCTGAAAAACTACTGATCGGAGAACTACGAAATTGGTGTCTAAAGATGCGTGAAAGAATAGCGGTTTTATCAATATAATAATATCAATAGGTGTAATGAATAAAACTTTAGAAAAAATGAATTTACTTTTTAGATGTTAAAAATTTATATGAAGAATCAAGCAAAAAGTTAATTTATGTATTATATTAATGAATTTTATTTATTTTTCAGATGCAGAAGGCGCGGACGGTGTAATGGAAGAAGAAATACGATGCTGGACTACAAGAAACGGTTGGAAAACAAAGAAGTTAAGTGTTAGAGTGACGAAAATGAATTGACTTTAAGAAATTACGATTTTTAAGCAAAAAAGAAGGATAACTAAGTGAATCTCAAAATGAATTACTATTTACGAGTACAAGAGGGATAAAGAAGCTATTTAGAAACGGGGAGCAACAACAAATACCGAATATCGCGAATGAAATTTCAATGTTGATTTTCGATAAGGTGGTTTTCCTATACAAGTTGAAAAGGAGTGGGGGCCGAATTTACTGTTTTTGGCGAATACCTGAAAAACTACTGATCGGAGAACTACGAAATTGGTGTCTAAAGATGCGTGAAAGAATAGCGGTTTTATCAATATAATAATATCAATAGGTGTAATGAATAAAACTTTAGAAAAAATGAATTTACTTTTTAGATGTTAAAAATTTATATGAAGAATCAAGCAAAAAGTTAATTTATGTATTATATTAATGAATTTTATTTATTTTTCAGATGCAGAAGGCGCGGACGGTGTAATGGAAGAAGAAATACGATGCTGGACTACAAGAAACGGTTGGAAAACAAAGAAGTTAAGTGTTAGAGTGACGAAAATGAATTGACTTTAAGAAATTACGATTTTTAAGCAAAAAAGAAGGATAACTAAGTGAATCTCAAAATGAATTACTATTTACGAGTACAAGAGGGATAAAGAAGCTATTTAGAAACGGGGAGCAACAACAAATACCGAATATCGCGAATGAAATTTCAATGTTGATTTTCGATAAGGTGGTTTTCCTATACAAGTTGAAAAGGAGTGGGGGCCGAATTTACTGTTTTTGGCGAATACCTGAAAAACTACTGATCGGAGAACTACGAAATTGGTGTCTAAAGATGCGTGAAAGAATAGCGGTTTTATCAATATAATAATATCAATAGGTGTAATGAATAAAACTTTAGAAAAAATGAATTTACTTTTTAGATGTTAAAAATTTATATGAAGAATCAAGCAAAAAGTTAATTTATGTATTATATTAATGAATTTTATTTATTTTTCAGATGCAGAAGGCGCGGACGGTGTAATGGAAGAAGAAATACGATGCTGGACTACAAGAAACGGTTGGAAAACAAAGAAGTTAAGTGTTAGAGTGACGAAAATGAATTGACTTTAAGAAATTACGATTTTTAAGCAAAAAAGAAGGATAACTAAGTGAATCTCAAAATGAATTACTATTTACGAGTACAAGAGGGATAAAGAAGCTATTTAGAAACGGGGAGCAACAACAAATACCGAATATCGCGAATGAAATTTCAATGTTGATTTTCGATAAGGTGGTTTTCCTATACAAGTTGAAAAGGAGTGGGGGCCGAATTTACTGTTTTTGGCGAATACCTGAAAAACTACTGATCGGAGAACTACGAAATTGGTGTCTAAAGATGCGTGAAAGAATAGCGGTTTTATCAATATAATAATATCAATAGGTGTAATGAATAAAACTTTAGAAAAAATGAATTTACTTTTTAGATGTTAAAAATTTATATGAAGAATCAAGCAAAAAGTTAATTTATGTATTATATTAATGAATTTTATTTATTTTTCAGATGCAGAAGGCGCGGACGGTGTAATGGAAGAAGAAATACGATGCTGGACTACAAGAAACGGTTGGAAAACAAAGAAGTTAAGTGTTAGAGTGACGAAAATGAATTGACTTTAAGAAATTACGATTTTTAAGCAAAAAAGAAGGATAACTAAGTGAATCTCAAAATGAATTACTATTTACGAGTACAAGAGGGATAAAGAAGCTATTTAGAAACGGGGAGCAACAACAAATACCGAATATCGCGAATGAAATTTCAATGTTGATTTTCGATAAGGTGGTTTTCCTATACAAGTTGAAAAGGAGTGGGGGCCGAATTTACTGTTTTTGGCGAATACCTGAAAAACTACTGATCGGAGAACTACGAAATTGGTGTCTAAAGATGCGTGAAAGAATAGCGGTTTTATCAATATAATAATATCAATAGGTGTAATGAATAAAACTTTAGAAAAAATGAATTTACTTTTTAGATGTTAAAAATTTATATGAAGAATCAAGCAAAAAGTTAATTTATGTATTATATTAATGAATTTTATTTATTTTTCAGATGCAGAAGGCGCGGACGGTGTAATGGAAGAAGAAATACGATGCTGGACTACAAGAAACGGTTGGAAAACAAAGAAGTTAAGTGTTAGAGTGACGAAAATGAATTGACTTTAAGAAATTACGATTTTTAAGCAAAAAAGAAGGATAACTAAGTGAATCTCAAAATGAATTACTATTTACGAGTACAAGAGGGATAAAGAAGCTATTTAGAAACGGGGAGCAACAACAAATACCGAATATCGCGAATGAAATTTCAATGTTGATTTTCGATAAGGTGGTTTTCCTATACAAGTTGAAAAGGAGTGGGGGCCGAATTTACTGTTTTTGGCGAATACCTGAAAAACTACTGATCGGAGAACTACGAAATTGGTGTCTAAAGATGCGTGAAAGAATAGCGGTTTTATCAATATAATAATATCAATAGGTGTAATGAATAAAACTTTAGAAAAAATGAATTTACTTTTTAGATGTTAAAAATTTATATGAAGAATCAAGCAAAAAGTTAATTTATGTATTATATTAATGAATTTTATTTATTTTTCAGATGCAGAAGGCGCGGACGGTGTAATGGAAGAAGAAATACGATGCTGGACTACAAGAAACGGTTGGAAAACAAAGAAGTTAAGTGTTAGAGTGACGAAAATGAATTGACTTTAAGAAATTACGATTTTTAAGCAAAAAAGAAGGATAACTAAGTGAATCTCAAAATGAATTACTATTTACGAGTACAAGAGGGATAAAGAAGCTATTTAGAAACGGGGAGCAACAACAAATACCGAATATCGCGAATGAAATTTCAATGTTGATTTTCGATAAGGTGGTTTTCCTATACAAGTTGAAAAGGAGTGGGGGCCGAATTTACTGTTTTTGGCGAATACCTGAAAAACTACTGATCGGAGAACTACGAAATTGGTGTCTAAAGATGCGTGAAAGAATAGCGGTTTTATCAATATAATAATATCAATAGGTGTAATGAATAAAACTTTAGAAAAAATGAATTTACTTTTTAGATGTTAAAAATTTATATGAAGAATCAAGCAAAAAGTTAATTTATGTATTATATTAATGAATTTTATTTATTTTTCAGATGCAGAAGGCGCGGACGGTGTAATGGAAGAAGAAATACGATGCTGGACTACAAGAAACGGTTGGAAAACAAAGAAGTTAAGTGTTAGAGTGACGAAAATGAATTGACTTTAAGAAATTACGATTTTTAAGCAAAAAAGAAGGATAACTAAGTGAATCTCAAAATGAATTACTATTTACGAGTACAAGAGGGATAAAGAAGCTATTTAGAAACGGGGAGCAACAACAAATACCGAATATCGCGAATGAAATTTCAATGTTGATTTTCGATAAGGTGGTTTTCCTATACAAGTTGAAAAGGAGTGGGGGCCGAATTTACTGTTTTTGGCGAATACCTGAAAAACTACTGATCGGAGAACTACGAAATTGGTGTCTAAAGATGCGTGAAAGAATAGCGGTTTTATCAATATAATAATATCAATAGGTGTAATGAATAAAACTTTAGAAAAAATGAATTTACTTTTTAGATGTTAAAAATTTATATGAAGAATCAAGCAAAAAGTTAATTTATGTATTATATTAATGAATTTTATTTATTTTTCAGATGCAGAAGGCGCGGACGGTGTAATGGAAGAAGAAATACGATGCTGGACTACAAGAAACGGTTGGAAAACAAAGAAGTTAAGTGTTAGAGTGACGAAAATGAATTGACTTTAAGAAATTACGATTTTTAAGCAAAAAAGAAGGATAACTAAGTGAATCTCAAAATGAATTACTATTTACGAGTACAAGAGGGATAAAGAAGCTATTTAGAAACGGGGAGCAACAACAAATACCGAATATCGCGAATGAAATTTCAATGTTGATTTTCGATAAGGTGGTTTTCCTATACAAGTTGAAAAGGAGTGGGGGCCGAATTTACTGTTTTTGGCGAATACCTGAAAAACTACTGATCGGAGAACTACGAAATTGGTGTCTAAAGATGCGTGAAAGAATAGCGGTTTTATCAATATAATAATATCAATAGGTGTAATGAATAAAACTTTAGAAAAAATGAATTTACTTTTTAGATGTTAAAAATTTATATGAAGAATCAAGCAAAAAGTTAATTTATGTATTATATTAATGAATTTTATTTATTTTTCAGATGCAGAAGGCGCGGACGGTGTAATGGAAGAAGAAATACGATGCTGGACTACAAGAAACGGTTGGAAAACAAAGAAGTTAAGTGTTAGAGTGACGAAAATGAATTGACTTTAAGAAATTACGATTTTTAAGCAAAAAAGAAGGATAACTAAGTGAATCTCAAAATGAATTACTATTTACGAGTACAAGAGGGATAAAGAAGCTATTTAGAAACGGGGAGCAACAACAAATACCGAATATCGCGAATGAAATTTCAATGTTGATTTTCGATAAGGTGGTTTTCCTATACAAGTTGAAAAGGAGTGGGGGCCGAATTTACTGTTTTTGGCGAATACCTGAAAAACTACTGATCGGAGAACTACGAAATTGGTGTCTAAAGATGCGTGAAAGAATAGCGGTTTTATCAATATAATAATATCAATAGGTGTAATGAATAAAACTTTAGAAAAAATGAATTTACTTTTTAGATGTTAAAAATTTATATGAAGAATCAAGCAAAAAGTTAATTTATGTATTATATTAATGAATTTTATTTATTTTTCAGATGCAGAAGGCGCGGACGGTGTAATGGAAGAAGAAATACGATGCTGGACTACAAGAAACGGTTGGAAAACAAAGAAGTTAAGTGTTAGAGTGACGAAAATGAATTGACTTTAAGAAATTACGATTTTTAAGCAAAAAAGAAGGATAACTAAGTGAATCTCAAAATGAATTACTATTTACGAGTACAAGAGGGATAAAGAAGCTATTTAGAAACGGGGAGCAACAACAAATACCGAATATCGCGAATGAAATTTCAATGTTGATTTTCGATAAGGTGGTTTTCCTATACAAGTTGAAAAGGAGTGGGGGCCGAATTTACTGTTTTTGGCGAATACCTGAAAAACTACTGATCGGAGAACTACGAAATTGGTGTCTAAAGATGCGTGAAAGAATAGCGGTTTTATCAATATAATAATATCAATAGGTGTAATGAATAAAACTTTAGAAAAAATGAATTTACTTTTTAGATGTTAAAAATTTATATGAAGAATCAAGCAAAAAGTTAATTTATGTATTATATTAATGAATTTTATTTATTTTTCAGATGCAGAAGGCGCGGACGGTGTAATGGAAGAAGAAATACGATGCTGGACTACAAGAAACGGTTGGAAAACAAAGAAGTTAAGTGTTAGAGTGACGAAAATGAATTGACTTTAAGAAATTACGATTTTTAAGCAAAAAAGAAGGATAACTAAGTGAATCTCAAAATGAATTACTATTTACGAGTACAAGAGGGATAAAGAAGCTATTTAGAAACGGGGAGCAACAACAAATACCGAATATCGCGAATGAAATTTCAATGTTGATTTTCGATAAGGTGGTTTTCCTATACAAGTTGAAAAGGAGTGGGGGCCGAATTTACTGTTTTTGGCGAATACCTGAAAAACTACTGATCGGAGAACTACGAAATTGGTGTCTAAAGATGCGTGAAAGAATAGCGGTTTTATCAATATAATAATATCAATAGGTGTAATGAATAAAACTTTAGAAAAAATGAATTTACTTTTTAGATGTTAAAAATTTATATGAAGAATCAAGCAAAAAGTTAATTTATGTATTATATTAATGAATTTTATTTATTTTTCAGATGCAGAAGGCGCGGACGGTGTAATGGAAGAAGAAATACGATGCTGGACTACAAGAAACGGTTGGAAAACAAAGAAGTTAAGTGTTAGAGTGACGAAAATGAATTGACTTTAAGAAATTACGATTTTTAAGCAAAAAAGAAGGATAACTAAGTGAATCTCAAAATGAATTACTATTTACGAGTACAAGAGGGATAAAGAAGCTATTTAGAAACGGGGAGCAACAACAAATACCGAATATCGCGAATGAAATTTCAATGTTGATTTTCGATAAGGTGGTTTTCCTATACAAGTTGAAAAGGAGTGGGGGCCGAATTTACTGTTTTTGGCGAATACCTGAAAAACTACTGATCGGAGAACTACGAAATTGGTGTCTAAAGATGCGTGAAAGAATAGCGGTTTTATCAATATAATAATATCAATAGGTGTAATGAATAAAACTTTAGAAAAAATGAATTTACTTTTTAGATGTTAAAAATTTATATGAAGAATCAAGCAAAAAGTTAATTTATGTATTATATTAATGAATTTTATTTATTTTTCAGATGCAGAAGGCGCGGACGGTGTAATGGAAGAAGAAATACGATGCTGGACTACAAGAAACGGTTGGAAAACAAAGAAGTTAAGTGTTAGAGTGACGAAAATGAATTGACTTTAAGAAATTACGATTTTTAAGCAAAAAAGAAGGATAACTAAGTGAATCTCAAAATGAATTACTATTTACGAGTACAAGAGGGATAAAGAAGCTATTTAGAAACGGGGAGCAACAACAAATACCGAATATCGCGAATGAAATTTCAATGTTGATTTTCGATAAGGTGGTTTTCCTATACAAGTTGAAAAGGAGTGGGGGCCGAATTTACTGTTTTTGGCGAATACCTGAAAAACTACTGATCGGAGAACTACGAAATTGGTGTCTAAAGATGCGTGAAAGAATAGCGGTTTTATCAATATAATAATATCAATAGGTGTAATGAATAAAACTTTAGAAAAAATGAATTTACTTTTTAGATGTTAAAAATTTATATGAAGAATCAAGCAAAAAGTTAATTTATGTATTATATTAATGAATTTTATTTATTTTTCAGATGCAGAAGGCGCGGACGGTGTAATGGAAGAAGAAATACGATGCTGGACTACAAGAAACGGTTGGAAAACAAAGAAGTTAAGTGTTAGAGTGACGAAAATGAATTGACTTTAAGAAATTACGATTTTTAAGCAAAAAAGAAGGATAACTAAGTGAATCTCAAAATGAATTACTATTTACGAGTACAAGAGGGATAAAGAAGCTATTTAGAAACGGGGAGCAACAACAAATACCGAATATCGCGAATGAAATTTCAATGTTGATTTTCGATAAGGTGGTTTTCCTATACAAGTTGAAAAGGAGTGGGGGCCGAATTTACTGTTTTTGGCGAATACCTGAAAAACTACTGATCGGAGAACTACGAAATTGGTGTCTAAAGATGCGTGAAAGAATAGCGGTTTTATCAATATAATAATATCAATAGGTGTAATGAATAAAACTTTAGAAAAAATGAATTTACTTTTTAGATGTTAAAAATTTATATGAAGAATCAAGCAAAAAGTTAATTTATGTATTATATTAATGAATTTTATTTATTTTTCAGATGCAGAAGGCGCGGACGGTGTAATGGAAGAAGAAATACGATGCTGGACTACAAGAAACGGTTGGAAAACAAAGAAGTTAAGTGTTAGAGTGACGAAAATGAATTGACTTTAAGAAATTACGATTTTTAAGCAAAAAAGAAGGATAACTAAGTGAATCTCAAAATGAATTACTATTTACGAGTACAAGAGGGATAAAGAAGCTATTTAGAAACGGGGAGCAACAACAAATACCGAATATCGCGAATGAAATTTCAATGTTGATTTTCGATAAGGTGGTTTTCCTATACAAGTTGAAAAGGAGTGGGGGCCGAATTTACTGTTTTTGGCGAATACCTGAAAAACTACTGATCGGAGAACTACGAAATTGGTGTCTAAAGATGCGTGAAAGAATAGCGGTTTTATCAATATAATAATATCAATAGGTGTAATGAATAAAACTTTAGAAAAAATGAATTTACTTTTTAGATGTTAAAAATTTATATGAAGAATCAAGCAAAAAGTTAATTTATGTATTATATTAATGAATTTTATTTATTTTTCAGATGCAGAAGGCGCGGACGGTGTAATGGAAGAAGAAATACGATGCTGGACTACAAGAAACGGTTGGAAAACAAAGAAGTTAAGTGTTAGAGTGACGAAAATGAATTGACTTTAAGAAATTACGATTTTTAAGCAAAAAAGAAGGATAACTAAGTGAATCTCAAAATGAATTACTATTTACGAGTACAAGAGGGATAAAGAAGCTATTTAGAAACGGGGAGCAACAACAAATACCGAATATCGCGAATGAAATTTCAATGTTGATTTTCGATAAGGTGGTTTTCCTATACAAGTTGAAAAGGAGTGGGGGCCGAATTTACTGTTTTTGGCGAATACCTGAAAAACTACTGATCGGAGAACTACGAAATTGGTGTCTAAAGATGCGTGAAAGAATAGCGGTTTTATCAATATAATAATATCAATAGGTGTAATGAATAAAACTTTAGAAAAAATGAATTTACTTTTTAGATGTTAAAAATTTATATGAAGAATCAAGCAAAAAGTTAATTTATGTATTATATTAATGAATTTTATTTATTTTTCAGATGCAGAAGGCGCGGACGGTGTAATGGAAGAAGAAATACGATGCTGGACTACAAGAAACGGTTGGAAAACAAAGAAGTTAAGTGTTAGAGTGACGAAAATGAATTGACTTTAAGAAATTACGATTTTTAAGCAAAAAAGAAGGATAACTAAGTGAATCTCAAAATGAATTACTATTTACGAGTACAAGAGGGATAAAGAAGCTATTTAGAAACGGGGAGCAACAACAAATACCGAATATCGCGAATGAAATTTCAATGTTGATTTTCGATAAGGTGGTTTTCCTATACAAGTTGAAAAGGAGTGGGGGCCGAATTTACTGTTTTTGGCGAATACCTGAAAAACTACTGATCGGAGAACTACGAAATTGGTGTCTAAAGATGCGTGAAAGAATAGCGGTTTTATCAATATAATAATATCAATAGGTGTAATGAATAAAACTTTAGAAAAAATGAATTTACTTTTTAGATGTTAAAAATTTATATGAAGAATCAAGCAAAAAGTTAATTTATGTATTATATTAATGAATTTTATTTATTTTTCAGATGCAGAAGGCGCGGACGGTGTAATGGAAGAAGAAATACGATGCTGGACTACAAGAAACGGTTGGAAAACAAAGAAGTTAAGTGTTAGAGTGACGAAAATGAATTGACTTTAAGAAATTACGATTTTTAAGCAAAAAAGAAGGATAACTAAGTGAATCTCAAAATGAATTACTATTTACGAGTACAAGAGGGATAAAGAAGCTATTTAGAAACGGGGAGCAACAACAAATACCGAATATCGCGAATGAAATTTCAATGTTGATTTTCGATAAGGTGGTTTTCCTATACAAGTTGAAAAGGAGTGGGGGCCGAATTTACTGTTTTTGGCGAATACCTGAAAAACTACTGATCGGAGAACTACGAAATTGGTGTCTAAAGATGCGTGAAAGAATAGCGGTTTTATCAATATAATAATATCAATAGGTGTAATGAATAAAACTTTAGAAAAAATGAATTTACTTTTTAGATGTTAAAAATTTATATGAAGAATCAAGCAAAAAGTTAATTTATGTATTATATTAATGAATTTTATTTATTTTTCAGATGCAGAAGGCGCGGACGGTGTAATGGAAGAAGAAATACGATGCTGGACTACAAGAAACGGTTGGAAAACAAAGAAGTTAAGTGTTAGAGTGACGAAAATGAATTGACTTTAAGAAATTACGATTTTTAAGCAAAAAAGAAGGATAACTAAGTGAATCTCAAAATGAATTACTATTTACGAGTACAAGAGGGATAAAGAAGCTATTTAGAAACGGGGAGCAACAACAAATACCGAATATCGCGAATGAAATTTCAATGTTGATTTTCGATAAGGTGGTTTTCCTATACAAGTTGAAAAGGAGTGGGGGCCGAATTTACTGTTTTTGGCGAATACCTGAAAAACTACTGATCGGAGAACTACGAAATTGGTGTCTAAAGATGCGTGAAAGAATAGCGGTTTTATCAATATAATAATATCAATAGGTGTAATGAATAAAACTTTAGAAAAAATGAATTTACTTTTTAGATGTTAAAAATTTATATGAAGAATCAAGCAAAAAGTTAATTTATGTATTATATTAATGAATTTTATTTATTTTTCAGATGCAGAAGGCGCGGACGGTGTAATGGAAGAAGAAATACGATGCTGGACTACAAGAAACGGTTGGAAAACAAAGAAGTTAAGTGTTAGAGTGACGAAAATGAATTGACTTTAAGAAATTACGATTTTTAAGCAAAAAAGAAGGATAACTAAGTGAATCTCAAAATGAATTACTATTTACGAGTACAAGAGGGATAAAGAAGCTATTTAGAAACGGGGAGCAACAACAAATACCGAATATCGCGAATGAAATTTCAATGTTGATTTTCGATAAGGTGGTTTTCCTATACAAGTTGAAAAGGAGTGGGGGCCGAATTTACTGTTTTTGGCGAATACCTGAAAAACTACTGATCGGAGAACTACGAAATTGGTGTCTAAAGATGCGTGAAAGAATAGCGGTTTTATCAATATAATAATATCAATAGGTGTAATGAATAAAACTTTAGAAAAAATGAATTTACTTTTTAGATGTTAAAAATTTATATGAAGAATCAAGCAAAAAGTTAATTTATGTATTATATTAATGAATTTTATTTATTTTTCAGATGCAGAAGGCGCGGACGGTGTAATGGAAGAAGAAATACGATGCTGGACTACAAGAAACGGTTGGAAAACAAAGAAGTTAAGTGTTAGAGTGACGAAAATGAATTGACTTTAAGAAATTACGATTTTTAAGCAAAAAAGAAGGATAACTAAGTGAATCTCAAAATGAATTACTATTTACGAGTACAAGAGGGATAAAGAAGCTATTTAGAAACGGGGAGCAACAACAAATACCGAATATCGCGAATGAAATTTCAATGTTGATTTTCGATAAGGTGGTTTTCCTATACAAGTTGAAAAGGAGTGGGGGCCGAATTTACTGTTTTTGGCGAATACCTGAAAAACTACTGATCGGAGAACTACGAAATTGGTGTCTAAAGATGCGTGAAAGAATAGCGGTTTTATCAATATAATAATATCAATAGGTGTAATGAATAAAACTTTAGAAAAAATGAATTTACTTTTTAGATGTTAAAAATTTATATGAAGAATCAAGCAAAAAGTTAATTTATGTATTATATTAATGAATTTTATTTATTTTTCAGATGCAGAAGGCGCGGACGGTGTAATGGAAGAAGAAATACGATGCTGGACTACAAGAAACGGTTGGAAAACAAAGAAGTTAAGTGTTAGAGTGACGAAAATGAATTGACTTTAAGAAATTACGATTTTTAAGCAAAAAAGAAGGATAACTAAGTGAATCTCAAAATGAATTACTATTTACGAGTACAAGAGGGATAAAGAAGCTATTTAGAAACGGGGAGCAACAACAAATACCGAATATCGCGAATGAAATTTCAATGTTGATTTTCGATAAGGTGGTTTTCCTATACAAGTTGAAAAGGAGTGGGGGCCGAATTTACTGTTTTTGGCGAATACCTGAAAAACTACTGATCGGAGAACTACGAAATTGGTGTCTAAAGATGCGTGAAAGAATAGCGGTTTTATCAATATAATAATATCAATAGGTGTAATGAATAAAACTTTAGAAAAAATGAATTTACTTTTTAGATGTTAAAAATTTATATGAAGAATCAAGCAAAAAAGTTAATTTATGTATTATATTAATGAATTTTATTTATTTTTCAGATGCAGAAGGCGCGGACGGTGTAATGGAAGAAGAAATACGATGCTGGACTACAAGAAACGGTTGGAAAACAAAGAAGTTAAGTGTTAGAGTGACGAAAATGAATTGACTTTAAGAAATTACGATTTTTAAGCAAAAAAAGAAGGATAACTAAGTGAATCTCAAAATGAATTACTATTTACGAGTACAAGAGGGATAAAGAAGCTATTTAGAAACGGGGAGCAACAACAAATACCGAATATCGCGAATGAAATTTCAATGTTGATTTTCGATAAGGTGGTTTTCCTATACAAGTTGAAAAGGAGTGGGGGCCGAATTTACTGTTTTTGGCGAATACCTGAAAAACTACTGATCGGAGAACTACGAAATTGGTGTCTAAAGATGCGTGAAAGAATAGCGGTTTTATCAATATAATAATATCAATAGGTGTAATGAATAAAACTTTAGAAAAAATGAATTTACTTTTTAGATGTTAAAAATTTATATGAAGAATCAAGCAAAAAGTTAATTTATGTATTATATTAATGAATTTTATTTATTTTTCAGATGCAGAAGGCGCGGACGGTGTAATGGAAGAAGAAATACGATGCTGGACTACAAGAAACGGTTGGAAAACAAAGAAGTTAAGTGTTAGAGTGACGAAAATGAATTGACTTTAAGAAATTACGATTTTTAAGCAAAAAAGAAGGATAACTAAGTGAATCTCAAAATGAATTACTATTTACGAGTACAAGAGGGATAAAGAAGCTATTTAGAAACGGGGAGCAACAACAAATACCGAATATCGCGAATGAAATTTCAATGTTGATTTTCGATAAGGTGGTTTTCCTATACAAGTTGAAAAGGAGTGGGGGCCGAATTTACTGTTTTTGGCGAATACCTGAAAAACTACTGATCGGAGAACTACGAAATTGGTGTCTAAAGATGCGTGAAAGAATAGCGGTTTTATCAATATAATAATATCAATAGGTGTAATGAATAAAACTTTAGAAAAAATGAATTTACTTTTTAGATGTTAAAAATTTATATGAAGAATCAAGCAAAAAGTTAATTTATGTATTATATTAATGAATTTTATTTATTTTTCAGATGCAGAAGGCGCGGACGGTGTAATGGAAGAAGAAATACGATGCTGGACTACAAGAAACGGTTGGAAAACAAAGAAGTTAAGTGTTAGAGTGACGAAAATGAATTGACTTTAAGAAATTACGATTTTTAAGCAAAAAAGAAGGATAACTAAGTGAATCTCAAAATGAATTACTATTTACGAGTACAAGAGGGATAAAGAAGCTATTTAGAAACGGGGAGCAACAACAAATACCGAATATCGCGAATGAAATTTCAATGTTGATTTTCGATAAGGTGGTTTTCCTATACAAGTTGAAAAGGAGTGGGGGCCGAATTTACTGTTTTTGGCGAATACCTGAAAAACTACTGATCGGAGAACTACGAAATTGGTGTCTAAAGATGCGTGAAAGAATAGCGGTTTTATCAATATAATAATATCAATAGGTGTAATGAATAAAACTTTAGAAAAAATGAATTTACTTTTTAGATGTTAAAAATTTATATGAAGAATCAAGCAAAAAGTTAATTTATGTATTATATTAATGAATTTTATTTATTTTTCAGATGCAGAAGGCGCGGACGGTGTAATGGAAGAAGAAATACGATGCTGGACTACAAGAAACGGTTGGAAAACAAAGAAGTTAAGTGTTAGAGTGACGAAAATGAATTGACTTTAAGAAATTACGATTTTTAAGCAAAAAAAGAAGGATAACTAAGTGAATCTCAAAATGAATTACTATTTACGAGTACAAGAGGGATAAAGAAGCTATTTAGAAACGGGGAGCAACAACAAATACCGAATATCGCGAATGAAATTTCAATGTTGATTTTCGATAAGGTGGTTTTCCTATACAAGTTGAAAAGGAGTGGGGGCCGAATTTACTGTTTTTGGCGAATACCTGAAAAACTACTGATCGGAGAACTACGAAATTGGTGTCTAAAGATGCGTGAAAGAATAGCGGTTTTATCAATATAATAATATCAATAGGTGTAATGAATAAAACTTTAGAAAAAATGAATTTACTTTTTAGATGTTAAAAATTTATATGAAGAATCAAGCAAAAAGTTAATTTATGTATTATATTAATGAATTTTATTTATTTTTCAGATGCAGAAGGCGCGGACGGTGTAATGGAAGAAGAAATACGATGCTGGACTACAAGAAACGGTTGGAAAACAAAGAAGTTAAGTGTTAGAGTGACGAAAATGAATTGACTTTAAGAAATTACGATTTTTAAGCAAAAAAGAAGGATAACTAAGTGAATCTCAAAATGAATTACTATTTACGAGTACAAGAGGGATAAAGAAGCTATTTAGAAACGGGGAGCAACAACAAATACCGAATATCGCGAATGAAATTTCAATGTTGATTTTCGATAAGGTGGTTTTCCTATACAAGTTGAAAAGGAGTGGGGGCCGAATTTACTGTTTTTGGCGAATACCTGAAAAACTACTGATCGGAGAACTACGAAATTGGTGTCTAAAGATGCGTGAAAGAATAGCGGTTTTATCAATATAATAATATCAATAGGTGTAATGAATAAAACTTTAGAAAAAATGAATTTACTTTTTAGATGTTAAAAATTTATATGAAGAATCAAGCAAAAAGTTAATTTATGTATTATATTAATGAATTTTATTTATTTTTCAGATGCAGAAGGCGCGGACGGTGTAATGGAAGAAGAAATACGATGCTGGACTACAAGAAACGGTTGGAAAACAAAGAAGTTAAGTGTTAGAGTGACGAAAATGAATTGACTTTAAGAAATTACGATTTTTAAGCAAAAAAGAAGGATAACTAAGTGAATCTCAAAATGAATTACTATTTACGAGTACAAGAGGGATAAAGAAGCTATTTAGAAACGGGGAGCAACAACAAATACCGAATATCGCGAATGAAATTTCAATGTTGATTTTCGATAAGGTGGTTTTCCTATACAAGTTGAAAAGGAGTGGGGGCCGAATTTACTGTTTTTGGCGAATACCTGAAAAACTACTGATCGGAGAACTACGAAATTGGTGTCTAAAGATGCGTGAAAGAATAGCGGTTTTATCAATATAATAATATCAATAGGTGTAATGAATAAAACTTTAGAAAAAATGAATTTACTTTTTAGATGTTAAAAATTTATATGAAGAATCAAGCAAAAAGTTAATTTATGTATTATATTAATGAATTTTATTTATTTTTCAGATGCAGAAGGCGCGGACGGTGTAATGGAAGAAGAAATACGATGCTGGACTACAAGAAACGGTTGGAAAACAAAGAAGTTAAGTGTTAGAGTGACGAAAATGAATTGACTTTAAGAAATTACGATTTTTAAGCAAAAAAGAAGGATAACTAAGTGAATCTCAAAATGAATTACTATTTACGAGTACAAGAGGGATAAAGAAGCTATTTAGAAACGGGGAGCAACAACAAATACCGAATATCGCGAATGAAATTTCAATGTTGATTTTCGATAAGGTGGTTTTCCTATACAAGTTGAAAAGGAGTGGGGGCCGAATTTACTGTTTTTGGCGAATACCTGAAAAACTACTGATCGGAGAACTACGAAATTGGTGTCTAAAGATGCGTGAAAGAATAGCGGTTTTATCAATATAATAATATCAATAGGTGTAATGAATAAAACTTTAGAAAAAATGAATTTACTTTTTAGATGTTAAAAATTTATATGAAGAATCAAGCAAAAAGTTAATTTATGTATTATATTAATGAATTTTATTTATTTTTCAGATGCAGAAGGCGCGGACGGTGTAATGGAAGAAGAAATACGATGCTGGACTACAAGAAACGGTTGGAAAACAAAGAAGTTAAGTGTTAGAGTGACGAAAATGAATTGACTTTAAGAAATTACGATTTTTAAGCAAAAAAGAAGGATAACTAAGTGAATCTCAAAATGAATTACTATTTACGAGTACAAGAGGGATAAAGAAGCTATTTAGAAACGGGGAGCAACAACAAATACCGAATATCGCGAATGAAATTTCAATGTTGATTTTCGATAAGGTGGTTTTCCTATACAAGTTGAAAAGGAGTGGGGGCCGAATTTACTGTTTTTGGCGAATACCTGAAAAACTACTGATCGGAGAACTACGAAATTGGTGTCTAAAGATGCGTGAAAGAATAGCGGTTTTATCAATATAATAATATCAATAGGTGTAATGAATAAAACTTTAGAAAAAATGAATTTACTTTTTAGATGTTAAAAATTTATATGAAGAATCAAGCAAAAAGTTAATTTATGTATTATATTAATGAATTTTATTTATTTTTCAGATGCAGAAGGCGCGGACGGTGTAATGGAAGAAGAAATACGATGCTGGACTACAAGAAACGGTTGGAAAACAAAGAAGTTAAGTGTTAGAGTGACGAAAATGAATTGACTTTAAGAAATTACGATTTTTAAGCAAAAAAGAAGGATAACTAAGTGAATCTCAAAATGAATTACTATTTACGAGTACAAGAGGGATAAAGAAGCTATTTAGAAACGGGGAGCAACAACAAATACCGAATATCGCGAATGAAATTTCAATGTTGATTTTCGATAAGGTGGTTTTCCTATACAAGTTGAAAAGGAGTGGGGGCCGAATTTACTGTTTTTGGCGAATACCTGAAAAACTACTGATCGGAGAACTACGAAATTGGTGTCTAAAGATGCGTGAAAGAATAGCGGTTTTATCAATATAATAATATCAATAGGTGTAATGAATAAAACTTTAGAAAAAATGAATTTACTTTTTAGATGTTAAAAATTTATATGAAGAATCAAGCAAAAAGTTAATTTATGTATTATATTAATGAATTTTATTTATTTTTCAGATGCAGAAGGCGCGGACGGTGTAATGGAAGAAGAAATACGATGCTGGACTACAAGAAACGGTTGGAAAACAAAGAAGTTAAGTGTTAGAGTGACGAAAATGAATTGACTTTAAGAAATTACGATTTTTAAGCAAAAAAGAAGGATAACTAAGTGAATCTCAAAATGAATTACTATTTACGAGTACAAGAGGGATAAAGAAGCTATTTAGAAACGGGGAGCAACAACAAATACCGAATATCGCGAATGAAATTTCAATGTTGATTTTCGATAAGGTGGTTTTCCTATACAAGTTGAAAAGGAGTGGGGGCCGAATTTACTGTTTTTGGCGAATACCTGAAAAACTACTGATCGGAGAACTACGAAATTGGTGTCTAAAGATGCGTGAAAGAATAGCGGTTTTATCAATATAATAATATCAATAGGTGTAATGAATAAAACTTTAGAAAAAATGAATTTACTTTTTAGATGTTAAAAATTTATATGAAGAATCAAGCAAAAAGTTAATTTATGTATTATATTAATGAATTTTATTTATTTTTCAGATGCAGAAGGCGCGGACGGTGTAATGGAAGAAGAAATACGATGCTGGACTACAAGAAACGGTTGGAAAACAAAGAAGTTAAGTGTTAGAGTGACGAAAATGAATTGACTTTAAGAAATTACGATTTTTAAGCAAAAAAGAAGGATAACTAAGTGAATCTCAAAATGAATTACTATTTACGAGTACAAGAGGGATAAAGAAGCTATTTAGAAACGGGGAGCAACAACAAATACCGAATATCGCGAATGAAATTTCAATGTTGATTTTCGATAAGGTGGTTTTCCTATACAAGTTGAAAAGGAGTGGGGGCCGAATTTACTGTTTTTGGCGAATACCTGAAAAACTACTGATCGGAGAACTACGAAATTGGTGTCTAAAGATGCGTGAAAGAATAGCGGTTTTATCAATATAATAATATCAATAGGTGTAATGAATAAAACTTTAGAAAAAATGAATTTACTTTTTAGATGTTAAAAATTTATATGAAGAATCAAGCAAAAAGTTAATTTATGTATTATATTAATGAATTTTATTTATTTTTCAGATGCAGAAGGCGCGGACGGTGTAATGGAAGAAGAAATACGATGCTGGACTACAAGAAACGGTTGGAAAACAAAGAAGTTAAGTGTTAGAGTGACGAAAATGAATTGACTTTAAGAAATTACGATTTTTAAGCAAAAAAGAAGGATAACTAAGTGAATCTCAAAATGAATTACTATTTACGAGTACAAGAGGGATAAAGAAGCTATTTAGAAACGGGGAGCAACAACAAATACCGAATATCGCGAATGAAATTTCAATGTTGATTTTCGATAAGGTGGTTTTCCTATACAAGTTGAAAAGGAGTGGGGGCCGAATTTACTGTTTTTGGCGAATACCTGAAAAACTACTGATCGGAGAACTACGAAATTGGTGTCTAAAGATGCGTGAAAGAATAGCGGTTTTATCAATATAATAATATCAATAGGTGTAATGAATAAAACTTTAGAAAAAATGAATTTACTTTTTAGATGTTAAAAATTTATATGAAGAATCAAGCAAAAAGTTAATTTATGTATTATATTAATGAATTTTATTTATTTTTCAGATGCAGAAGGCGCGGACGGTGTAATGGAAGAAGAAATACGATGCTGGACTACAAGAAACGGTTGGAAAACAAAGAAGTTAAGTGTTAGAGTGACGAAAATGAATTGACTTTAAGAAATTACGATTTTTAAGCAAAAAAGAAGGATAACTAAGTGAATCTCAAAATGAATTACTATTTACGAGTACAAGAGGGATAAAGAAGCTATTTAGAAACGGGGAGCAACAACAAATACCGAATATCGCGAATGAAATTTCAATGTTGATTTTCGATAAGGTGGTTTTCCTATACAAGTTGAAAAGGAGTGGGGGCCGAATTTACTGTTTTTGGCGAATACCTGAAAAACTACTGATCGGAGAACTACGAAATTGGTGTCTAAAGATGCGTGAAAGAATAGCGGTTTTATCAATATAATAATATCAATAGGTGTAATGAATAAAACTTTAGAAAAAATGAATTTACTTTTTAGATGTTAAAAATTTATATGAAGAATCAAGCAAAAAGTTAATTTATGTATTATATTAATGAATTTTATTTATTTTTCAGATGCAGAAGGCGCGGACGGTGTAATGGAAGAAGAAATACGATGCTGGACTACAAGAAACGGTTGGAAAACAAAGAAGTTAAGTGTTAGAGTGACGAAAATGAATTGACTTTAAGAAATTACGATTTTTAAGCAAAAAAGAAGGATAACTAAGTGAATCTCAAAATGAATTACTATTTACGAGTACAAGAGGGATAAAGAAGCTATTTAGAAACGGGGAGCAACAACAAATACCGAATATCGCGAATGAAATTTCAATGTTGATTTTCGATAAGGTGGTTTTCCTATACAAGTTGAAAAGGAGTGGGGGCCGAATTTACTGTTTTTGGCGAATACCTGAAAAACTACTGATCGGAGAACTACGAAATTGGTGTCTAAAGATGCGTGAAAGAATAGCGGTTTTATCAATATAATAATATCAATAGGTGTAATGAATAAAACTTTAGAAAAAATGAATTTACTTTTTAGATGTTAAAAATTTATATGAAGAATCAAGCAAAAAGTTAATTTATGTATTATATTAATGAATTTTATTTATTTTTCAGATGCAGAAGGCGCGGACGGTGTAATGGAAGAAGAAATACGATGCTGGACTACAAGAAACGGTTGGAAAACAAAGAAGTTAAGTGTTAGAGTGACGAAAATGAATTGACTTTAAGAAATTACGATTTTTAAGCAAAAAAGAAGGATAACTAAGTGAATCTCAAAATGAATTACTATTTACGAGTACAAGAGGGATAAAGAAGCTATTTAGAAACGGGGAGCAACAACAAATACCGAATATCGCGAATGAAATTTCAATGTTGATTTTCGATAAGGTGGTTTTCCTATACAAGTTGAAAAGGAGTGGGGGCCGAATTTACTGTTTTTGGCGAATACCTGAAAAACTACTGATCGGAGAACTACGAAATTGGTGTCTAAAGATGCGTGAAAGAATAGCGGTTTTATCAATATAATAATATCAATAGGTGTAATGAATAAAACTTTAGAAAAAATGAATTTACTTTTTAGATGTTAAAAATTTATATGAAGAATCAAGCAAAAAGTTAATTTATGTATTATATTAATGAATTTTATTTATTTTTCAGATGCAGAAGGCGCGGACGGTGTAATGGAAGAAGAAATACGATGCTGGACTACAAGAAACGGTTGGAAAACAAAGAAGTTAAGTGTTAGAGTGACGAAAATGAATTGACTTTAAGAAATTACGATTTTTAAGCAAAAAAGAAGGATAACTAAGTGAATCTCAAAATGAATTACTATTTACGAGTACAAGAGGGATAAAGAAGCTATTTAGAAACGGGGAGCAACAACAAATACCGAATATCGCGAATGAAATTTCAATGTTGATTTTCGATAAGGTGGTTTTCCTATACAAGTTGAAAAGGAGTGGGGGCCGAATTTACTGTTTTTGGCGAATACCTGAAAAACTACTGATCGGAGAACTACGAAATTGGTGTCTAAAGATGCGTGAAAGAATAGCGGTTTTATCAATATAATAATATCAATAGGTGTAATGAATAAAACTTTAGAAAAAATGAATTTACTTTTTAGATGTTAAAAATTTATATGAAGAATCAAGCAAAAAGTTAATTTATGTATTATATTAATGAATTTTATTTATTTTTCAGATGCAGAAGGCGCGGACGGTGTAATGGAAGAAGAAATACGATGCTGGACTACAAGAAACGGTTGGAAAACAAAGAAGTTAAGTGTTAGAGTGACGAAAATGAATTGACTTTAAGAAATTACGATTTTTAAGCAAAAAAGAAGGATAACTAAGTGAATCTCAAAATGAATTACTATTTACGAGTACAAGAGGGATAAAGAAGCTATTTAGAAACGGGGAGCAACAACAAATACCGAATATCGCGAATGAAATTTCAATGTTGATTTTCGATAAGGTGGTTTTCCTATACAAGTTGAAAAGGAGTGGGGGCCGAATTTACTGTTTTTGGCGAATACCTGAAAAACTACTGATCGGAGAACTACGAAATTGGTGTCTAAAGATGCGTGAAAGAATAGCGGTTTTATCAATATAATAATATCAATAGGTGTAATGAATAAAACTTTAGAAAAAATGAATTTACTTTTTAGATGTTAAAAATTTATATGAAGAATCAAGCAAAAAGTTAATTTATGTATTATATTAATGAATTTTATTTATTTTTCAGATGCAGAAGGCGCGGACGGTGTAATGGAAGAAGAAATACGATGCTGGACTACAAGAAACGGTTGGAAAACAAAGAAGTTAAGTGTTAGAGTGACGAAAATGAATTGACTTTAAGAAATTACGATTTTTAAGCAAAAAAGAAGGATAACTAAGTGAATCTCAAAATGAATTACTATTTACGAGTACAAGAGGGATAAAGAAGCTATTTAGAAACGGGGAGCAACAACAAATACCGAATATCGCGAATGAAATTTCAATGTTGATTTTCGATAAGGTGGTTTTCCTATACAAGTTGAAAAGGAGTGGGGGCCGAATTTACTGTTTTTGGCGAATACCTGAAAAACTACTGATCGGAGAACTACGAAATTGGTGTCTAAAGATGCGTGAAAGAATAGCGGTTTTATCAATATAATAATATCAATAGGTGTAATGAATAAAACTTTAGAAAAAATGAATTTACTTTTTAGATGTTAAAAATTTATATGAAGAATCAAGCAAAAAGTTAATTTATGTATTATATTAATGAATTTTATTTATTTTTCAGATGCAGAAGGCGCGGACGGTGTAATGGAAGAAGAAATACGATGCTGGACTACAAGAAACGGTTGGAAAACAAAGAAGTTAAGTGTTAGAGTGACGAAAATGAATTGACTTTAAGAAATTACGATTTTTAAGCAAAAAAGAAGGATAACTAAGTGAATCTCAAAATGAATTACTATTTACGAGTACAAGAGGGATAAAGAAGCTATTTAGAAACGGGGAGCAACAACAAATACCGAATATCGCGAATGAAATTTCAATGTTGATTTTCGATAAGGTGGTTTTCCTATACAAGTTGAAAAGGAGTGGGGGCCGAATTTACTGTTTTTGGCGAATACCTGAAAAACTACTGATCGGAGAACTACGAAATTGGTGTCTAAAGATGCGTGAAAGAATAGCGGTTTTATCAATATAATAATATCAATAGGTGTAATGAATAAAACTTTAGAAAAAATGAATTTACTTTTTAGATGTTAAAAATTTATATGAAGAATCAAGCAAAAAGTTAATTTATGTATTATATTAATGAATTTTATTTATTTTTCAGATGCAGAAGGCGCGGACGGTGTAATGGAAGAAGAAATACGATGCTGGACTACAAGAAACGGTTGGAAAACAAAGAAGTTAAGTGTTAGAGTGACGAAAATGAATTGACTTTAAGAAATTACGATTTTTAAGCAAAAAAGAAGGATAACTAAGTGAATCTCAAAATGAATTACTATTTACGAGTACAAGAGGGATAAAGAAGCTATTTAGAAACGGGGAGCAACAACAAATACCGAATATCGCGAATGAAATTTCAATGTTGATTTTCGATAAGGTGGTTTTCCTATACAAGTTGAAAAGGAGTGGGGGCCGAATTTACTGTTTTTGGCGAATACCTGAAAAACTACTGATCGGAGAACTACGAAATTGGTGTCTAAAGATGCGTGAAAGAATAGCGGTTTTATCAATATAATAATATCAATAGGTGTAATGAATAAAACTTTAGAAAAAATGAATTTACTTTTTAGATGTTAAAAATTTATATGAAGAATCAAGCAAAAAGTTAATTTATGTATTATATTAATGAATTTTATTTATTTTTCAGATGCAGAAGGCGCGGACGGTGTAATGGAAGAAGAAATACGATGCTGGACTACAAGAAACGGTTGGAAAACAAAGAAGTTAAGTGTTAGAGTGACGAAAATGAATTGACTTTAAGAAATTACGATTTTTAAGCAAAAAAGAAGGATAACTAAGTGAATCTCAAAATGAATTACTATTTACGAGTACAAGAGGGATAAAGAAGCTATTTAGAAACGGGGAGCAACAACAAATACCGAATATCGCGAATGAAATTTCAATGTTGATTTTCGATAAGGTGGTTTTCCTATACAAGTTGAAAAGGAGTGGGGGCCGAATTTACTGTTTTTGGCGAATACCTGAAAAACTACTGATCGGAGAACTACGAAATTGGTGTCTAAAGATGCGTGAAAGAATAGCGGTTTTATCAATATAATAATATCAATAGGTGTAATGAATAAAACTTTAGAAAAAATGAATTTACTTTTTAGATGTTAAAAATTTATATGAAGAATCAAGCAAAAAGTTAATTTATGTATTATATTAATGAATTTTATTTATTTTTCAGATGCAGAAGGCGCGGACGGTGTAATGGAAGAAGAAATACGATGCTGGACTACAAGAAACGGTTGGAAAACAAAGAAGTTAAGTGTTAGAGTGACGAAAATGAATTGACTTTAAGAAATTACGATTTTTAAGCAAAAAAGAAGGATAACTAAGTGAATCTCAAAATGAATTACTATTTACGAGTACAAGAGGGATAAAGAAGCTATTTAGAAACGGGGAGCAACAACAAATACCGAATATCGCGAATGAAATTTCAATGTTGATTTTCGATAAGGTGGTTTTCCTATACAAGTTGAAAAGGAGTGGGGGCCGAATTTACTGTTTTTGGCGAATACCTGAAAAACTACTGATCGGAGAACTACGAAATTGGTGTCTAAAGATGCGTGAAAGAATAGCGGTTTTATCAATATAATAATATCAATAGGTGTAATGAATAAAACTTTAGAAAAAATGAATTTACTTTTTAGATGTTAAAAATTTATATGAAGAATCAAGCAAAAAGTTAATTTATGTATTATATTAATGAATTTTATTTATTTTTCAGATGCAGAAGGCGCGGACGGTGTAATGGAAGAAGAAATACGATGCTGGACTACAAGAAACGGTTGGAAAACAAAGAAGTTAAGTGTTAGAGTGACGAAAATGAATTGACTTTAAGAAATTACGATTTTTAAGCAAAAAAGAAGGATAACTAAGTGAATCTCAAAATGAATTACTATTTACGAGTACAAGAGGGATAAAGAAGCTATTTAGAAACGGGGAGCAACAACAAATACCGAATATCGCGAATGAAATTTCAATGTTGATTTTCGATAAGGTGGTTTTCCTATACAAGTTGAAAAGGAGTGGGGGCCGAATTTACTGTTTTTGGCGAATACCTGAAAAACTACTGATCGGAGAACTACGAAATTGGTGTCTAAAGATGCGTGAAAGAATAGCGGTTTTATCAATATAATAATATCAATAGGTGTAATGAATAAAACTTTAGAAAAAATGAATTTACTTTTTAGATGTTAAAAATTTATATGAAGAATCAAGCAAAAAGTTAATTTATGTATTATATTAATGAATTTTATTTATTTTTCAGATGCAGAAGGCGCGGACGGTGTAATGGAAGAAGAAATACGATGCTGGACTACAAGAAACGGTTGGAAAACAAAGAAGTTAAGTGTTAGAGTGACGAAAATGAATTGACTTTAAGAAATTACGATTTTTAAGCAAAAAAGAAGGATAACTAAGTGAATCTCAAAATGAATTACTATTTACGAGTACAAGAGGGATAAAGAAGCTATTTAGAAACGGGGAGCAACAACAAATACCGAATATCGCGAATGAAATTTCAATGTTGATTTTCGATAAGGTGGTTTTCCTATACAAGTTGAAAAGGAGTGGGGGCCGAATTTACTGTTTTTGGCGAATACCTGAAAAACTACTGATCGGAGAACTACGAAATTGGTGTCTAAAGATGCGTGAAAGAATAGCGGTTTTATCAATATAATAATATCAATAGGTGTAATGAATAAAACTTTAGAAAAAATGAATTTACTTTTTAGATGTTAAAAATTTATATGAAGAATCAAGCAAAAAGTTAATTTATGTATTATATTAATGAATTTTATTTATTTTTCAGATGCAGAAGGCGCGGACGGTGTAATGGAAGAAGAAATACGATGCTGGACTACAAGAAACGGTTGGAAAACAAAGAAGTTAAGTGTTAGAGTGACGAAAATGAATTGACTTTAAGAAATTACGATTTTTAAGCAAAAAAGAAGGATAACTAAGTGAATCTCAAAATGAATTACTATTTACGAGTACAAGAGGGATAAAGAAGCTATTTAGAAACGGGGAGCAACAACAAATACCGAATATCGCGAATGAAATTTCAATGTTGATTTTCGATAAGGTGGTTTTCCTATACAAGTTGAAAAGGAGTGGGGGCCGAATTTACTGTTTTTGGCGAATACCTGAAAAACTACTGATCGGAGAACTACGAAATTGGTGTCTAAAGATGCGTGAAAGAATAGCGGTTTTATCAATATAATAATATCAATAGGTGTAATGAATAAAACTTTAGAAAAAATGAATTTACTTTTTAGATGTTAAAAATTTATATGAAGAATCAAGCAAAAAGTTAATTTATGTATTATATTAATGAATTTTATTTATTTTTCAGATGCAGAAGGCGCGGACGGTGTAATGGAAGAAGAAATACGATGCTGGACTACAAGAAACGGTTGGAAAACAAAGAAGTTAAGTGTTAGAGTGACGAAAATGAATTGACTTTAAGAAATTACGATTTTTAAGCAAAAAAGAAGGATAACTAAGTGAATCTCAAAATGAATTACTATTTACGAGTACAAGAGGGATAAAGAAGCTATTTAGAAACGGGGAGCAACAACAAATACCGAATATCGCGAATGAAATTTCAATGTTGATTTTCGATAAGGTGGTTTTCCTATACAAGTTGAAAAGGAGTGGGGGCCGAATTTACTGTTTTTGGCGAATACCTGAAAAACTACTGATCGGAGAACTACGAAATTGGTGTCTAAAGATGCGTGAAAGAATAGCGGTTTTATCAATATAATAATATCAATAGGTGTAATGAATAAAACTTTAGAAAAAATGAATTTACTTTTTAGATGTTAAAAATTTATATGAAGAATCAAGCAAAAAGTTAATTTATGTATTATATTAATGAATTTTATTTATTTTTCAGATGCAGAAGGCGCGGACGGTGTAATGGAAGAAGAAATACGATGCTGGACTACAAGAAACGGTTGGAAAACAAAGAAGTTAAGTGTTAGAGTGACGAAAATGAATTGACTTTAAGAAATTACGATTTTTAAGCAAAAAAGAAGGATAACTAAGTGAATCTCAAAATGAATTACTATTTACGAGTACAAGAGGGATAAAGAAGCTATTTAGAAACGGGGAGCAACAACAAATACCGAATATCGCGAATGAAATTTCAATGTTGATTTTCGATAAGGTGGTTTTCCTATACAAGTTGAAAAGGAGTGGGGGCCGAATTTACTGTTTTTGGCGAATACCTGAAAAACTACTGATCGGAGAACTACGAAATTGGTGTCTAAAGATGCGTGAAAGAATAGCGGTTTTATCAATATAATAATATCAATAGGTGTAATGAATAAAACTTTAGAAAAAATGAATTTACTTTTTAGATGTTAAAAATTTATATGAAGAATCAAGCAAAAAGTTAATTTATGTATTATATTAATGAATTTTATTTATTTTTCAGATGCAGAAGGCGCGGACGGTGTAATGGAAGAAGAAATACGATGCTGGACTACAAGAAACGGTTGGAAAACAAAGAAGTTAAGTGTTAGAGTGACGAAAATGAATTGACTTTAAGAAATTACGATTTTTAAGCAAAAAAGAAGGATAACTAAGTGAATCTCAAAATGAATTACTATTTACGAGTACAAGAGGGATAAAGAAGCTATTTAGAAACGGGGAGCAACAACAAATACCGAATATCGCGAATGAAATTTCAATGTTGATTTTCGATAAGGTGGTTTTCCTATACAAGTTGAAAAGGAGTGGGGGCCGAATTTACTGTTTTTGGCGAATACCTGAAAAACTACTGATCGGAGAACTACGAAATTGGTGTCTAAAGATGCGTGAAAGAATAGCGGTTTTATCAATATAATAATATCAATAGGTGTAATGAATAAAACTTTAGAAAAAATGAATTTACTTTTTAGATGTTAAAAATTTATATGAAGAATCAAGCAAAAAGTTAATTTATGTATTATATTAATGAATTTTATTTATTTTTCAGATGCAGAAGGCGCGGACGGTGTAATGGAAGAAGAAATACGATGCTGGACTACAAGAAACGGTTGGAAAACAAAGAAGTTAAGTGTTAGAGTGACGAAAATGAATTGACTTTAAGAAATTACGATTTTTAAGCAAAAAAGAAGGATAACTAAGTGAATCTCAAAATGAATTACTATTTACGAGTACAAGAGGGATAAAGAAGCTATTTAGAAACGGGGAGCAACAACAAATACCGAATATCGCGAATGAAATTTCAATGTTGATTTTCGATAAGGTGGTTTTCCTATACAAGTTGAAAAGGAGTGGGGGCCGAATTTACTGTTTTTGGCGAATACCTGAAAAACTACTGATCGGAGAACTACGAAATTGGTGTCTAAAGATGCGTGAAAGAATAGCGGTTTTATCAATATAATAATATCAATAGGTGTAATGAATAAAACTTTAGAAAAAATGAATTTACTTTTTAGATGTTAAAAATTTATATGAAGAATCAAGCAAAAAGTTAATTTATGTATTATATTAATGAATTTTATTTATTTTTCAGATGCAGAAGGCGCGGACGGTGTAATGGAAGAAGAAATACGATGCTGGACTACAAGAAACGGTTGGAAAACAAAGAAGTTAAGTGTTAGAGTGACGAAAATGAATTGACTTTAAGAAATTACGATTTTTAAGCAAAAAAGAAGGATAACTAAGTGAATCTCAAAATGAATTACTATTTACGAGTACAAGAGGGATAAAGAAGCTATTTAGAAACGGGGAGCAACAACAAATACCGAATATCGCGAATGAAATTTCAATGTTGATTTTCGATAAGGTGGTTTTCCTATACAAGTTGAAAAGGAGTGGGGGCCGAATTTACTGTTTTTGGCGAATACCTGAAAAACTACTGATCGGAGAACTACGAAATTGGTGTCTAAAGATGCGTGAAAGAATAGCGGTTTTATCAATATAATAATATCAATAGGTGTAATGAATAAAACTTTAGAAAAAATGAATTTACTTTTTAGATGTTAAAAATTTATATGAAGAATCAAGCAAAAAGTTAATTTATGTATTATATTAATGAATTTTATTTATTTTTCAGATGCAGAAGGCGCGGACGGTGTAATGGAAGAAGAAATACGATGCTGGACTACAAGAAACGGTTGGAAAACAAAGAAGTTAAGTGTTAGAGTGACGAAAATGAATTGACTTTAAGAAATTACGATTTTTAAGCAAAAAAGAAGGATAACTAAGTGAATCTCAAAATGAATTACTATTTACGAGTACAAGAGGGATAAAGAAGCTATTTAGAAACGGGGAGCAACAACAAATACCGAATATCGCGAATGAAATTTCAATGTTGATTTTCGATAAGGTGGTTTTCCTATACAAGTTGAAAAGGAGTGGGGGCCGAATTTACTGTTTTTGGCGAATACCTGAAAAACTACTGATCGGAGAACTACGAAATTGGTGTCTAAAGATGCGTGAAAGAATAGCGGTTTTATCAATATAATAATATCAATAGGTGTAATGAATAAAACTTTAGAAAAAATGAATTTACTTTTTAGATGTTAAAAATTTATATGAAGAATCAAGCAAAAAGTTAATTTATGTATTATATTAATGAATTTTATTTATTTTTCAGATGCAGAAGGCGCGGACGGTGTAATGGAAGAAGAAATACGATGCTGGACTACAAGAAACGGTTGGAAAACAAAGAAGTTAAGTGTTAGAGTGACGAAAATGAATTGACTTTAAGAAATTACGATTTTTAAGCAAAAAAGAAGGATAACTAAGTGAATCTCAAAATGAATTACTATTTACGAGTACAAGAGGGATAAAGAAGCTATTTAGAAACGGGGAGCAACAACAAATACCGAATATCGCGAATGAAATTTCAATGTTGATTTTCGATAAGGTGGTTTTCCTATACAAGTTGAAAAGGAGTGGGGGCCGAATTTACTGTTTTTGGCGAATACCTGAAAAACTACTGATCGGAGAACTACGAAATTGGTGTCTAAAGATGCGTGAAAGAATAGCGGTTTTATCAATATAATAATATCAATAGGTGTAATGAATAAAACTTTAGAAAAAATGAATTTACTTTTTAGATGTTAAAAATTTATATGAAGAATCAAGCAAAAAGTTAATTTATGTATTATATTAATGAATTTTATTTATTTTTCAGATGCAGAAGGCGCGGACGGTGTAATGGAAGAAGAAATACGATGCTGGACTACAAGAAACGGTTGGAAAACAAAGAAGTTAAGTGTTAGAGTGACGAAAATGAATTGACTTTAAGAAATTACGATTTTTAAGCAAAAAAGAAGGATAACTAAGTGAATCTCAAAATGAATTACTATTTACGAGTACAAGAGGGATAAAGAAGCTATTTAGAAACGGGGAGCAACAACAAATACCGAATATCGCGAATGAAATTTCAATGTTGATTTTCGATAAGGTGGTTTTCCTATACAAGTTGAAAAGGAGTGGGGGCCGAATTTACTGTTTTTGGCGAATACCTGAAAAACTACTGATCGGAGAACTACGAAATTGGTGTCTAAAGATGCGTGAAAGAATAGCGGTTTTATCAATATAATAATATCAATAGGTGTAATGAATAAAACTTTAGAAAAAATGAATTTACTTTTTAGATGTTAAAAATTTATATGAAGAATCAAGCAAAAAGTTAATTTATGTATTATATTAATGAATTTTATTTATTTTTCAGATGCAGAAGGCGCGGACGGTGTAATGGAAGAAGAAATACGATGCTGGACTACAAGAAACGGTTGGAAAACAAAGAAGTTAAGTGTTAGAGTGACGAAAATGAATTGACTTTAAGAAATTACGATTTTTAAGCAAAAAAGAAGGATAACTAAGTGAATCTCAAAATGAATTACTATTTACGAGTACAAGAGGGATAAAGAAGCTATTTAGAAACGGGGAGCAACAACAAATACCGAATATCGCGAATGAAATTTCAATGTTGATTTTCGATAAGGTGGTTTTCCTATACAAGTTGAAAAGGAGTGGGGGCCGAATTTACTGTTTTTGGCGAATACCTGAAAAACTACTGATCGGAGAACTACGAAATTGGTGTCTAAAGATGCGTGAAAGAATAGCGGTTTTATCAATATAATAATATCAATAGGTGTAATGAATAAAACTTTAGAAAAAATGAATTTACTTTTTAGATGTTAAAAATTTATATGAAGAATCAAGCAAAAAGTTAATTTATGTATTATATTAATGAATTTTATTTATTTTTCAGATGCAGAAGGCGCGGACGGTGTAATGGAAGAAGAAATACGATGCTGGACTACAAGAAACGGTTGGAAAACAAAGAAGTTAAGTGTTAGAGTGACGAAAATGAATTGACTTTAAGAAATTACGATTTTTAAGCAAAAAAGAAGGATAACTAAGTGAATCTCAAAATGAATTACTATTTACGAGTACAAGAGGGATAAAGAAGCTATTTAGAAACGGGGAGCAACAACAAATACCGAATATCGCGAATGAAATTTCAATGTTGATTTTCGATAAGGTGGTTTTCCTATACAAGTTGAAAAGGAGTGGGGGCCGAATTTACTGTTTTTGGCGAATACCTGAAAAACTACTGATCGGAGAACTACGAAATTGGTGTCTAAAGATGCGTGAAAGAATAGCGGTTTTATCAATATAATAATATCAATAGGTGTAATGAATAAAACTTTAGAAAAAATGAATTTACTTTTTAGATGTTAAAAATTTATATGAAGAATCAAGCAAAAAGTTAATTTATGTATTATATTAATGAATTTTATTTATTTTTCAGATGCAGAAGGCGCGGACGGTGTAATGGAAGAAGAAATACGATGCTGGACTACAAGAAACGGTTGGAAAACAAAGAAGTTAAGTGTTAGAGTGACGAAAATGAATTGACTTTAAGAAATTACGATTTTTAAGCAAAAAAGAAGGATAACTAAGTGAATCTCAAAATGAATTACTATTTACGAGTACAAGAGGGATAAAGAAGCTATTTAGAAACGGGGAGCAACAACAAATACCGAATATCGCGAATGAAATTTCAATGTTGATTTTCGATAAGGTGGTTTTCCTATACAAGTTGAAAAGGAGTGGGGGCCGAATTTACTGTTTTTGGCGAATACCTGAAAAACTACTGATCGGAGAACTACGAAATTGGTGTCTAAAGATGCGTGAAAGAATAGCGGTTTTATCAATATAATAATATCAATAGGTGTAATGAATAAAACTTTAGAAAAAATGAATTTACTTTTTAGATGTTAAAAATTTATATGAAGAATCAAGCAAAAAGTTAATTTATGTATTATATTAATGAATTTTATTTATTTTTCAGATGCAGAAGGCGCGGACGGTGTAATGGAAGAAGAAATACGATGCTGGACTACAAGAAACGGTTGGAAAACAAAGAAGTTAAGTGTTAGAGTGACGAAAATGAATTGACTTTAAGAAATTACGATTTTTAAGCAAAAAAGAAGGATAACTAAGTGAATCTCAAAATGAATTACTATTTACGAGTACAAGAGGGATAAAGAAGCTATTTAGAAACGGGGAGCAACAACAAATACCGAATATCGCGAATGAAATTTCAATGTTGATTTTCGATAAGGTGGTTTTCCTATACAAGTTGAAAAGGAGTGGGGGCCGAATTTACTGTTTTTGGCGAATACCTGAAAAACTACTGATCGGAGAACTACGAAATTGGTGTCTAAAGATGCGTGAAAGAATAGCGGTTTTATCAATATAATAATATCAATAGGTGTAATGAATAAAACTTTAGAAAAAATGAATTTACTTTTTAGATGTTAAAAATTTATATGAAGAATCAAGCAAAAAGTTAATTTATGTATTATATTAATGAATTTTATTTATTTTTCAGATGCAGAAGGCGCGGACGGTGTAATGGAAGAAGAAATACGATGCTGGACTACAAGAAACGGTTGGAAAACAAAGAAGTTAAGTGTTAGAGTGACGAAAATGAATTGACTTTAAGAAATTACGATTTTTAAGCAAAAAAGAAGGATAACTAAGTGAATCTCAAAATGAATTACTATTTACGAGTACAAGAGGGATAAAGAAGCTATTTAGAAACGGGGAGCAACAACAAATACCGAATATCGCGAATGAAATTTCAATGTTGATTTTCGATAAGGTGGTTTTCCTATACAAGTTGAAAAGGAGTGGGGGCCGAATTTACTGTTTTTGGCGAATACCTGAAAAACTACTGATCGGAGAACTACGAAATTGGTGTCTAAAGATGCGTGAAAGAATAGCGGTTTTATCAATATAATAATATCAATAGGTGTAATGAATAAAACTTTAGAAAAAATGAATTTACTTTTTAGATGTTAAAAATTTATATGAAGAATCAAGCAAAAAGTTAATTTATGTATTATATTAATGAATTTTATTTATTTTTCAGATGCAGAAGGCGCGGACGGTGTAATGGAAGAAGAAATACGATGCTGGACTACAAGAAACGGTTGGAAAACAAAGAAGTTAAGTGTTAGAGTGACGAAAATGAATTGACTTTAAGAAATTACGATTTTTAAGCAAAAAAGAAGGATAACTAAGTGAATCTCAAAATGAATTACTATTTACGAGTACAAGAGGGATAAAGAAGCTATTTAGAAACGGGGAGCAACAACAAATACCGAATATCGCGAATGAAATTTCAATGTTGATTTTCGATAAGGTGGTTTTCCTATACAAGTTGAAAAGGAGTGGGGGCCGAATTTACTGTTTTTGGCGAATACCTGAAAAACTACTGATCGGAGAACTACGAAATTGGTGTCTAAAGATGCGTGAAAGAATAGCGGTTTTATCAATATAATAATATCAATAGGTGTAATGAATAAAACTTTAGAAAAAATGAATTTACTTTTTAGATGTTAAAAATTTATATGAAGAATCAAGCAAAAAGTTAATTTATGTATTATATTAATGAATTTTATTTATTTTTCAGATGCAGAAGGCGCGGACGGTGTAATGGAAGAAGAAATACGATGCTGGACTACAAGAAACGGTTGGAAAACAAAGAAGTTAAGTGTTAGAGTGACGAAAATGAATTGACTTTAAGAAATTACGATTTTTAAGCAAAAAAGAAGGATAACTAAGTGAATCTCAAAATGAATTACTATTTACGAGTACAAGAGGGATAAAGAAGCTATTTAGAAACGGGGAGCAACAACAAATACCGAATATCGCGAATGAAATTTCAATGTTGATTTTCGATAAGGTGGTTTTCCTATACAAGTTGAAAAGGAGTGGGGGCCGAATTTACTGTTTTTGGCGAATACCTGAAAAACTACTGATCGGAGAACTACGAAATTGGTGTCTAAAGATGCGTGAAAGAATAGCGGTTTTATCAATATAATAATATCAATAGGTGTAATGAATAAAACTTTAGAAAAAATGAATTTACTTTTTAGATGTTAAAAATTTATATGAAGAATCAAGCAAAAAGTTAATTTATGTATTATATTAATGAATTTTATTTATTTTTCAGATGCAGAAGGCGCGGACGGTGTAATGGAAGAAGAAATACGATGCTGGACTACAAGAAACGGTTGGAAAACAAAGAAGTTAAGTGTTAGAGTGACGAAAATGAATTGACTTTAAGAAATTACGATTTTTAAGCAAAAAAGAAGGATAACTAAGTGAATCTCAAAATGAATTACTATTTACGAGTACAAGAGGGATAAAGAAGCTATTTAGAAACGGGGAGCAACAACAAATACCGAATATCGCGAATGAAATTTCAATGTTGATTTTCGATAAGGTGGTTTTCCTATACAAGTTGAAAAGGAGTGGGGGCCGAATTTACTGTTTTTGGCGAATACCTGAAAAACTACTGATCGGAGAACTACGAAATTGGGTGTCTAAAGATGCGTGAAAGAATAGCGGTTTTATCAATATAATAATATCAATAGGTGTAATGAATAAAACTTTAGAAAAAATGAATTTACTTTTTAGATGTTAAAAATTTATATGAAGAATCAAGCAAAAAGTTAATTTATGTATTATATTAATGAATTTTATTTATTTTTCAGATGCAGAAGGCGCGGACGGTGTAATGGAAGAAGAAATACGATGCTGGACTACAAGAAACGGTTGGAAAACAAAGAAGTTAAGTGTTAGAGTGACGAAAATGAATTGACTTTAAGAAATTACGATTTTTAAGCAAAAAAGAAGGATAACTAAGTGAATCTCAAAATGAATTACTATTTACGAGTACAAGAGGGATAAAGAAGCTATTTAGAAACGGGGAGCAACAACAAATACCGAATATCGCGAATGAAATTTCAATGTTGATTTTCGATAAGGTGGTTTTCCTATACAAGTTGAAAAGGAGTGGGGGCCGAATTTACTGTTTTTGGCGAATACCTGAAAAACTACTGATCGGAGAACTACGAAATTGGTGTCTAAAGATGCGTGAAAGAATAGCGGTTTTATCAATATAATAATATCAATAGGTGTAATGAATAAAACTTTAGAAAAAATGAATTTACTTTTTAGATGTTAAAAATTTATATGAAGAATCAAGCAAAAAGTTAATTTATGTATTATATTAATGAATTTTATTTATTTTTCAGATGCAGAAGGCGCGGACGGTGTAATGGAAGAAGAAATACGATGCTGGACTACAAGAAACGGTTGGAAAACAAAGAAGTTAAGTGTTAGAGTGACGAAAATGAATTGACTTTAAGAAATTACGATTTTTAAGCAAAAAAGAAGGATAACTAAGTGAATCTCAAAATGAATTACTATTTACGAGTACAAGAGGGATAAAGAAGCTATTTAGAAACGGGGAGCAACAACAAATACCGAATATCGCGAATGAAATTTCAATGTTGATTTTCGATAAGGTGGTTTTCCTATACAAGTTGAAAAGGAGTGGGGGCCGAATTTACTGTTTTTGGCGAATACCTGAAAAACTACTGATCGGAGAACTACGAAATTGGTGTCTAAAGATGCGTGAAAGAATAGCGGTTTTATCAATATAATAATATCAATAGGTGTAATGAATAAAACTTTAGAAAAAATGAATTTACTTTTTAGATGTTAAAAATTTATATGAAGAATCAAGCAAAAAGTTAATTTATGTATTATATTAATGAATTTTATTTATTTTTCAGATGCAGAAGGCGCGGACGGTGTAATGGAAGAAGAAATACGATGCTGGACTACAAGAAACGGTTGGAAAACAAAGAAGTTAAGTGTTAGAGTGACGAAAATGAATTGACTTTAAGAAATTACGATTTTTAAGCAAAAAAGAAGGATAACTAAGTGAATCTCAAAATGAATTACTATTTACGAGTACAAGAGGGATAAAGAAGCTATTTAGAAACGGGGAGCAACAACAAATACCGAATATCGCGAATGAAATTTCAATGTTGATTTTCGATAAGGTGGTTTTCCTATACAAGTTGAAAAGGAGTGGGGGCCGAATTTACTGTTTTTGGCGAATACCTGAAAAACTACTGATCGGAGAACTACGAAATTGGTGTCTAAAGATGCGTGAAAGAATAGCGGTTTTATCAATATAATAATATCAATAGGTGTAATGAATAAAACTTTAGAAAAAATGAATTTACTTTTTAGATGTTAAAAATTTATATGAAGAATCAAGCAAAAAGTTAATTTATGTATTATATTAATGAATTTTATTTATTTTTCAGATGCAGAAGGCGCGGACGGTGTAATGGAAGAAGAAATACGATGCTGGACTACAAGAAACGGTTGGAAAACAAAGAAGTTAAGTGTTAGAGTGACGAAAATGAATTGACTTTAAGAAATTACGATTTTTAAGCAAAAAAGAAGGATAACTAAGTGAATCTCAAAATGAATTACTATTTACGAGTACAAGAGGGATAAAGAAGCTATTTAGAAACGGGGAGCAACAACAAATACCGAATATCGCGAATGAAATTTCAATGTTGATTTTCGATAAGGTGGTTTTCCTATACAAGTTGAAAAGGAGTGGGGGCCGAATTTACTGTTTTTGGCGAATACCTGAAAAACTACTGATCGGAGAACTACGAAATTGGTGTCTAAAGATGCGTGAAAGAATAGCGGTTTTATCAATATAATAATATCAATAGGTGTAATGAATAAAACTTTAGAAAAAATGAATTTACTTTTTAGATGTTAAAAATTTATATGAAGAATCAAGCAAAAAGTTAATTTATGTATTATATTAATGAATTTTATTTATTTTTCAGATGCAGAAGGCGCGGACGGTGTAATGGAAGAAGAAATACGATGCTGGACTACAAGAAACGGTTGGAAAACAAAGAAGTTAAGTGTTAGAGTGACGAAAATGAATTGACTTTAAGAAATTACGATTTTTAAGCAAAAAAGAAGGATAACTAAGTGAATCTCAAAATGAATTACTATTTACGAGTACAAGAGGGATAAAGAAGCTATTTAGAAACGGGGAGCAACAACAAATACCGAATATCGCGAATGAAATTTCAATGTTGATTTTCGATAAGGTGGTTTTCCTATACAAGTTGAAAAGGAGTGGGGGCCGAATTTACTGTTTTTGGCGAATACCTGAAAAACTACTGATCGGAGAACTACGAAATTGGTGTCTAAAGATGCGTGAAAGAATAGCGGTTTTATCAATATAATAATATCAATAGGTGTAATGAATAAAACTTTAGAAAAAATGAATTTACTTTTTAGATGTTAAAAATTTATATGAAGAATCAAGCAAAAAGTTAATTTATGTATTATATTAATGAATTTTATTTATTTTTCAGATGCAGAAGGCGCGGACGGTGTAATGGAAGAAGAAATACGATGCTGGACTACAAGAAACGGTTGGAAAACAAAGAAGTTAAGTGTTAGAGTGACGAAAATGAATTGACTTTAAGAAATTACGATTTTTAAGCAAAAAAGAAGGATAACTAAGTGAATCTCAAAATGAATTACTATTTACGAGTACAAGAGGGATAAAGAAGCTATTTAGAAACGGGGAGCAACAACAAATACCGAATATCGCGAATGAAATTTCAATGTTGATTTTCGATAAGGTGGTTTTCCTATACAAGTTGAAAAGGAGTGGGGGCCGAATTTACTGTTTTTGGCGAATACCTGAAAAACTACTGATCGGAGAACTACGAAATTGGTGTCTAAAGATGCGTGAAAGAATAGCGGTTTTATCAATATAATAATATCAATAGGTGTAATGAATAAAACTTTAGAAAAAATGAATTTACTTTTTAGATGTTAAAAATTTATATGAAGAATCAAGCAAAAAGTTAATTTATGTATTATATTAATGAATTTTATTTATTTTTCAGATGCAGAAGGCGCGGACGGTGTAATGGAAGAAGAAATACGATGCTGGACTACAAGAAACGGTTGGAAAACAAAGAAGTTAAGTGTTAGAGTGACGAAAATGAATTGACTTTAAGAAATTACGATTTTTAAGCAAAAAAGAAGGATAACTAAGTGAATCTCAAAATGAATTACTATTTACGAGTACAAGAGGGATAAAGAAGCTATTTAGAAACGGGGAGCAACAACAAATACCGAATATCGCGAATGAAATTTCAATGTTGATTTTCGATAAGGTGGTTTTCCTATACAAGTTGAAAAGGAGTGGGGGCCGAATTTACTGTTTTTGGCGAATACCTGAAAAACTACTGATCGGAGAACTACGAAATTGGTGTCTAAAGATGCGTGAAAGAATAGCGGTTTTATCAATATAATAATATCAATAGGTGTAATGAATAAAACTTTAGAAAAAATGAATTTACTTTTTAGATGTTAAAAATTTATATGAAGAATCAAGCAAAAAGTTAATTTATGTATTATATTAATGAATTTTATTTATTTTTCAGATGCAGAAGGCGCGGACGGTGTAATGGAAGAAGAAATACGATGCTGGACTACAAGAAACGGTTGGAAAACAAAGAAGTTAAGTGTTAGAGTGACGAAAATGAATTGACTTTAAGAAATTACGATTTTTAAGCAAAAAAGAAGGATAACTAAGTGAATCTCAAAATGAATTACTATTTACGAGTACAAGAGGGATAAAGAAGCTATTTAGAAACGGGGAGCAACAACAAATACCGAATATCGCGAATGAAATTTCAATGTTGATTTTCGATAAGGTGGTTTTCCTATACAAGTTGAAAAGGAGTGGGGGCCGAATTTACTGTTTTTGGCGAATACCTGAAAAACTACTGATCGGAGAACTACGAAATTGGTGTCTAAAGATGCGTGAAAGAATAGCGGTTTTATCAATATAATAATATCAATAGGTGTAATGAATAAAACTTTAGAAAAAATGAATTTACTTTTTAGATGTTAAAAATTTATATGAAGAATCAAGCAAAAAGTTAATTTATGTATTATATTAATGAATTTTATTTATTTTTCAGATGCAGAAGGCGCGGACGGTGTAATGGAAGAAGAAATACGATGCTGGACTACAAGAAACGGTTGGAAAACAAAGAAGTTAAGTGTTAGAGTGACGAAAATGAATTGACTTTAAGAAATTACGATTTTTAAGCAAAAAAGAAGGATAACTAAGTGAATCTCAAAATGAATTACTATTTACGAGTACAAGAGGGATAAAGAAGCTATTTAGAAACGGGGAGCAACAACAAATACCGAATATCGCGAATGAAATTTCAATGTTGATTTTCGATAAGGTGGTTTTCCTATACAAGTTGAAAAGGAGTGGGGGCCGAATTTACTGTTTTTGGCGAATACCTGAAAAACTACTGATCGGAGAACTACGAAATTGGTGTCTAAAGATGCGTGAAAGAATAGCGGTTTTATCAATATAATAATATCAATAGGTGTAATGAATAAAACTTTAGAAAAAATGAATTTACTTTTTAGATGTTAAAAATTTATATGAAGAATCAAGCAAAAAGTTAATTTATGTATTATATTAATGAATTTTATTTATTTTTCAGATGCAGAAGGCGCGGACGGTGTAATGGAAGAAGAAATACGATGCTGGACTACAAGAAACGGTTGGAAAACAAAGAAGTTAAGTGTTAGAGTGACGAAAATGAATTGACTTTAAGAAATTACGATTTTTAAGCAAAAAAGAAGGATAACTAAGTGAATCTCAAAATGAATTACTATTTACGAGTACAAGAGGGATAAAGAAGCTATTTAGAAACGGGGAGCAACAACAAATACCGAATATCGCGAATGAAATTTCAATGTTGATTTTCGATAAGGTGGTTTTCCTATACAAGTTGAAAAGGAGTGGGGGCCGAATTTACTGTTTTTGGCGAATACCTGAAAAACTACTGATCGGAGAACTACGAAATTGGTGTCTAAAGATGCGTGAAAGAATAGCGGTTTTATCAATATAATAATATCAATAGGTGTAATGAATAAAACTTTAGAAAAAATGAATTTACTTTTTAGATGTTAAAAATTTATATGAAGAATCAAGCAAAAAGTTAATTTATGTATTATATTAATGAATTTTATTTATTTTTCAGATGCAGAAGGCGCGGACGGTGTAATGGAAGAAGAAATACGATGCTGGACTACAAGAAACGGTTGGAAAACAAAGAAGTTAAGTGTTAGAGTGACGAAAATGAATTGACTTTAAGAAATTACGATTTTTAAGCAAAAAAGAAGGATAACTAAGTGAATCTCAAAATGAATTACTATTTACGAGTACAAGAGGGATAAAGAAGCTATTTAGAAACGGGGAGCAACAACAAATACCGAATATCGCGAATGAAATTTCAATGTTGATTTTCGATAAGGTGGTTTTCCTATACAAGTTGAAAAGGAGTGGGGGCCGAATTTACTGTTTTTGGCGAATACCTGAAAAACTACTGATCGGAGAACTACGAAATTGGTGTCTAAAGATGCGTGAAAGAATAGCGGTTTTATCAATATAATAATATCAATAGGTGTAATGAATAAAACTTTAGAAAAAATGAATTTACTTTTTAGATGTTAAAAATTTATATGAAGAATCAAGCAAAAAGTTAATTTATGTATTATATTAATGAATTTTATTTATTTTTCAGATGCAGAAGGCGCGGACGGTGTAATGGAAGAAGAAATACGATGCTGGACTACAAGAAACGGTTGGAAAACAAAGAAGTTAAGTGTTAGAGTGACGAAAATGAATTGACTTTAAGAAATTACGATTTTTAAGCAAAAAAGAAGGATAACTAAGTGAATCTCAAAATGAATTACTATTTACGAGTACAAGAGGGATAAAGAAGCTATTTAGAAACGGGGAGCAACAACAAATACCGAATATCGCGAATGAAATTTCAATGTTGATTTTCGATAAGGTGGTTTTCCTATACAAGTTGAAAAGGAGTGGGGGCCGAATTTACTGTTTTTGGCGAATACCTGAAAAACTACTGATCGGAGAACTACGAAATTGGTGTCTAAAGATGCGTGAAAGAATAGCGGTTTTATCAATATAATAATATCAATAGGTGTAATGAATAAAACTTTAGAAAAAATGAATTTACTTTTTAGATGTTAAAAATTTATATGAAGAATCAAGCAAAAAGTTAATTTATGTATTATATTAATGAATTTTATTTATTTTTCAGATGCAGAAGGCGCGGACGGTGTAATGGAAGAAGAAATACGATGCTGGACTACAAGAAACGGTTGGAAAACAAAGAAGTTAAGTGTTAGAGTGACGAAAATGAATTGACTTTAAGAAATTACGATTTTTAAGCAAAAAAGAAGGATAACTAAGTGAATCTCAAAATGAATTACTATTTACGAGTACAAGAGGGATAAAGAAGCTATTTAGAAACGGGGAGCAACAACAAATACCGAATATCGCGAATGAAATTTCAATGTTGATTTTCGATAAGGTGGTTTTCCTATACAAGTTGAAAAGGAGTGGGGGCCGAATTTACTGTTTTTGGCGAATACCTGAAAAACTACTGATCGGAGAACTACGAAATTGGTGTCTAAAGATGCGTGAAAGAATAGCGGTTTTATCAATATAATAATATCAATAGGTGTAATGAATAAAACTTTAGAAAAAATGAATTTACTTTTTAGATGTTAAAAATTTATATGAAGAATCAAGCAAAAAGTTAATTTATGTATTATATTAATGAATTTTATTTATTTTTCAGATGCAGAAGGCGCGGACGGTGTAATGGAAGAAGAAATACGATGCTGGACTACAAGAAACGGTTGGAAAACAAAGAAGTTAAGTGTTAGAGTGACGAAAATGAATTGACTTTAAGAAATTACGATTTTTAAGCAAAAAAGAAGGATAACTAAGTGAATCTCAAAATGAATTACTATTTACGAGTACAAGAGGGATAAAGAAGCTATTTAGAAACGGGGAGCAACAACAAATACCGAATATCGCGAATGAAATTTCAATGTTGATTTTCGATAAGGTGGTTTTCCTATACAAGTTGAAAAGGAGTGGGGGCCGAATTTACTGTTTTTGGCGAATACCTGAAAAACTACTGATCGGAGAACTACGAAATTGGTGTCTAAAGATGCGTGAAAGAATAGCGGTTTTATCAATATAATAATATCAATAGGTGTAATGAATAAAACTTTAGAAAAAATGAATTTACTTTTTAGATGTTAAAAATTTATATGAAGAATCAAGCAAAAAGTTAATTTATGTATTATATTAATGAATTTTATTTATTTTTCAGATGCAGAAGGCGCGGACGGTGTAATGGAAGAAGAAATACGATGCTGGACTACAAGAAACGGTTGGAAAACAAAGAAGTTAAGTGTTAGAGTGACGAAAATGAATTGACTTTAAGAAATTACGATTTTTAAGCAAAAAAGAAGGATAACTAAGTGAATCTCAAAATGAATTACTATTTACGAGTACAAGAGGGATAAAGAAGCTATTTAGAAACGGGGAGCAACAACAAATACCGAATATCGCGAATGAAATTTCAATGTTGATTTTCGATAAGGTGGTTTTCCTATACAAGTTGAAAAGGAGTGGGGGCCGAATTTACTGTTTTTGGCGAATACCTGAAAAACTACTGATCGGAGAACTACGAAATTGGTGTCTAAAGATGCGTGAAAGAATAGCGGTTTTATCAATATAATAATATCAATAGGTGTAATGAATAAAACTTTAGAAAAAATGAATTTACTTTTTAGATGTTAAAAATTTATATGAAGAATCAAGCAAAAAGTTAATTTATGTATTATATTAATGAATTTTATTTATTTTTCAGATGCAGAAGGCGCGGACGGTGTAATGGAAGAAGAAATACGATGCTGGACTACAAGAAACGGTTGGAAAACAAAGAAGTTAAGTGTTAGAGTGACGAAAATGAATTGACTTTAAGAAATTACGATTTTTAAGCAAAAAAGAAGGATAACTAAGTGAATCTCAAAATGAATTACTATTTACGAGTACAAGAGGGATAAAGAAGCTATTTAGAAACGGGGAGCAACAACAAATACCGAATATCGCGAATGAAATTTCAATGTTGATTTTCGATAAGGTGGTTTTCCTATACAAGTTGAAAAGGAGTGGGGGCCGAATTTACTGTTTTTGGCGAATACCTGAAAAACTACTGATCGGAGAACTACGAAATTGGTGTCTAAAGATGCGTGAAAGAATAGCGGTTTTATCAATATAATAATATCAATAGGTGTAATGAATAAAACTTTAGAAAAAATGAATTTACTTTTTAGATGTTAAAAATTTATATGAAGAATCAAGCAAAAAGTTAATTTATGTATTATATTAATGAATTTTATTTATTTTTCAGATGCAGAAGGCGCGGACGGTGTAATGGAAGAAGAAATACGATGCTGGACTACAAGAAACGGTTGGAAAACAAAGAAGTTAAGTGTTAGAGTGACGAAAATGAATTGACTTTAAGAAATTACGATTTTTAAGCAAAAAAGAAGGATAACTAAGTGAATCTCAAAATGAATTACTATTTACGAGTACAAGAGGGATAAAGAAGCTATTTAGAAACGGGGAGCAACAACAAATACCGAATATCGCGAATGAAATTTCAATGTTGATTTTCGATAAGGTGGTTTTCCTATACAAGTTGAAAAGGAGTGGGGGCCGAATTTACTGTTTTTGGCGAATACCTGAAAAACTACTGATCGGAGAACTACGAAATTGGTGTCTAAAGATGCGTGAAAGAATAGCGGTTTTATCAATATAATAATATCAATAGGTGTAATGAATAAAACTTTAGAAAAAATGAATTTACTTTTTAGATGTTAAAAATTTATATGAAGAATCAAGCAAAAAGTTAATTTATGTATTATATTAATGAATTTTATTTATTTTTCAGATGCAGAAGGCGCGGACGGTGTAATGGAAGAAGAAATACGATGCTGGACTACAAGAAACGGTTGGAAAACAAAGAAGTTAAGTGTTAGAGTGACGAAAATGAATTGACTTTAAGAAATTACGATTTTTAAGCAAAAAAGAAGGATAACTAAGTGAATCTCAAAATGAATTACTATTTACGAGTACAAGAGGGATAAAGAAGCTATTTAGAAACGGGGAGCAACAACAAATACCGAATATCGCGAATGAAATTTCAATGTTGATTTTCGATAAGGTGGTTTTCCTATACAAGTTGAAAAGGAGTGGGGGCCGAATTTACTGTTTTTGGCGAATACCTGAAAAACTACTGATCGGAGAACTACGAAATTGGTGTCTAAAGATGCGTGAAAGAATAGCGGTTTTATCAATATAATAATATCAATAGGTGTAATGAATAAAACTTTAGAAAAAATGAATTTACTTTTTAGATGTTAAAAATTTATATGAAGAATCAAGCAAAAAGTTAATTTATGTATTATATTAATGAATTTTATTTATTTTTCAGATGCAGAAGGCGCGGACGGTGTAATGGAAGAAGAAATACGATGCTGGACTACAAGAAACGGTTGGAAAACAAAGAAGTTAAGTGTTAGAGTGACGAAAATGAATTGACTTTAAGAAATTACGATTTTTAAGCAAAAAAGAAGGATAACTAAGTGAATCTCAAAATGAATTACTATTTACGAGTACAAGAGGGATAAAGAAGCTATTTAGAAACGGGGAGCAACAACAAATACCGAATATCGCGAATGAAATTTCAATGTTGATTTTCGATAAGGTGGTTTTCCTATACAAGTTGAAAAGGAGTGGGGGCCGAATTTACTGTTTTTGGCGAATACCTGAAAAACTACTGATCGGAGAACTACGAAATTGGTGTCTAAAGATGCGTGAAAGAATAGCGGTTTTATCAATATAATAATATCAATAGGTGTAATGAATAAAACTTTAGAAAAAATGAATTTACTTTTTAGATGTTAAAAATTTATATGAAGAATCAAGCAAAAAGTTAATTTATGTATTATATTAATGAATTTTATTTATTTTTCAGATGCAGAAGGCGCGGACGGTGTAATGGAAGAAGAAATACGATGCTGGACTACAAGAAACGGTTGGAAAACAAAGAAGTTAAGTGTTAGAGTGACGAAAATGAATTGACTTTAAGAAATTACGATTTTTAAGCAAAAAAGAAGGATAACTAAGTGAATCTCAAAATGAATTACTATTTACGAGTACAAGAGGGATAAAGAAGCTATTTAGAAACGGGGAGCAACAACAAATACCGAATATCGCGAATGAAATTTCAATGTTGATTTTCGATAAGGTGGTTTTCCTATACAAGTTGAAAAGGAGTGGGGGCCGAATTTACTGTTTTTGGCGAATACCTGAAAAACTACTGATCGGAGAACTACGAAATTGGTGTCTAAAGATGCGTGAAAGAATAGCGGTTTTATCAATATAATAATATCAATAGGTGTAATGAATAAAACTTTAGAAAAAATGAATTTACTTTTTAGATGTTAAAAATTTATATGAAGAATCAAGCAAAAAGTTAATTTATGTATTATATTAATGAATTTTATTTATTTTTCAGATGCAGAAGGCGCGGACGGTGTAATGGAAGAAGAAATACGATGCTGGACTACAAGAAACGGTTGGAAAACAAAGAAGTTAAGTGTTAGAGTGACGAAAATGAATTGACTTTAAGAAATTACGATTTTTAAGCAAAAAAGAAGGATAACTAAGTGAATCTCAAAATGAATTACTATTTACGAGTACAAGAGGGATAAAGAAGCTATTTAGAAACGGGGAGCAACAACAAATACCGAATATCGCGAATGAAATTTCAATGTTGATTTTCGATAAGGTGGTTTTCCTATACAAGTTGAAAAGGAGTGGGGGCCGAATTTACTGTTTTTGGCGAATACCTGAAAAACTACTGATCGGAGAACTACGAAATTGGTGTCTAAAGATGCGTGAAAGAATAGCGGTTTTATCAATATAATAATATCAATAGGTGTAATGAATAAAACTTTAGAAAAAATGAATTTACTTTTTAGATGTTAAAAATTTATATGAAGAATCAAGCAAAAAGTTAATTTATGTATTATATTAATGAATTTTATTTATTTTTCAGATGCAGAAGGCGCGGACGGTGTAATGGAAGAAGAAATACGATGCTGGACTACAAGAAACGGTTGGAAAACAAAGAAGTTAAGTGTTAGAGTGACGAAAATGAATTGACTTTAAGAAATTACGATTTTTAAGCAAAAAAGAAGGATAACTAAGTGAATCTCAAAATGAATTACTATTTACGAGTACAAGAGGGATAAAGAAGCTATTTAGAAACGGGGAGCAACAACAAATACCGAATATCGCGAATGAAATTTCAATGTTGATTTTCGATAAGGTGGTTTTCCTATACAAGTTGAAAAGGAGTGGGGGCCGAATTTACTGTTTTTGGCGAATACCTGAAAAACTACTGATCGGAGAACTACGAAATTGGTGTCTAAAGATGCGTGAAAGAATAGCGGTTTTATCAATATAATAATATCAATAGGTGTAATGAATAAAACTTTAGAAAAAATGAATTTACTTTTTAGATGTTAAAAATTTATATGAAGAATCAAGCAAAAAGTTAATTTATGTATTATATTAATGAATTTTATTTATTTTTCAGATGCAGAAGGCGCGGACGGTGTAATGGAAGAAGAAATACGATGCTGGACTACAAGAAACGGTTGGAAAACAAAGAAGTTAAGTGTTAGAGTGACGAAAATGAATTGACTTTAAGAAATTACGATTTTTAAGCAAAAAAGAAGGATAACTAAGTGAATCTCAAAATGAATTACTATTTACGAGTACAAGAGGGATAAAGAAGCTATTTAGAAACGGGGAGCAACAACAAATACCGAATATCGCGAATGAAATTTCAATGTTGATTTTCGATAAGGTGGTTTTCCTATACAAGTTGAAAAGGAGTGGGGGCCGAATTTACTGTTTTTGGCGAATACCTGAAAAACTACTGATCGGAGAACTACGAAATTGGTGTCTAAAGATGCGTGAAAGAATAGCGGTTTTATCAATATAATAATATCAATAGGTGTAATGAATAAAACTTTAGAAAAAATGAATTTACTTTTTAGATGTTAAAAATTTATATGAAGAATCAAGCAAAAAGTTAATTTATGTATTATATTAATGAATTTTATTTATTTTTCAGATGCAGAAGGCGCGGACGGTGTAATGGAAGAAGAAATACGATGCTGGACTACAAGAAACGGTTGGAAAACAAAGAAGTTAAGTGTTAGAGTGACGAAAATGAATTGACTTTAAGAAATTACGATTTTTAAGCAAAAAAGAAGGATAACTAAGTGAATCTCAAAATGAATTACTATTTACGAGTACAAGAGGGATAAAGAAGCTATTTAGAAACGGGGAGCAACAACAAATACCGAATATCGCGAATGAAATTTCAATGTTGATTTTCGATAAGGTGGTTTTCCTATACAAGTTGAAAAGGAGTGGGGGCCGAATTTACTGTTTTTGGCGAATACCTGAAAAACTACTGATCGGAGAACTACGAAATTGGTGTCTAAAGATGCGTGAAAGAATAGCGGTTTTATCAATATAATAATATCAATAGGTGTAATGAATAAAACTTTAGAAAAAATGAATTTACTTTTTAGATGTTAAAAATTTATATGAAGAATCAAGCAAAAAGTTAATTTATGTATTATATTAATGAATTTTATTTATTTTTCAGATGCAGAAGGCGCGGACGGTGTAATGGAAGAAGAAATACGATGCTGGACTACAAGAAACGGTTGGAAAACAAAGAAGTTAAGTGTTAGAGTGACGAAAATGAATTGACTTTAAGAAATTACGATTTTTAAGCAAAAAAGAAGGATAACTAAGTGAATCTCAAAATGAATTACTATTTACGAGTACAAGAGGGATAAAGAAGCTATTTAGAAACGGGGAGCAACAACAAATACCGAATATCGCGAATGAAATTTCAATGTTGATTTTCGATAAGGTGGTTTTCCTATACAAGTTGAAAAGGAGTGGGGGCCGAATTTACTGTTTTTGGCGAATACCTGAAAAACTACTGATCGGAGAACTACGAAATTGGTGTCTAAAGATGCGTGAAAGAATAGCGGTTTTATCAATATAATAATATCAATAGGTGTAATGAATAAAACTTTAGAAAAAATGAATTTACTTTTTAGATGTTAAAAATTTATATGAAGAATCAAGCAAAAAGTTAATTTATGTATTATATTAATGAATTTTATTTATTTTTCAGATGCAGAAGGCGCGGACGGTGTAATGGAAGAAGAAATACGATGCTGGACTACAAGAAACGGTTGGAAAACAAAGAAGTTAAGTGTTAGAGTGACGAAAATGAATTGACTTTAAGAAATTACGATTTTTAAGCAAAAAAGAAGGATAACTAAGTGAATCTCAAAATGAATTACTATTTACGAGTACAAGAGGGATAAAGAAGCTATTTAGAAACGGGGAGCAACAACAAATACCGAATATCGCGAATGAAATTTCAATGTTGATTTTCGATAAGGTGGTTTTCCTATACAAGTTGAAAAGGAGTGGGGGCCGAATTTACTGTTTTTGGCGAATACCTGAAAAACTACTGATCGGAGAACTACGAAATTGGTGTCTAAAGATGCGTGAAAGAATAGCGGTTTTATCAATATAATAATATCAATAGGTGTAATGAATAAAACTTTAGAAAAAATGAATTTACTTTTTAGATGTTAAAAATTTATATGAAGAATCAAGCAAAAAGTTAATTTATGTATTATATTAATGAATTTTATTTATTTTTCAGATGCAGAAGGCGCGGACGGTGTAATGGAAGAAGAAATACGATGCTGGACTACAAGAAACGGTTGGAAAACAAAGAAGTTAAGTGTTAGAGTGACGAAAATGAATTGACTTTAAGAAATTACGATTTTTAAGCAAAAAAGAAGGATAACTAAGTGAATCTCAAAATGAATTACTATTTACGAGTACAAGAGGGATAAAGAAGCTATTTAGAAACGGGGAGCAACAACAAATACCGAATATCGCGAATGAAATTTCAATGTTGATTTTCGATAAGGTGGTTTTCCTATACAAGTTGAAAAGGAGTGGGGGCCGAATTTACTGTTTTTGGCGAATACCTGAAAAACTACTGATCGGAGAACTACGAAATTGGTGTCTAAAGATGCGTGAAAGAATAGCGGTTTTATCAATATAATAATATCAATAGGTGTAATGAATAAAACTTTAGAAAAAATGAATTTACTTTTTAGATGTTAAAAATTTATATGAAGAATCAAGCAAAAAGTTAATTTATGTATTATATTAATGAATTTTATTTATTTTTCAGATGCAGAAGGCGCGGACGGTGTAATGGAAGAAGAAATACGATGCTGGACTACAAGAAACGGTTGGAAAACAAAGAAGTTAAGTGTTAGAGTGACGAAAATGAATTGACTTTAAGAAATTACGATTTTTAAGCAAAAAAGAAGGATAACTAAGTGAATCTCAAAATGAATTACTATTTACGAGTACAAGAGGGATAAAGAAGCTATTTAGAAACGGGGAGCAACAACAAATACCGAATATCGCGAATGAAATTTCAATGTTGATTTTCGATAAGGTGGTTTTCCTATACAAGTTGAAAAGGAGTGGGGGCCGAATTTACTGTTTTTGGCGAATACCTGAAAAACTACTGATCGGAGAACTACGAAATTGGTGTCTAAAGATGCGTGAAAGAATAGCGGTTTTATCAATATAATAATATCAATAGGTGTAATGAATAAAACTTTAGAAAAAATGAATTTACTTTTTAGATGTTAAAAATTTATATGAAGAATCAAGCAAAAAGTTAATTTATGTATTATATTAATGAATTTTATTTATTTTTCAGATGCAGAAGGCGCGGACGGTGTAATGGAAGAAGAAATACGATGCTGGACTACAAGAAACGGTTGGAAAACAAAGAAGTTAAGTGTTAGAGTGACGAAAATGAATTGACTTTAAGAAATTACGATTTTTAAGCAAAAAAGAAGGATAACTAAGTGAATCTCAAAATGAATTACTATTTACGAGTACAAGAGGGATAAAGAAGCTATTTAGAAACGGGGAGCAACAACAAATACCGAATATCGCGAATGAAATTTCAATGTTGATTTTCGATAAGGTGGTTTTCCTATACAAGTTGAAAAGGAGTGGGGGCCGAATTTACTGTTTTTGGCGAATACCTGAAAAACTACTGATCGGAGAACTACGAAATTGGTGTCTAAAGATGCGTGAAAGAATAGCGGTTTTATCAATATAATAATATCAATAGGTGTAATGAATAAAACTTTAGAAAAAATGAATTTACTTTTTAGATGTTAAAAATTTATATGAAGAATCAAGCAAAAAGTTAATTTATGTATTATATTAATGAATTTTATTTATTTTTCAGATGCAGAAGGCGCGGACGGTGTAATGGAAGAAGAAATACGATGCTGGACTACAAGAAACGGTTGGAAAACAAAGAAGTTAAGTGTTAGAGTGACGAAAATGAATTGACTTTAAGAAATTACGATTTTTAAGCAAAAAAGAAGGATAACTAAGTGAATCTCAAAATGAATTACTATTTACGAGTACAAGAGGGATAAAGAAGCTATTTAGAAACGGGGAGCAACAACAAATACCGAATATCGCGAATGAAATTTCAATGTTGATTTTCGATAAGGTGGTTTTCCTATACAAGTTGAAAAGGAGTGGGGGCCGAATTTACTGTTTTTGGCGAATACCTGAAAAACTACTGATCGGAGAACTACGAAATTGGTGTCTAAAGATGCGTGAAAGAATAGCGGTTTTATCAATATAATAATATCAATAGGTGTAATGAATAAAACTTTAGAAAAAATGAATTTACTTTTTAGATGTTAAAAATTTATATGAAGAATCAAGCAAAAAGTTAATTTATGTATTATATTAATGAATTTTATTTATTTTTCAGATGCAGAAGGCGCGGACGGTGTAATGGAAGAAGAAATACGATGCTGGACTACAAGAAACGGTTGGAAAACAAAGAAGTTAAGTGTTAGAGTGACGAAAATGAATTGACTTTAAGAAATTACGATTTTTAAGCAAAAAAAGAAGGATAACTAAGTGAATCTCAAAATGAATTACTATTTACGAGTACAAGAGGGATAAAGAAGCTATTTAGAAACGGGGAGCAACAACAAATACCGAATATCGCGAATGAAATTTCAATGTTGATTTTCGATAAGGTGGTTTTCCTATACAAGTTGAAAAGGAGTGGGGGCCGAATTTACTGTTTTTGGCGAATACCTGAAAAACTACTGATCGGAGAACTACGAAATTGGTGTCTAAAGATGCGTGAAAGAATAGCGGTTTTATCAATATAATAATATCAATAGGTGTAATGAATAAAACTTTAGAAAAAATGAATTTACTTTTTAGATGTTAAAAATTTATATGAAGAATCAAGCAAAAAGTTAATTTATGTATTATATTAATGAATTTTATTTATTTTTCAGATGCAGAAGGCGCGGACGGTGTAATGGAAGAAGAAATACGATGCTGGACTACAAGAAACGGTTGGAAAACAAAGAAGTTAAGTGTTAGAGTGACGAAAATGAATTGACTTTAAGAAATTACGATTTTTAAGCAAAAAAGAAGGATAACTAAGTGAATCTCAAAATGAATTACTATTTACGAGTACAAGAGGGATAAAGAAGCTATTTAGAAACGGGGAGCAACAACAAATACCGAATATCGCGAATGAAATTTCAATGTTGATTTTCGATAAGGTGGTTTTCCTATACAAGTTGAAAAGGAGTGGGGGCCGAATTTACTGTTTTTGGCGAATACCTGAAAAACTACTGATCGGAGAACTACGAAATTGGTGTCTAAAGATGCGTGAAAGAATAGCGGTTTTATCAATATAATAATATCAATAGGTGTAATGAATAAAACTTTAGAAAAAATGAATTTACTTTTTAGATGTTAAAAATTTATATGAAGAATCAAGCAAAAAGTTAATTTATGTATTATATTAATGAATTTTATTTATTTTTCAGATGCAGAAGGCGCGGACGGTGTAATGGAAGAAGAAATACGATGCTGGACTACAAGAAACGGTTGGAAAACAAAGAAGTTAAGTGTTAGAGTGACGAAAATGAATTGACTTTAAGAAATTACGATTTTTAAGCAAAAAAGAAGGATAACTAAGTGAATCTCAAAATGAATTACTATTTACGAGTACAAGAGGGATAAAGAAGCTATTTAGAAACGGGGAGCAACAACAAATACCGAATATCGCGAATGAAATTTCAATGTTGATTTTCGATAAGGTGGTTTTCCTATACAAGTTGAAAAGGAGTGGGGGCCGAATTTACTGTTTTTGGCGAATACCTGAAAAACTACTGATCGGAGAACTACGAAATTGGTGTCTAAAGATGCGTGAAAGAATAGCGGTTTTATCAATATAATAATATCAATAGGTGTAATGAATAAAACTTTAGAAAAAATGAATTTACTTTTTAGATGTTAAAAATTTATATGAAGAATCAAGCAAAAAGTTAATTTATGTATTATATTAATGAATTTTATTTATTTTTCAGATGCAGAAGGCGCGGACGGTGTAATGGAAGAAGAAATACGATGCTGGACTACAAGAAACGGTTGGAAAACAAAGAAGTTAAGTGTTAGAGTGACGAAAATGAATTGACTTTAAGAAATTACGATTTTTAAGCAAAAAAGAAGGATAACTAAGTGAATCTCAAAATGAATTACTATTTACGAGTACAAGAGGGATAAAGAAGCTATTTAGAAACGGGGAGCAACAACAAATACCGAATATCGCGAATGAAATTTCAATGTTGATTTTCGATAAGGTGGTTTTCCTATACAAGTTGAAAAGGAGTGGGGGCCGAATTTACTGTTTTTGGCGAATACCTGAAAAACTACTGATCGGAGAACTACGAAATTGGTGTCTAAAGATGCGTGAAAGAATAGCGGTTTTATCAATATAATAATATCAATAGGTGTAATGAATAAAACTTTAGAAAAAATGAATTTACTTTTTAGATGTTAAAAATTTATATGAAGAATCAAGCAAAAAGTTAATTTATGTATTATATTAATGAATTTTATTTATTTTTCAGATGCAGAAGGCGCGGACGGTGTAATGGAAGAAGAAATACGATGCTGGACTACAAGAAACGGTTGGAAAACAAAGAAGTTAAGTGTTAGAGTGACGAAAATGAATTGACTTTAAGAAATTACGATTTTTAAGCAAAAAAGAAGGATAACTAAGTGAATCTCAAAATGAATTACTATTTACGAGTACAAGAGGGATAAAGAAGCTATTTAGAAACGGGGAGCAACAACAAATACCGAATATCGCGAATGAAATTTCAATGTTGATTTTCGATAAGGTGGTTTTCCTATACAAGTTGAAAAGGAGTGGGGGCCGAATTTACTGTTTTTGGCGAATACCTGAAAAACTACTGATCGGAGAACTACGAAATTGGTGTCTAAAGATGCGTGAAAGAATAGCGGTTTTATCAATATAATAATATCAATAGGTGTAATGAATAAAACTTTAGAAAAAATGAATTTACTTTTTAGATGTTAAAAATTTATATGAAGAATCAAGCAAAAAGTTAATTTATGTATTATATTAATGAATTTTATTTATTTTTCAGATGCAGAAGGCGCGGACGGTGTAATGGAAGAAGAAATACGATGCTGGACTACAAGAAACGGTTGGAAAACAAAGAAGTTAAGTGTTAGAGTGACGAAAATGAATTGACTTTAAGAAATTACGATTTTTAAGCAAAAAAGAAGGATAACTAAGTGAATCTCAAAATGAATTACTATTTACGAGTACAAGAGGGATAAAGAAGCTATTTAGAAACGGGGAGCAACAACAAATACCGAATATCGCGAATGAAATTTCAATGTTGATTTTCGATAAGGTGGTTTTCCTATACAAGTTGAAAAGGAGTGGGGGCCGAATTTACTGTTTTTGGCGAATACCTGAAAAACTACTGATCGGAGAACTACGAAATTGGTGTCTAAAGATGCGTGAAAGAATAGCGGTTTTATCAATATAATAATATCAATAGGTGTAATGAATAAAACTTTAGAAAAAATGAATTTACTTTTTAGATGTTAAAAATTTATATGAAGAATCAAGCAAAAAGTTAATTTATGTATTATATTAATGAATTTTATTTATTTTTCAGATGCAGAAGGCGCGGACGGTGTAATGGAAGAAGAAATACGATGCTGGACTACAAGAAACGGTTGGAAAACAAAGAAGTTAAGTGTTAGAGTGACGAAAATGAATTGACTTTAAGAAATTACGATTTTTAAGCAAAAAAGAAGGATAACTAAGTGAATCTCAAAATGAATTACTATTTACGAGTACAAGAGGGATAAAGAAGCTATTTAGAAACGGGGAGCAACAACAAATACCGAATATCGCGAATGAAATTTCAATGTTGATTTTCGATAAGGTGGTTTTCCTATACAAGTTGAAAAGGAGTGGGGGCCGAATTTACTGTTTTTGGCGAATACCTGAAAAACTACTGATCGGAGAACTACGAAATTGGTGTCTAAAGATGCGTGAAAGAATAGCGGTTTTATCAATATAATAATATCAATAGGTGTAATGAATAAAACTTTAGAAAAAATGAATTTACTTTTTAGATGTTAAAAATTTATATGAAGAATCAAGCAAAAAGTTAATTTATGTATTATATTAATGAATTTTATTTATTTTTCAGATGCAGAAGGCGCGGACGGTGTAATGGAAGAAGAAATACGATGCTGGACTACAAGAAACGGTTGGAAAACAAAGAAGTTAAGTGTTAGAGTGACGAAAATGAATTGACTTTAAGAAATTACGATTTTTAAGCAAAAAAGAAGGATAACTAAGTGAATCTCAAAATGAATTACTATTTACGAGTACAAGAGGGATAAAGAAGCTATTTAGAAACGGGGAGCAACAACAAATACCGAATATCGCGAATGAAATTTCAATGTTGATTTTCGATAAGGTGGTTTTCCTATACAAGTTGAAAAGGAGTGGGGGCCGAATTTACTGTTTTTGGCGAATACCTGAAAAACTACTGATCGGAGAACTACGAAATTGGTGTCTAAAGATGCGTGAAAGAATAGCGGTTTTATCAATATAATAATATCAATAGGTGTAATGAATAAAACTTTAGAAAAAATGAATTTACTTTTTAGATGTTAAAAATTTATATGAAGAATCAAGCAAAAAGTTAATTTATGTATTATATTAATGAATTTTATTTATTTTTCAGATGCAGAAGGCGCGGACGGTGTAATGGAAGAAGAAATACGATGCTGGACTACAAGAAACGGTTGGAAAACAAAGAAGTTAAGTGTTAGAGTGACGAAAATGAATTGACTTTAAGAAATTACGATTTTTAAGCAAAAAAGAAGGATAACTAAGTGAATCTCAAAATGAATTACTATTTACGAGTACAAGAGGGATAAAGAAGCTATTTAGAAACGGGGAGCAACAACAAATACCGAATATCGCGAATGAAATTTCAATGTTGATTTTCGATAAGGTGGTTTTCCTATACAAGTTGAAAAGGAGTGGGGGCCGAATTTACTGTTTTTGGCGAATACCTGAAAAACTACTGATCGGAGAACTACGAAATTGGTGTCTAAAGATGCGTGAAAGAATAGCGGTTTTATCAATATAATAATATCAATAGGTGTAATGAATAAAACTTTAGAAAAAATGAATTTACTTTTTAGATGTTAAAAATTTATATGAAGAATCAAGCAAAAAGTTAATTTATGTATTATATTAATGAATTTTATTTATTTTTCAGATGCAGAAGGCGCGGACGGTGTAATGGAAGAAGAAATACGATGCTGGACTACAAGAAACGGTTGGAAAACAAAGAAGTTAAGTGTTAGAGTGACGAAAATGAATTGACTTTAAGAAATTACGATTTTTAAGCAAAAAAGAAGGATAACTAAGTGAATCTCAAAATGAATTACTATTTACGAGTACAAGAGGGATAAAGAAGCTATTTAGAAACGGGGAGCAACAACAAATACCGAATATCGCGAATGAAATTTCAATGTTGATTTTCGATAAGGTGGTTTTCCTATACAAGTTGAAAAGGAGTGGGGGCCGAATTTACTGTTTTTGGCGAATACCTGAAAAACTACTGATCGGAGAACTACGAAATTGGTGTCTAAAGATGCGTGAAAGAATAGCGGTTTTATCAATATAATAATATCAATAGGTGTAATGAATAAAACTTTAGAAAAAATGAATTTACTTTTTAGATGTTAAAAATTTATATGAAGAATCAAGCAAAAAGTTAATTTATGTATTATATTAATGAATTTTATTTATTTTTCAGATGCAGAAGGCGCGGACGGTGTAATGGAAGAAGAAATACGATGCTGGACTACAAGAAACGGTTGGAAAACAAAGAAGTTAAGTGTTAGAGTGACGAAAATGAATTGACTTTAAGAAATTACGATTTTTAAGCAAAAAAGAAGGATAACTAAGTGAATCTCAAAATGAATTACTATTTACGAGTACAAGAGGGATAAAGAAGCTATTTAGAAACGGGGAGCAACAACAAATACCGAATATCGCGAATGAAATTTCAATGTTGATTTTCGATAGTGCCGAGCTTTTTTTTTTTTTTTTTTTTTTTTTTTTTTTTTTTTCAGTTGGAGGAAATCACCGGATCCCCGCCCGCCCCGCGGGCGGGGGTATGTGGGAGTTGAACCTCACTAAAACCTCCAACCGCTCACACTCAGCGTCCGAACCCCGGCTGAGGCCAGAACCCAGCACGGGGTTTGGAGGGACGGCGCGACGCGTTACGCCATCGGCATGCTTTCCCGTCGCTCCGTCCCCGGACGCCGAACCGGTAGCCGCCGGCGAATACGGCCACCGGCTCTCTCGGTCGGCGGGCTTTCCGAAGCCCGCCAAGATGGGACCGCGTGTCACCCTCCCGCGGAATACCCCGCTGGGTCAGAACCAGCGTGGGTCGGGGAGCGCGGTCTACCATCCCCCGGATGCTCTAGCGCTAAGGGCGTGTTGAGCGAGACACGGCACCTTCTTGGGTCCCCGCTCGCACTCGCATGCGTTGGGGACCCGAAACTCTTAGGGGGCCAGAATCCGGGCGAGATCCCGGTTCCGGCCCCCTGCTCGACGGCGGCGGGTTGGCAAGTCGAGAGCGGCGTACAGCCTCTCTCTCTCAGCCCCCGCCACCTGCTTCTGCGAGATGGTGGCCTCGCAGAAGTCGAGCATCGCCTTCCAAGACTCGTCGCTCTCGAGCATCGACGCCGCGACGCCCGGGAGCGACAAGTCCGGACCTATTTGTTGGACCAGGACACAACGCTGCCCCTCCCATGCGGGGCAGCGCGCGAGCGTATGCTCCGCCGTGTCCTGGTCACATCCCACGCAATGGTGGCACCTCGCCGTCGGCTCGGCCTTGATCCGGTGCAGATACCGACCGAAGCACCCGTGCCCGGTCAGCATCTGCACCATCCAAAAGGTGAGGCGTCCTTCGCCACGACCCACCCAATCATCTAGGATCGGGCGGATCGCCTCGACGGTCCGTAGACCCCAGGTGGGGTTAGCGAGACGTCGCTTCCACGCTTCCATTACGGACCGCCGAGATTGGACCTTCCGATCGCGAACCGCTTCCCGCAGGGGACGCACCACGCCCCGGGCGCGGAGTTCGCATCGCCAGCGATAGTCGCCAGCGAGCGCCTCCGCCTCCAGCTCCCAGGGCGGCGTCCCCGCCAGCACGCACGCCGCCTCAAAGGCGACGGTGCGGTAACCGCGGATGGCCCTAATAGCAACGATGCGCTGTGGCCGACGCAGGAATCGGGCGATGTTTAATCGCACCCGTGCGTCGGCCCAGACGGGCGCACCGTATAGGGCCATCGATCGCACCACCCCCGCATAGAGGAGGCGCACGGCGCGGCTGGGCCCCCCGACATTCGGGAGCAACCGACCCAGTTGGCCGGCCGTCCTTATCAATCGGGGGACCAGGTTCGCGAAATGGGCCTGGAAGGTCCAACGGCTATCCAACACGAGGCCGAGGTACCTCAACTGCACCCCGACCTCAATCTGGACGCCTCCAACCATTATTTGGGCGTCGACTGGCGGCACCGCCCCGGCCCCGTAGAACCACAGGGCCTGGGATTTGTGCAACGCCACGTCGAGGCCCAACCTCTTTATTTTGCCGACGACGAGGGCCACCCCCGCTGTGGCAAGACGGGCAGACTCTCGGAAGTCATCCCCCCGGGCCACGACCAAAGTGTCGTCCGCGTAACAAATGACGCTAAGGCCCGGGAGGAGGGCGCCCCCTCAGCACCCAGTCGTACCCGATATTCCACAGTAGGGGTCCAAGAACAGACCCCTGTGGAACACCGCGCACGACCTGGAACCGGTGCAAGGTCCCACCGTACCCGGTACATTCGACCGACCTGGCCTCCAGGTAGGAGCCGATCAGCCGGCGGAGATAGAGGGGCACTCCATGCCTCTCCAGTGCCCCCCCAATCACGGACCAGGGCAGGGTGTTAAAGGCATTGGCGATGTCGAGCGACACCGCCAGGGCCACCCCACCCTGGGAGACGGCCTCCTCCGAGAGGGTCCGGACACGTAGAATTGCGTCTACGGTCGAACGACCCTCCCGGAAGCCGTACTGCTCCGCCGACAGATCGGGTCCAACCCCGACCAGGTGCTGAACGATGCGGGCGGCCAGAACGCGTTCTAGCAATTTGCCCACCTCGTCCAGCAGCACGATGGGACGGTAACCGGCGGCTGAGTCCGCCGGGCGCCCCTCTTTCCGCAAGAGGACTAGTCTGCCCGCCCTCCAGAGCGAGGGAAACCGTCCCGACTCCAGGCAAGAATTAAAAAGCCTTAGGAGTCGGTCCCCTAGGGCATTGATGGCCAAGGCCAGGACCCGGCCGTGGATGCCGTCCGGGCCGGGGGCCGTGTCCTTCGCACTCATCCGTGCCACGGCCACATGGAGCTCATCTCTGGTGATATGAGGCACCTCAGCAGTGGCTTCACCGCCGGTGTAAAGATCCGGCGGCTCACCCATAGCAGGCGGAGTAAATCCGGCCTGCTCCTGCGGGAACAGCGTCGAGACGATGTCCCGCAGCTGCTGAGGCTGGAGACGCTCGGTCATGGGAGGCGCCCACGGGCGCACCTTACCGCGCACCGATTTGTACGGGCGCCCCCACGGATTGTCATCGAGCGTCCCCAAGAGAGTCTCCATGTGCCCTTCCTTGGCCAGCTTGATGGCCAGCCGCATGGCAGTCCTCGCCTCCGCGTACTCGCCATGCAGCCGGTCCTCCTCCTCCGCGAACGCGACGGGATCGTCGCGACGCGCGAGGATGCGGCGGCGATGTCGGGCGCACCGGCGCCTCGCCCGGACGCATACAGCACGAAGCTGCGCTATCTCGGGCGACCACCAGTACGCCGACTTGCTCGGAGGCCGAGGGCCGACCCGGGGCATCGAAGCATCGCTAATGCGATGCATCGTGTCCCGGAGCCATAGCGCCTCGACCTCCACATCCACAGGGTGTGGACGCATGGGCGTCCACGCCGCCACAGTTGAGGCTTCCATCAAGCGCTCCTTGTCCAGGAGCTTCAATGCCCACCTGGGGAATGACCGAGGTGCAGTTCCCTGGGCGACCGCGGTTGGCGTGGAGGCGGACAGATCAAACCGGATGTACCGGTGATCTGATAGAGACTCCGCCTCCACCAGCACTTCCCAACCGCGGATGCGTTGTGCGATGGCAGAGCTCGCGAACGTCACGTCCACGATGGATTCGCCCTGCCACCGCACGCAAGTCGCGACCGATCCTCTGTTCATAAGACAGAGCCCGGCCGCGACCGCCCACTCTTCCAACAGCCTACCCCGAGCGTCTGAGCGGGGGGAACCCCAAGCGACAGATTTCGCGTTGAGGTCCCCCGCAAGTATCACTGGACGGGGAGCGGAGCGCTGAGTAATCGCCCCGATCCCGTCCAGGAACTGCTCAAACTCGTGAGTAGGCCGACTTGGAGAGAAGTACACCCCGATCACGACGGTATCTTCCATCTTTACCGCAACGAACCCGGGTCCCCTGGCCACCATTTCCAGGGGTGGGATCGCTGCGGCTCTCCTGATGTGTATGGCCGCCAAGCCGCACTCATCCCCGAACCAGTAGTCGTCCGCTGGGGGGACATAATACGGCTCGGCGACCACAGCCACGTCAATGGACCACTCCGCCATGCTCTGGACTAACATGTCCTGAGCCCTGACGGAGTGGTTCAAATTACCTTGGAGGAAGCGACGGGTGCAGTCCATTAAGGTTGGACCACATCCATCGCTCCCTCCCCTCCTCCGCCGCCCCCGCCATCGGGCGCACTAGTCGCCACGGCGGGGTCCGAACCGCCGGCCGGTACTCCCCCGGCCGACTTCCTCTGTTGGCGCCGCTTGGCTTTGCGGCGCCTATTCCGTTCTGTGTTAACACCAGACGGGGAGCAAGCTTTGCCCCCCGCCCGGTGATCAGCCTTGCGCCCGGCCGCCGCGCACAGCGCGCAGTGCGGCGCGGCCGAGCACGCGGCCGCCTTGTGTCCGGTTTGACCGCAGCGGAAACATAAACCGCTGCGGTCCACGGTGCTGGTGCACCTGGCGACACTATGCCCCGTGCCGAAGCACTTGAGGCATCGCCAGGCGCGTGACTCCAGTAGTCGCACGTGGGCTGCGACCCAGCCCACGCGCAACCTGCCTGGATCCCCAGCTGGCCTTCCTGGCGGAGGGGCGGCCAGGGAGTTGGCGGTCTCCAGCGGGCACCGCACCCAAACCGAGCTGGCCCCGGTGTAGCCTCGGCGAAGTTCGCCTACGGCCACATTCTCCGGGGCGCATTTGCCCTGGGCAGCGATGGCCGCCACCACCTCCTCCCTGGTGGTGCAGTCGTCCAGGCCGGTCACCCGCAACTCGGCCATTTTGACCGGCCTGTGCACCTTGACGTCCTCCTCCGGCCATACCGCCCGGAGGCCCGACGCCAGACGGTCCGCGATGCCAACACTGTCAGCACCGGCGGGACACTCCAGCAATCGGGCCCCATTGGCCGTGTGCCGGATATGGAGGCCGTCCTCCGCCCCTATCTCCGCCAGGTCGACGGCAGCACGCGCCTTCGCCATGACGTCGGGGTACGTCAGCCCCTTCGCCTGGCCAGCCGGCAGCAGTGTGACTACCACTGCTGCCCGCCTCGGCGCGCGCTGCTTCTTCTTCGACTTCTTCGTCTTCTTCTGCTGTTTGCCGGCGGCGGGCGCTCGACCCTGTTGGGGAGCAGCCGCAACCGCCGGGGTCCCGTTCTTGTTTTGGGCAGCGGACGGCACTCTACCCGGTTGGGGAGTAGCCTTATCCGCTGCCCTTGTCTCGGCTGGTGATTGGGCCGGAGCGACCCTGGCCCGTTTGGCGCCCCGCTTCACCACCTCGGTCCAGCCCTCATCCATATTGGATGGGGCCGGAGGAAGCGGGCGGGGCTGTGGGGGTGGTGTGGCAGCTTTAGCACCGCCGCCCCCGTTCTTCTTTTTGTTCTTATTCCGGGTCGGACCGGCCGGTCCCGTACCCGGATGTACGTCCGGTGGGGCGAGAGCTACGGGACGCGGCGCAGGTGTTGTTGCACCGCGTAGGGCTGTAAGTTCAGCCCTGAGTTCGGCAATCTGCTTGCCGAACTCCGCCGTTAGCTCTCGCCTGATGCGGGCAGCCATTTCGTCCGGGGACTCAATGGTCTGCCGCACTCTGGCTCGCGGCGACGCAAGTCGCGGCCCGCGTGCCTCCTTCTGCCGAGGACGCCACTCGTCGTCGTCGCCGTCTGTCGTCTTGGTTCGCGGCGCCGCCGCGTCGCTCGTCCGAGCAGCTGGCGACGCTCCGCCAGGTTTCGGCTTAGGCTTAGGCCCCTGAGCCTCAAGGGCCGTCAGCCTTTCCCTGAGGAGGGTCACCTCGGCCTTCGCTGTCTCCAGCTGCGTTTGTAGCACAGCGTCCCGGCTGATGGCCGCAGAGATGGCCGGCATAATTCGACCAGTCTCCTCGGCCACCCGTCGCCACGCCTTTGCGTAGGTCAGGTTGCCGCCACTGTGGTAGCGGTACGTGGCCGAGCTGGCCCGTCGTCTTAATGACTCTAGGACGACGACGGGGCTCTCGTAGAGCTCCTCATCAGTCGTCGTCCGAGTCGAGGCGACGCGAGAAGGACCTATTGGTTTCTTGCGCCTCGGCGCGGGCATCGCCGCTGCATCCTTCGCCCGTGTCCTTTTGGTGGTGGCGTCCCCGACAGCCACCCGCCGAGTGAGACTCGCCGCTCGCGATGACTCGTCGTCGGAGGCCGCTGAGGACTCCCCCGTCTCCGAGCTTCGGCGCGCCGCGGACTTCCGCTTGCGCCCGAATCTCTCGACGGAATCCTGGAATCGGGAGCAGTCATCGCTCGCGACGGTACTCGCGACCGATGCCCGCCCCGACCTTACGCCAGTAGCAATCTCCGACACAGGGGCCTGGTCGCCTACCCCTGTGCGGGCTTCGGAGGTGGACTCCACGTCCATGACCTAGCTCGAAGTTGAGGGGAGCAGTCGCATCAGTGCGACTACTCCCAGGCGCTCAACTCCGCAGCTACCCACACGTCACTGCCTTGGCACCGCCCAGGGACTACGTGTGGGGTGGGCTTTCGCGCATGAAAGTGGTATCACCCACGGACGCCAGTGACGCGAGTCCCCATAGTGCCGAGCTTAGGTGGTTTTCCTATACAAGTTGAAAAGGAGTGGGGGCCGAATTTACTGTTTTTGGCGAATACCTGAAAAACTACTGATCGGAGAACTACGAAATTGGTGTCTAAAGATGCGTGAAAGAATAGCGGTTTTATCAATATAATAATATCAATAGGTGTAATGAATAAAACTTTAGAAAAAATGAATTTACTTTTTAGATGTTAAAAATTTATATGAAGAATCAAGCAAAAAGTTAATTTATGTATTATATTAATGAATTTTATTTATTTTTCAGATGCAGAAGGCGCGGACGGTGTAATGGAAGAAGAAATACGATGCTGGACTACAAGAAACGGTTGGAAAACAAAGAAGTTAAGTGTTAGAGTGACGAAAATGAATTGACTTTAAGAAATTACGATTTTTAAGCAAAAAAGAAGGATAACTAAGTGAATCTCAAAATGAATTACTATTTACGAGTACAAGAGGGATAAAGAAGCTATTTAGAAACGGGGAGCAACAACAAATACCGAATATCGCGAATGAAATTTCAATGTTGATTTTCGATAAGGTGGTTTTCCTATACAAGTTGAAAAGGAGTGGGGGCCGAATTTACTGTTTTTGGCGAATACCTGAAAAACTACTGATCGGAGAACTACGAAATTGGTGTCTAAAGATGCGTGAAAGAATAGCGGTTTTATCAATATAATAATATCAATAGGTGTAATGAATAAAACTTTAGAAAAAATGAATTTACTTTTTAGATGTTAAAAATTTATATGAAGAATCAAGCAAAAAGTTAATTTATGTATTATATTAATGAATTTTATTTATTTTTCAGATGCAGAAGGCGCGGACGGTGTAATGGAAGAAGAAATACGATGCTGGACTACAAGAAACGGTTGGAAAACAAAGAAGTTAAGTGTTAGAGTGACGAAAATGAATTGACTTTAAGAAATTACGATTTTTAAGCAAAAAAGAAGGATAACTAAGTGAATCTCAAAATGAATTACTATTTACGAGTACAAGAGGGATAAAGAAGCTATTTAGAAACGGGGAGCAACAACAAATACCGAATATCGCGAATGAAATTTCAATGTTGATTTTCGATAAGGTGGTTTTCCTATACAAGTTGAAAAGGAGTGGGGGCCGAATTTACTGTTTTTGGCGAATACCTGAAAAACTACTGATCGGAGAACTACGAAATTGGTGTCTAAAGATGCGTGAAAGAATAGCGGTTTTATCAATATAATAATATCAATAGGTGTAATGAATAAAACTTTAGAAAAAATGAATTTACTTTTTAGATGTTAAAAATTTATATGAAGAATCAAGCAAAAAGTTAATTTATGTATTATATTAATGAATTTTATTTATTTTTCAGATGCAGAAGGCGCGGACGGTGTAATGGAAGAAGAAATACGATGCTGGACTACAAGAAACGGTTGGAAAACAAAGAAGTTAAGTGTTAGAGTGACGAAAATGAATTGACTTTAAGAAATTACGATTTTTAAGCAAAAAAGAAGGATAACTAAGTGAATCTCAAAATGAATTACTATTTACGAGTACAAGAGGGATAAAGAAGCTATTTAGAAACGGGGAGCAACAACAAATACCGAATATCGCGAATGAAATTTCAATGTTGATTTTCGATAAGGTGGTTTTCCTATACAAGTTGAAAAGGAGTGGGGGCCGAATTTACTGTTTTTGGCGAATACCTGAAAAACTACTGATCGGAGAACTACGAAATTGGTGTCTAAAGATGCGTGAAAGAATAGCGGTTTTATCAATATAATAATATCAATAGGTGTAATGAATAAAACTTTAGAAAAAATGAATTTACTTTTTAGATGTTAAAAATTTATATGAAGAATCAAGCAAAAAGTTAATTTATGTATTATATTAATGAATTTTATTTATTTTTCAGATGCAGAAGGCGCGGACGGTGTAATGGAAGAAGAAATACGATGCTGGACTACAAGAAACGGTTGGAAAACAAAGAAGTTAAGTGTTAGAGTGACGAAAATGAATTGACTTTAAGAAATTACGATTTTTAAGCAAAAAAGAAGGATAACTAAGTGAATCTCAAAATGAATTACTATTTACGAGTACAAGAGGGATAAAGAAGCTATTTAGAAACGGGGAGCAACAACAAATACCGAATATCGCGAATGAAATTTCAATGTTGATTTTCGATAAGGTGGTTTTCCTATACAAGTTGAAAAGGAGTGGGGGCCGAATTTACTGTTTTTGGCGAATACCTGAAAAACTACTGATCGGAGAACTACGAAATTGGTGTCTAAAGATGCGTGAAAGAATAGCGGTTTTATCAATATAATAATATCAATAGGTGTAATGAATAAAACTTTAGAAAAAATGAATTTACTTTTTAGATGTTAAAAATTTATATGAAGAATCAAGCAAAAAGTTAATTTATGTATTATATTAATGAATTTTATTTATTTTTCAGATGCAGAAGGCGCGGACGGTGTAATGGAAGAAGAAATACGATGCTGGACTACAAGAAACGGTTGGAAAACAAAGAAGTTAAGTGTTAGAGTGACGAAAATGAATTGACTTTAAGAAATTACGATTTTTAAGCAAAAAAGAAGGATAACTAAGTGAATCTCAAAATGAATTACTATTTACGAGTACAAGAGGGATAAAGAAGCTATTTAGAAACGGGGAGCAACAACAAATACCGAATATCGCGAATGAAATTTCAATGTTGATTTTCGATAAGGTGGTTTTCCTATACAAGTTGAAAAGGAGTGGGGGCCGAATTTACTGTTTTTGGCGAATACCTGAAAAACTACTGATCGGAGAACTACGAAATTGGTGTCTAAAGATGCGTGAAAGAATAGCGGTTTTATCAATATAATAATATCAATAGGTGTAATGAATAAAACTTTAGAAAAAATGAATTTACTTTTTAGATGTTAAAAATTTATATGAAGAATCAAGCAAAAAGTTAATTTATGTATTATATTAATGAATTTTATTTATTTTTCAGATGCAGAAGGCGCGGACGGTGTAATGGAAGAAGAAATACGATGCTGGACTACAAGAAACGGTTGGAAAACAAAGAAGTTAAGTGTTAGAGTGACGAAAATGAATTGACTTTAAGAAATTACGATTTTTAAGCAAAAAAGAAGGATAACTAAGTGAATCTCAAAATGAATTACTATTTACGAGTACAAGAGGGATAAAGAAGCTATTTAGAAACGGGGAGCAACAACAAATACCGAATATCGCGAATGAAATTTCAATGTTGATTTTCGATAAGGTGGTTTTCCTATACAAGTTGAAAAGGAGTGGGGGCCGAATTTACTGTTTTTGGCGAATACCTGAAAAACTACTGATCGGAGAACTACGAAATTGGTGTCTAAAGATGCGTGAAAGAATAGCGGTTTTATCAATATAATAATATCAATAGGTGTAATGAATAAAACTTTAGAAAAAATGAATTTACTTTTTAGATGTTAAAAATTTATATGAAGAATCAAGCAAAAAGTTAATTTATGTATTATATTAATGAATTTTATTTATTTTTCAGATGCAGAAGGCGCGGACGGTGTAATGGAAGAAGAAATACGATGCTGGACTACAAGAAACGGTTGGAAAACAAAGAAGTTAAGTGTTAGAGTGACGAAAATGAATTGACTTTAAGAAATTACGATTTTTAAGCAAAAAAGAAGGATAACTAAGTGAATCTCAAAATGAATTACTATTTACGAGTACAAGAGGGATAAAGAAGCTATTTAGAAACGGGGAGCAACAACAAATACCGAATATCGCGAATGAAATTTCAATGTTGATTTTCGATAAGGTGGTTTTCCTATACAAGTTGAAAAGGAGTGGGGGCCGAATTTACTGTTTTTGGCGAATACCTGAAAAACTACTGATCGGAGAACTACGAAATTGGTGTCTAAAGATGCGTGAAAGAATAGCGGTTTTATCAATATAATAATATCAATAGGTGTAATGAATAAAACTTTAGAAAAAATGAATTTACTTTTTAGATGTTAAAAATTTATATGAAGAATCAAGCAAAAAGTTAATTTATGTATTATATTAATGAATTTTATTTATTTTTCAGATGCAGAAGGCGCGGACGGTGTAATGGAAGAAGAAATACGATGCTGGACTACAAGAAACGGTTGGAAAACAAAGAAGTTAAGTGTTAGAGTGACGAAAATGAATTGACTTTAAGAAATTACGATTTTTAAGCAAAAAAGAAGGATAACTAAGTGAATCTCAAAATGAATTACTATTTACGAGTACAAGAGGGATAAAGAAGCTATTTAGAAACGGGGAGCAACAACAAATACCGAATATCGCGAATGAAATTTCAATGTTGATTTTCGATAAGGTGGTTTTCCTATACAAGTTGAAAAGGAGTGGGGGCCGAATTTACTGTTTTTGGCGAATACCTGAAAAACTACTGATCGGAGAACTACGAAATTGGTGTCTAAAGATGCGTGAAAGAATAGCGGTTTTATCAATATAATAATATCAATAGGTGTAATGAATAAAACTTTAGAAAAAAATGAATTTACTTTTTAGATGTTAAAAATTTATATGAAGAATCAAGCAAAAAGTTAATTTATGTATTATATTAATGAATTTTATTTATTTTTCAGATGCAGAAGGCGCGGACGGTGTAATGGAAGAAGAAATACGATGCTGGACTACAAGAAACGGTTGGAAAACAAAGAAGTTAAGTGTTAGAGTGACGAAAATGAATTGACTTTAAGAAATTACGATTTTTAAGCAAAAAAGAAGGATAACTAAGTGAATCTCAAAATGAATTACTATTTACGAGTACAAGAGGGATAAAGAAGCTATTTAGAAACGGGGAGCAACAACAAATACCGAATATCGCGAATGAAATTTCAATGTTGATTTTCGATAAGGTGGTTTTCCTATACAAGTTGAAAAGGAGTGGGGGCCGAATTTACTGTTTTTGGCGAATACCTGAAAAACTACTGATCGGAGAACTACGAAATTGGTGTCTAAAGATGCGTGAAAGAATAGCGGTTTTATCAATATAATAATATCAATAGGTGTAATGAATAAAACTTTAGAAAAAATGAATTTACTTTTTAGATGTTAAAAATTTATATGAAGAATCAAGCAAAAAGTTAATTTATGTATTATATTAATGAATTTTATTTATTTTTCAGATGCAGAAGGCGCGGACGGTGTAATGGAAGAAGAAATACGATGCTGGACTACAAGAAACGGTTGGAAAACAAAGAAGTTAAGTGTTAGAGTGACGAAAATGAATTGACTTTAAGAAATTACGATTTTTAAGCAAAAAAGAAGGATAACTAAGTGAATCTCAAAATGAATTACTATTTACGAGTACAAGAGGGATAAAGAAGCTATTTAGAAACGGGGAGCAACAACAAATACCGAATATCGCGAATGAAATTTCAATGTTGATTTTCGATAAGGTGGTTTTCCTATACAAGTTGAAAAGGAGTGGGGGCCGAATTTACTGTTTTTGGCGAATACCTGAAAAACTACTGATCGGAGAACTACGAAATTGGTGTCTAAAGATGCGTGAAAGAATAGCGGTTTTATCAATATAATAATATCAATAGGTGTAATGAATAAAACTTTAGAAAAAATGAATTTACTTTTTAGATGTTAAAAATTTATATGAAGAATCAAGCAAAAAGTTAATTTATGTATTATATTAATGAATTTTATTTATTTTTCAGATGCAGAAGGCGCGGACGGTGTAATGGAAGAAGAAATACGATGCTGGACTACAAGAAACGGTTGGAAAACAAAGAAGTTAAGTGTTAGAGTGACGAAAATGAATTGACTTTAAGAAATTACGATTTTTAAGCAAAAAAGAAGGATAACTAAGTGAATCTCAAAATGAATTACTATTTACGAGTACAAGAGGGATAAAGAAGCTATTTAGAAACGGGGAGCAACAACAAATACCGAATATCGCGAATGAAATTTCAATGTTGATTTTCGATAAGGTGGTTTTCCTATACAAGTTGAAAAGGAGTGGGGGCCGAATTTACTGTTTTTGGCGAATACCTGAAAAACTACTGATCGGAGAACTACGAAATTGGTGTCTAAAGATGCGTGAAAGAATAGCGGTTTTATCAATATAATAATATCAATAGGTGTAATGAATAAAACTTTAGAAAAAATGAATTTACTTTTTAGATGTTAAAAATTTATATGAAGAATCAAGCAAAAAGTTAATTTATGTATTATATTAATGAATTTTATTTATTTTTCAGATGCAGAAGGCGCGGACGGTGTAATGGAAGAAGAAATACGATGCTGGACTACAAGAAACGGTTGGAAAACAAAGAAGTTAAGTGTTAGAGTGACGAAAATGAATTGACTTTAAGAAATTACGATTTTTAAGCAAAAAAGAAGGATAACTAAGTGAATCTCAAAATGAATTACTATTTACGAGTACAAGAGGGATAAAGAAGCTATTTAGAAACGGGGAGCAACAACAAATACCGAATATCGCGAATGAAATTTCAATGTTGATTTTCGATAGTGCCGAGCTTTTTTTTTTTTTTTTTTTTTTTTTTTTTTCAGTTGGAGGAAATCACCCCAGGTGGGGTTAGCGAGACGTCGCTTCCACGCTTCCATTACGGACCGCCGAGATTGGACCTTCCGATCGCGAACCGCTTCCCGCAGGGGACGCACCACGCCCCGGGCGCGGAGTTCGCATCGCCAGCGATAGTCGCCAGCGAGCGCCTCCGCCTCCAGCTCCCAGGGCGGCGTCCCCGCCAGCACGCACGCCGCCTCAAAGGCGACGGTGCGGTAACCGCGGATGGCCCTAATAGCAACGATGCGCTGTGGCCGACGCAGGAATCGGGCGATGTTTAATCGCACCCGTGCGTCGGCCCAGACGGGCGCACCGTATAGGGCCATCGATCGCACCACCCCCGCATAGAGGAGGCGCACGGCGCGGCTGGGCCCCCCGACATTCGGGAGCAACCGACCCAGTTGGCCGGCCGTCCTTATCAATCGGGGGACCAGGTTCGCGAAATGGGCCTGGAAGGTCCAACGGCTATCCAACACGAGGCCGAGGTACCTCAACTGCACCCCGACCTCAATCTGGACGCCTCCAACCATTATTTGGGCGTCGACTGGCGGCACCGCCCCGGCCCCGTAGAACCACAGGGCCTGGGATTTGTGCAACGCCACGTCGAGGCCCAACCTCTTTATTTTGCCGACGACGAGGGCCACCCCCGCTGTGGCAAGACGGGCAGACTCTCGGAAGTCATCCCCCCGGGCCACGACCAAAGTGTCGTCCGCGTAACAAATGACGCTAAGGCCCGGGAGGAGGGCGCCCCTCAGCACCCAGTCGTACCCGATATTCCACAGTAGGGGTCCAAGAACAGACCCCTGTGGAACACCGCGCACGACCTGGAACCGGTGCAAGGTCCCACCGTACCCGGTACATTCGACCGACCTGGCCTCCAGGTAGGAGCCGATCAGCCGGCGGAGATAGAGGGGCACTCCATGCCTCTCCAGTGCCCCCCCAATCACGGACCAGGGCAGGGTGTTAAAGGCATTGGCGATGTCGAGCGACACCGCCAGGGCCACCCCACCCTGGGAGACGGCCTCCTCCGAGAGGGTCCGGACACGTAGAATTGCGTCTACGGTCGAACGACCCCCCCGGAAGCCGTACTGCTCCGCCGACAGATCGGGTCCAACCCCGACCAGGTGCTGAACGATGCGGGCGGCCAGAACGCGTTCTAGCAATTTGCCCACCTCGTCCAGCAGCACGATGGGACGGTAACCGGCGGCTGAGTCCTCCGGGCGCCCCTCTTTCCGCAAGAGGACTAGTCTGCCCGCCCTCCAGAGCGAGGGAAACCGTCCCGACTCCAGGCAAGAATTAAAAAGCCTTAGGAGTCGGTCCCCTAGGGCATTGATGGCCAAGGCCAGGACCCGGCCGTGGATGCCGTCCGGGCCGGGGGCCGTGTCCTTCGCACTCATCCGTGCCACGGCCACATGGAGCTCATCTCTGGTGATATGAGGCACCTCAGCAGTGGCTTCACCGCCGGTGTTAAGATCCGGCGGCTCACCCATAGCAGGCGGAGTAAATCCGGCCTGCTCCTGCGGGAACAGCGTCGAGACGATGTCCCGCAGCTGCTGAGGCTGGAGACGCTCGGTCATGGGAGGCGCCCACGGGCGCACCTTACCGCGCACCGATTTGTACGGGCGCCCCCACGGATTGTCATCGAGCGTCCCCAAGAGAGTCTCCATGTGCCCTTCCTTGGCCAGCTTGATGGCCAGCCGCATGGCAGTCCTCGCCTCCGCGTACTCGCCATGCAGCCGGTCCTCCTCCTCCGCGAACGCGACGGGATCGTCGCGACGCGCGAGGATGCGGCGGCGATGTCGGGCGCACCGGCGCCTCGCCCGGACGCATACAGCACGAAGCTGCGCTATCTCGGGCGACCACCAGTACGCCGACTTGCTCGGAGGCCGAGGGCCGACCCGGGGCATCGAAGCATCGCTAATGCGATGCATCGTGTCCCGGAGCCATAGCGCCTCGACCTCCACATCCACAGGGTGTGGACGCATGGGCGTCCACGCCGCCACAGTTGAGGCTTCCATCAAGCGCTCCTTGTCCAGGAGCTTCAATGCCCACCTGGGGAATGACCGAGGTGCAGTTCCCTGGGCGACCGCGGTTGGCGTGGAGGCGGACAGATCAAACCGGATGTACCGGTGATCTGATAGAGACTCCGCCTCCACCAGCACTTCCCAACCGCGGATGCGTTGTGCGATGGCAGAGCTCGCGAACGTCACGTCCACGATGGATTCGCCCTGCCACCGCACGCAAGTCGCGACCGATCCTCTGTTCATAAGACAGAGCCCGGCCGCGACCGCCCACTCTTCCAACAGCCTACCCCGAGCGTCTGAGCGGGGGGAACCCCAAGCGACAGATTTCGCGTTGAGGTCCCCCGCAAGTATCACTGGACGGGGAGCGGAGCGCTGAGTAATCGCCCCGATCCCGTCCAGGAACTGCTCAAACTCGTGAGTAGGCCGACTTGGAGAGAAGTACACCCCGATCACGACGGTATCTTCCATCTTTACCGCAACGAACCCGGGTCCCCTGGCCACCATTTCCAGGGGTGGGATCGCTGCGGCTCTCCTGATGTGTATGGCCGCCAAGCCGCACTCATCCCCGAACCAGTAGTCGTCCGCTGGGGGGACATAATACGGCTCGGCGACCACAGCCACGTCAATGGACCACTCCGCCATGCTCTGGACTAACATGTCCTGAGCCCTGACGGAGTGGTTCAAATTACCTTGGAGGAAGCGACGGGTGCAGTCCATTAAGGTTGGACCACATCCATCGCTCCCTCCCCTCCTCCGCCGCCCCCGCCATCGGGCGCACTAGTCGCCACGGCGGGGTCCGAACCGCCGGCCGGTACTCCCCGGCCGACTTCCTCTGTTGGCGCCGCTTGGCTTTGCGGCGCCTATTCCGTTCTGTGTTAACACCAGACGGGGAGCAAGCTTTGCCCCCCGCCCGGTGATCAGCCTTGCGCCCGGCCGCCGCGCACAGCGCGCAGTGCGGCGCGGCCGAGCACGCGGCCGCCTTGTGTCCGGTTTGACCGCAGCGGAAACATAAACCGCTGCGGTCCACGGTGCTGGTGCACCTGGCGACACTATGCCCCGTGCCGAAGCACTTGAGGCATCGCCAGGCGCGTGACTCCAGTAGTCGCACGTGGGCTGCGACCCAGCCCACGCGCAACCTGCCTGGATCCCCAGCTGGCCTTCCTGGCGGAGGGGCGGCCAGGGAGTTGGCGGTCTCCAGCGGGCACCGCACCCAAACCGAGCTGGCCCCGGTGTAGCCTCGGCGAAGTTCGCCTACGGCCACATTCTCCGGGGCGCATTTGCCCTGGGCAGCGATGGCCGCCACCACCTCCTCCCTGGTGGTGCAGTCGTCCAGGCCGGTCACCCGCAACTCGGCCATTTTGACCGGCCTGTGCACCTTGACGTCCTCCTCCGGCCATACCGCCCGGAGGCCCGACGCCAGACGGTCCGCGATGCCAACACTGTCAGCACCGGCGGGACACTCCAGCAATCGGGCCCCATTGGCCGTGTGCCGGATATGGAGGCCGTCCTCCGCCCCTATCTCCGCCAGGTCGACGGCAGCACGCGCCTTCGCCATGACGTCGGGGTACGTCAGCCCCTTCGCCTGGCCAGCCGGCAGCAGTGTGACTACCACTGCTGCCCGCCTCGGCGCGCGCTGCTTCTTCTTCGACTTCTTCGTCTTCTTCTGCTGTTTGCCGGCGGCGGGCGCTCGACCCTGTTGGGGAGCAGCCGCAACCGCCGGGGTCCCGTTCTTGTTTTGGGCAGCGGACGGCACTCTACCCGGTTGGGGAGTAGCCTTATCCGCTGCCCTTGTCTCGGCTGGTGATTGGGCCGGAGCGACCCTGGCCCGTTTGGCGCCCCGCTTCACCACCTCGGTCCAGCCCTCATCCATATTGGATGGGGCCGGAGGAAGCGGGCGGGGCTGTGGGGGTGGTGTGGCAGCTTTAGCACCGCCGCCCCCGTTCTTCTTTTTTGTTCTTATTCCGGGTCGGACCGGCCGGTCCCGTACCCGGATGTACGTCCGGTGGGGCGAGAGCTACGGGACGCGGCGCAGGTGTTGTTGCACCGCGTAGGGCTGTAAGTTCAGCCCTGAGTTCGGCAATCTGCTTGCCGAACTCCGCCGTTAGCTCTCGCCTGATGCGGGCAGCCATTTCGTCCGGGGACTCAATGGTCTGCCGCACTCTGGCTCGCGGCGACGCAAGTCGCGGCCCGCGTGCCTCCTTCTGCCGAGGACGCCACTCGTCGTCGTCGCCGTCTGTCGTCTTGGTTCGCGGCGCCGCCGCGTCGCTCGTCCGAGCAGCTGGCGACGCTCCGCCAGGTTTCGGCTTAGGCTTAGGCCCCTGAGCCTCAAGGGCCGTCAGCCTTTCCCTGAGGAGGGTCACCTCGGCCTTCGCTGTCTCCAGCTGCGTTTGTAGCACAGCGTCCCGGCTGATGGCCGCAGAGATGGCCGGCATAATTCGACCAGTCTCCTCGGCCACCCGTCGCCACGCCTTTGCGTAGGTCAGGTTGCCGCCACTGTGGTAGCGGTACGTGGCCGAGCTGGCCCGTCGTCTTAATGACTCTAGGACGACGACGGGGCTCTCGTAGAGCTCCTCATCAGTCGTCGTCCGAGTCGAGGCGACGCGAGAAGGACCTATTGGTTTCTTGCGCCTCGGCGCGGGCATCGCCGCTGCATCCTTCGCCCGTGTCCTTTTGGTGGTGGCGTCCCCGACAGCCACCCGCCGAGTGAGACTCGCCGCTCGCGATGACTCGTCGTCGGAGGCCGCTGAGGACTCCCCCGTCTCCGAGCTTCGGCGCGCCGCGGACTTCCGCTTGCGCCCGAATCTCTCGACGGAATCCTGGAATCGGGAGCAGTCATCGCTCGCGACGGTACTCGCGACCGATGCCCGCCCCGACCTTACGCCAGTAGCAATCTCCGACACAGGGGCCTGGTCGCCTACCCCTGTGCGGGCTTCGGAGGTGGACTCCACGTCCATGACCTAGCTCGAAGTTGAGGGGAGCAGTCGCATCAGTGCGACTACTCCCAGGCGCTCAACTCCGCAGCTACCCACACGTCACTGCCTTGGCACCGCCCAGGGACTACGTGTGGGGTGGGCTTTCGCGCATGAAAGTGGTATCACCCACGGACGCCAGTGACGCGAGTCCCCATAGTGCCGAGCTTAGGTGGTTTTCCTATACAAGTTGAAAAGGAGTGGGGGCCGAATTTACTGTTTTTGGCGAATACCTGAAAAACTACTGATCGGAGAACTACGAAATTGGTGTCTAAAGATGCGTGAAAGAATAGCGGTTTTATCAATATAATAATATCAATAGGTGTAATGAATAAAACTTTAGAAAAAATGAATTTACTTTTTAGATGTTAAAAATTTATATGAAGAATCAAGCAAAAAGTTAATTTATGTATTATATTAATGAATTTTATTTATTTTTCAGATGCAGAAGGCGCGGACGGTGTAATGGAAGAAGAAATACGATGCTGGACTACAAGAAACGGTTGGAAAACAAAGAAGTTAAGTGTTAGAGTGACGAAAATGAATTGACTTTAAGAAATTACGATTTTTAAGCAAAAAAGAAGGATAACTAAGTGAATCTCAAAATGAATTACTATTTACGAGTACAAGAGGGATAAAGAAGCTATTTAGAAACGGGGAGCAATGACAACAAATACCGAATATCGCGAATGAAATTTCAATGTTGATTTTCGATAAGGTGGTTTTCCTATACAAGTTGAAAAGGAGTGGGGGCCGAATTTACTGTTTTTGGCGAATACCTGAAAAACTACTGATCGGAGAACTACGAAATTGGTGTCTAAAGATGCGTGAAAGAATAGCGGTTTTATCAATATAATAATATCAATAGGTGTAATGAATAAAACTTTAGAAAAAATGAATTTACTTTTTAGATGTTAAAAATTTATATGAAGAATCAAGCAAAAAGTTAATTTATGTATTATATTAATGAATTTTATTTATTTTTCAGATGCAGAAGGCGCGGACGGTGTAATGGAAGAAGAAATACGATGCTGGACTACAAGAAACGGTTGGAAAACAAAGAAGTTAAGTGTTAGAGTGACGAAAATGAATTGACTTTAAGAAATTACGATTTTTAAGCAAAAAAGAAGGATAA
>AP028268.1:13228935-13282131 GCA_030269945.2 Trilocha varians | reverse complement strand
TTACTGTTTTTTGCGAATAGCTGAAAAACTACTGATCGGAGAACTACGAAACTGGTGTCTATAAATGCGTGAAAGAATAGCGGTTTTGTCAATATAATAATATCAACAGGAATAATTAAGAATGCGAATGCCCAATATACGCGAGGGAAAGATTCGAAGTGGAACAAAAAATTAACATTAAGATAAATATTGAAAACATTTCGGTAATAATGAATGTAGAAGAAAACAGAACAGAACTAATTAAATTTGGTATAAATATAGTCAAAAAAGTAAGACACAGAAATAAAACCAGGTAGAATAAACAAAGTTGGTAAATACTTAAAAGCTATAAAGAAAAAATTCACAGTAAATATTAAATGATGTTGAAATGTAAAAAAAAAGAAGAAAACACTAAATAGAAGGAAGAAATTCATTTTAAAAAATCTGTTTGAAAAGAGTTTGCCACAATATTGGCAAAGAGAAAGAGTGGGCTGTAAAGCCAAAAATTAAAAAAAAAAAAAAAAAAAAAAAAAAAAAACCTAACCTAACCTAACCTAACCTAACCTAACCCAACCTAACCTAACCTAACCTAACCTAACCTAACCTAACCCATCGGTTCGAAAAATCGTACCCACCCGCCCTCCCGTTGTTACGATAGTGGAAGTTTAAACGTGTAGGGAGGACAGGAGGAGAATTTTGAAAAGTGTACCTTAAAATTTTTAAATTCCTATAAATTTCTATAAAATCCGCGCATCTTAACCACATATTTAAAATTTTCATAGCTCCAATACTTTTTACGGAAAAAAATCTAGAACTTTGAAAAATCATTTCATTACATTTTAAAAATCACAGTAACCTTTAATTTACCATGTTTGTTACGACCCGCACGCCCACCAAAAACAAAGCCCCTAATCCTTCTAAAACTCTAACTCCTCCTCGGAAGGCTGACGCTCAACCACCACCAGCGCCGGTCAAACCAGTCGAAAAAATGCCCAGTTTCAGTCAGCCACCCAGTCGTAGAGAACTTTTCTCTCAAGAAAAATTCTCTGAGCACAACAACCAAATATCAGAGATAGAAATCGACAACGGACAATGTTTGACTCCGACTGTTAGACTTAGACCACTACCACTAACATATCTGGAATTTCCCACTGATAATCCCGCTAAGACTAAAGTTAAGAAAGCTCCTACTTTAATCCAATCTTCACCGATTTCCTTTCCGAGCAACTGGAAGGAGTTGACCGAGAGGGACACCATGGAACTGGCCTCAAGTATTCTAAAGAATACAAGACGCTCGATGCAACAGTCTGGTAACCTTAGACGAGACATCAAGCAAACAATACTTGAGGATAACCAGAACCTGTTCAACCTTTTGATCAACGCCCTGCAGTTGCAAGGAACGTCAAAATGTGACTATAAAGACACTCAAAATATAGCCGTCCAAACTGAAGCATCGACAACTACACTCACCCCAACCCCACCAGACTTAGCCATAAACACTCAACCAAACCAAGAGCCATTACGTGTCACCATATCAACCCAGACAGAAATAGACACATACTCACAACTTGATCAAACATCTTTGATCACGAGTGATGCCGCGGAGCCAGTGCCGGTCCAGCTTATAAAAGAGTTAATTGGGGAGCTCAAGGAGTGTAAACAATACACACGTGCACTTTCGAGTGACCTGAGTGCAACCTCTTCTCTTCCCTTGCCCGGGCGCACAACACGAACCCCTACCTATGCCGAAAAAGCAGCAGGAAAGATGCACTCCATAATCGTCTCATCGGGTGATACAATGGACACCGCTGGGATGATTGTCGAGAAGATCAGGGATGCAGTCCGGGCAAAGGAAACAAATATTAAGGTGGACAGGGTACGAAAAGTCCGCGACAAAAAAGTGGTCATTGGATGCCATAGTAAAGACGACATCGTGAAGGTTACAAATAAAATAAAAGAGACTGGCGTTCTGAAAGCTCAAGAGGCTAAAACTAAAGATCCCCTCATTGTATTAAAAGACGTGTTATCCTATAACACGGATAACGATATAAAAACTGCGATCCTTAACCAAAACAACCACCTACTCGACGGATTGGAGGAAAGCGACAAGAAAATGACAGTGCGCTATAGAAAGAAGGCCAGAAACTCACTGGAGAGCCACGTGATCATGCAGGTAGCACCGCGCCTGTGGAAACGACTGACGGAGGCAGGCCGGATTCACGTGGATCTCCAGAGAGTAAGGGTGTACGATGAGTCCCCACTAGTGCAGTGTACCAGGTGCATGAACTTCGGACACACCAGAAAACAGTGCGAAGAAAAAGTCGATCTGTGCGGTCATTGCGGTGGTGAACATCTCCGTGCAGAATGCCCTGCAAAACAAAGAGGTGAGTTGCCGTGCTGCAAGAATTGCGGAAAGCGCGGAGACAACCAGCACGACGCTTTTAACGTCAACTGTCCAGTGCGTCAGAAGTGGGAACACATAGCAAGATCACAGGTGTCCTATTGTTAATGATACGGGCGAATCAACAACTAGAGACCTTAAAACGCGACCCCACGGACAGCGACTGAACCTGACAGTCTTCCAAGCGAACCTGCAAAGAAAACAACTGGCCACAAATGAGATGATGCTAGAAGCAACTCGAGCCGGGGTTGGCGCGGCGTTACTCCAAGAACCCTACGTTGGCGGCTGTAGACGCATGAAAAATTACCATGGTGTGCGCATCTACCAGCACCAAGATCAGGGGGACGGAGTAACAAAGGCTGCCATCGCAATGTTCGACAACACCATACAGGTGACGCCATGTCCGGACCTCACGACTGATAACATCGTGGTAGTGAGGATCAAAACAGGAGGAAAAGATATAGCTCTCATCTCGCTTTACTTTGAACCGGACATGGCAATAGATGAATATCTAAATCACCTGGGCGTAATCTCGAGTACACTTGGTTCGATCGAGATCATTGTCGGTGGCGACCTCAACGCCAAGAATGTCTGGTGGGGTGGTTCAGTGACTGACCTGAGAGGAAAGGCCGTTGCAGGAGTCTTCGATGAGCTTGGCCTCCACGTGCTAAATGAGAGTAGTGTCCCTACATTCGACACGGTCAGAGGACAAAAGTACTACTCGAGCTACGTGGATGTCACAGCATGCACTCCTGGTCTCCTCGGTCAGGTGCAGGATTGGAGGGTTGCAGAGGACCTAATCAGCTCGGATCACCAAGCAATAAGTTTTAAAATTAACCTAACAAAAACACACCAAATACCAATAAAACATACCACAAGAAAATACAATACGAGCAAAGCTAACTGGAATACATTTACTACCAAACTCACACATCTACTTACAACTAGTAAAATTAATTCTGAAGAAATAAATAATATTACAAACACTGAAGAATTAGAAAATATCACAATAGCCTATACAAATAAAATAATAGAATCTTGCCAGGACAGTATGCCAATTAAAAGAAACAATAATAAATTCAACTTACCTTGGTGGTCTGAGGAACTGGAACAGCTGAAGAAGGAGGTCGCGGTCAGGAGGAAGCGAATCCGTAGCGCTGCACCGTCGCGAAGAGAAGGAGTGGTCCAGCAGTACCTGAAACATAAAAAGGAATATGAGGAAAGCGTAAAAGAGGCCCAAATCAACGGCTGGAAGGAGTTCTGCGGGAAACAGGACAAAGAAAGAATGTGGGATAGCATCTACAGGGTCATAAGAACGACATCGACCCTACGAGAAGACGTACCCTTGAAGCGTAATGGAAAAACCCTGAGCCCAGAAGAGTCCGTAGCACTCCTCGCGGAGACTTTCTATCCGAAGGACAAACAGGATCTTGACAACGTATACCATCGCGAAGTTAGAGAGTACACGGCAGTGACGCCCAGTGGCGGTATAGATGACTCTGAATTCACCCTGCATGAACTCAGAACAGCTGTTGAAAGCTTTAATCCGCGGAAAGCTCCTGGGGAGGATGGGCTGACTGCGGACATTTGTAAACATGCAATCCTCATTGACCCGACTATTTTCTTGTCGTTGGCCAATATGTGCCTTAAACAGGGCTACTTTCCAAAGTTATGGAAAAGAGCCACAGTGATAGTCCTTCGCAAGCCAGCCAAGGATGACTACACGAACCCTAAATCTTACAGGCCTATCGGACTATTACCAGTTCTGGGGAAGGTTCTAGAAAAGATGTTGGTGGGACGATTAAAGTGGTGGCTCCTACCCGGAATTAACAAACGGCAATATGGTTTTGTGCCACAGCGCAGCACGGAGGACTCTCTCTATGATCTCATGCATCACATACGGGCACATCTGCGATGTGGAAAAATTGTGACGCTCATCTCACTAGACATAGAGGGGGCCTTCGATAATGCCTGGTGGCCGGCAATAAAACTCCGACTAGCGGAGGAGGGCTGCCCCACCAACATCAGAAAAATTATGGACAGTTACCTTCAAGATAGGTCTGTAAAGGTAAGGTATTGTGGTAGAGAAACATCTGTAGCGACGGATAAGGGATGCGTGCAGGGGTCGATAGGCGGTCCTATACTGTGGAACATCCTGCTAGATCCGTTGTTGAGGGGTCTGGAGGGAGGAGGAGTCCATTGCCAAGCCTTCGCCGACGACGTGGTTCTTGTGTTCCATGCTGATTCTGGCTCTGACATCGAGAATAGCGCTAATGCTGCACTTGCCTTTGTTCAGGACTGGGGCGTCCAAAATAAACTTCGGTTTGCGCCGCATAAAACCGTGGCAATGACGGTAACCCGCAGGCTGAAGTTCGACGCCCCTTTGCTGAGTATGGGCGGGGTGGTGATTCCTATGGCTGAAGAGGTCAAGCTCCTCGGTCTAACAATCGATAAGAGCTTGACCTTCAACCAACACGTTACAAACGTAACTAGCAAAGCCATAGGAATATATAAACAACTGTCGCGGACAGCCAGGGTCAGCTGGGGCCTCCATCCGGAGGTAATAAGGACCATGTACTGCGCAGTAATCGAGCCAATCCTTTTGTATGCAGCAAGTGCTTGGGCGCCGGCTACCAACAAAGTGTGTGTCAGGAGAAAGTTGAGTTCCGTGCAGCGAAGTTTCGCCCAAAAAATATGCAAGGCATACAAAACTGTATCCCTTGATGCGGCGACTTTGCTTGCGCGGATACTACCCCTGGACATACGAGTCCGGGAAGCCGCAGCCCTTTACGAGGCTAAACGAGGAGCCCCTCGATTGGATTTGGCTGGCAGAGCGGTGGAAAGGAGAGCAGAATACGCGGAAAATGGACATCCAGCCCAGCAAACCAGGATTGATATCCTAAGCGTGGCAGACCAACGGGAACTAGAAGCCAAAGCAACGTCTGCAGTCCAAATATACACTGATGGGAGTGGGATTGACGGCGAGGTCGGCGCAGCGCTGTCCTTCTGGAACGGCGGCGTTGAGACTAAAGCCGTCAAGCTCAAGCTCTCATCGTATTGTACAGTATATCAGGCGGAGCTCTTGGCCATCTGCAGAGCATCACGATTTATAGCTTCTGGAAGTGCCTCTGCCTACGACGTGTTAAGTGACAGCAGAGCTGCTTTGCAAACAGTGCAGAATAGCGGCTCTACACACGTCCTGGCGGTGGAAACGCGGAAGAACTTGAGAGCTGCACAGGAACGAGGAATATCGGTGGCATTTTATTGGGTGAAAGCACATGTCGGAATCCCTGGCAATGAGCGGGCGGACGCTCTTGCGAAACTGGCTGCAACCAAATTAAAGAAGGCACCCGATTATGATGGTGTACCGGTTTCCTTCGTCAAGCGAAAAATCCGCTTGGAGTCGCTCGACGAGTGGAACGGCAGATATAGAGATGGTGAAACAGGAGCCATCACGAAACTGTTCTTTCCCGATGCGATTGGTGCCTACAAACTACTGCGGAGTGAAGGAATATCAAGCGAGAGGACCCAACTGCTGACAGGGCATGGTGGGTTCGCAGAATACCTACACCGCTTTAAGTGTAAGGGCGACCCATCATGCCTATGCGATCCGGGTGTACCAGAGACGGTACCTCACCTGCTCTGCGAATGCCCAATATACGCGAGGGAAAGATTCGAAGTGGAACAAAAAATTAACATTAAGATAAATATTGAAAACATTTCGGTAATAATGAATGTAGAAGAAAACAGAACAGAACTAATTAAATTTGGTATAAATATAGTCAAAAAAGTAAGACACAGAAATAAAACCAGGTAGAATAAACAAAGTTGGTAAATACTTAAAAGCTATAAAGAAAAAATTCACAGTAAATATTAAATGATGTTGAAATGTAAAAAAAAAGAAGAAAACACTAAATAGAAGGAAGAAATTCATTTTAAAAAATCTGTTTGAAAAGAGTTTGCCACAATATTGGCAAAGAGAAAGAGTGGGCTGTAAAGCCAAAAATTAAAAAAAAAAAAAAAAAAAAAAAAAAAAAAAACCTAACCTAACCTAACCTAACCTAACCTAACCCAACCTAACCTAACCTAACCTAACCTAACCTAACCTAACCCATCGGTTCGAAAAATCGTACCCACCCGCCCTCCCGTTGTTACGATAGTGGAAGTTTAAACGTGTAGGGAGGACAGGAGGAGAATTTTGAAAAGTGTTCCTTAAAATTTTTTAATTCCTATAAATTTCTATAAAATCCGCGCATCTTAACCACATATTTAAAATTTTCATAGCTCCAATAGTTTTTACGCAAAAAATTCTAGAACTTTGAAAAATCATTTCATTTTATTTTAAAAATCACAGTATCCTTTAATATACCATGTTTGTTACGACCCGCACCCCCACCAAAAACAAAGCCCCTAGTCCTACTAAAACTCTAACTCCTCCTCGGAAGGCTGACGCTCAACCACCACCAGCGCCGGTCAAGCCAGTCGAGAAAATGTCCAGTTTCAGTCGTAGAGAACTTTTCTCTCAGGAAAAATACTCTCAGCACAGCAGCCAAATATCAGAGGTAGAAATCGACAACGGACAGTGTTTGACTCCGACTGTTCGACTAAGACCACTACCATTAACATATCTGGAATTTACCACTGACGATCCCGCTAAGACCAAAGTTAAGAAAGCTCCCACCTTAATCCAATCCTTACCGATTTCCTTTCCGAGCAACTGGAAGGAGTTGACCAGGAGGGAGACTACGGAACTGGCCTCAAGTATTCTTAAGAATACAAGACGCTCGATGCAACAGTCTGGTAACCTTAGACGCGACATCAAGCAAACAATACTTGAAGATAACCAGAACCTGTTCAACCTCTTGATCAACGCCCTCGAAATGCAAGGAACGTCAAACTGTGACTATAAAGACACCAAAAATATAGCCGTCCAAACTGAAACATCGATAACTACACTCAACCCAACCCCACCAGACTTAACCACAAACACTCAACCAAGCCCAGCACCATTACTCGCAACCATATCAACACAGACAGACATAAACATGTACGAACCTTCGCAAACTGATGAAACATCATCGGCCACGAGTGATGCCACGGAGCCAGTACCGATCCAGTTGATAAAAGAATTAATCGGGGAGCTGAAAGAGTGTAAACAATACACACGTGCACTTTCGAGTGACCTGAGTACAACCTCTCTTCCCTTGCCCGGGCGCACAACACGAACTCCTACCTATGCCGAAAAGGCAGCAGGAAAGATGCACTCGATAATCGTATCATCAGGTGATACAATGGACACCGCTGGGACGATTGTTGAGAAGATCAGGGATGCAGTCCGAGCAAAGGAAACAAATATCAAGGTAGACAGGGTGCGAAAAGTCCGCGGTAAAAAAGTAGTCATCGGATGCCATAGCAGAGACGACATCGTGAAAGTTACAAATAAAATAAAAGAGACTGGCATACTGAAAGCTCAAGAAGCTAAAACCAAAGACCCCCTCATTGTACTAAAAGACGTCTTATCCTATAACACGGATAACGACATAAAAACTGCGATCCTAAACCAAAACAACCACCTACTTGACGGATTGGAGGAAAGCGACAAGAAGATGACAGTGCGCTATAGAAAGAAGGCCAGAAACTCATTGGAGAGCCACGTGATCATGCAGGTGGCTCCGCGCCTGTGGAAACGACTGACGGAGGCAGGCCGGGTTCACGTGGATCTCCAGAGAGTAAGGGTGTATGATGAGTCCCCACTAGTGCAGTGTACCAGGTGCATGAACTTCGGACACACCAGAAAACAGTGCGAAGAAAAAGTAGATCTGTGCGGTCATTGCGGTGGCGAACACCTCCGTGCCGAGTGCCCTGCAAAACAGAAAGGAGAATCGCCGTGCTGCAAGAATTGCGGAAAGCGCGGAGACAACCAGCACGACGCTTTTAACGTCAACTGTCCAGTGCGTCAGAAGTGGGAACACATAGCAAGATCACAGGTGTCTTATTGTTAATGATACGGGCGAATCAACAACTAGAGACCTCAAAACGCGACCCCACGGACAGCGACTGAACCTGATGGTCTTGCAAGCGAACCTACAAAGGAAACAACTGGCCACAAATGAGTTGATGCTAGAGGCAACTCGAACCAGAGTTGGCGCGGCGTTACTCCAAGAACCCTACATTGGCGGCTGTAGACGCATGAAAAATTACCACGGTGTGCGCATCTACCAGCACCAAGATCAGGGGGACGGAGTGACGAAGGCTGCCATCGCAATATTCGACAACGCCATACAGGTGATGCCATGTCCGGACCTCACAACAGATAACATCGTAGTAGTGAGGATTAAAACAGGAGGAAAAGATATAGCTCTCGTCTCGCTTTATTTCGAGCCGGACGTGGCAATAGATGAATATCTAAATCGCCTGGGCGTAGTCTCGAATACACTTGGTTCGATTGAGATTGTTATCGGTGGCGACCTCAACGCCAAAAATGTCTGGTGGGGTGGTTCAGTGACTGACCTGAGAGGAAAGGCCGTTGCAGGAGTCTTCGATGAGCTTGGCCTCCACGTGCTAAATGAGGGTAGTGTCCCTACATTCGACACGGTCAGAGGACAAAAGTACTACTCGAGTTACGTGGATGTCACAGCATGCACTCCTGGTCTCCTCGGTCACGTGCAAAGTTGGAGGGTTGCAGAGGACCTTACCAGCTCGGATCACCAAGCAATAAGTTTTAAAATTAACTTAACAAAAACACATCAAATACCAATAAAACGCACAACAAGAAAATACAATACAAGTAAAGCTAACTGGAATACATTTACAACTAAACTCACACATCTACTTACAACTAACAAAATTAATTCTGATGAAATAAATAACATTACAAATACTGAAGAATTAGAAAACATCGCAATAGCCTACACAAGTAAAATAATAGAATCGTGTCAAGAAAGTATGCCAATTAAAGGAAACAAAACTAAATTCAACTTACCTTGGTGGTCTGAGGAACTGGAACGGCTGAAAAAAGAGGTCGCGGTCAGAAGGAAGCGAATCCGTAGCGCTGCACCGTCGCGGAGAGAAGGAGTGGTCCAGCAGTACCTGAAACAAAAAAAGGAATATGAGGAAAGCGTAAAAGAGGCCCAAATCAACAGCTGGAAGGAATTCTGCGGGAAACAGGACAAGGAAAGAATGTGGGATAGCATCTACAGGGTCATAAGAACGACATCGACCCCAAGAGAAGACCTACCCTTGAAGCGAAACGGAAAAACCCTGAGCCCAGAAGAGTCCGTAGCACTCCTCGCTGAGACTTTCTATCCGAAGGACCAACAAGATCTCGACAGCGCATACCATCGCGAAGTCAGAGAGTGCACGGCGGTGACGCCGCCCAGTGGCGGTGTAGACGACTCTGAATTCACCCTGCATGAGCTCAGAACAGCGGTTGAAAGTTTTAATCCGAAGAAAGCTCCTGGAGAAGACGGGCTGACTGCGGATATCTGTAAGCATGCGATCCTTAGCGACCCAACTATTTTCTTGTCGTTGGCCAACAGGTGCCTTAAACAGGGATACTTCCCAAAGTTGTGGAAAAGAGCTACAGTGGTAGTCCTTCGCAAGCCGGCGAAGGATGACTACACGAACCCTAAATCTTACAGGCCTATCGGACTATTACCAGTTCTGGGGAAGGTTCTAGAAAAGATGTTGGTGGGGCGATTAAAATGGTGGCTCCTACCCGGAATCAGCAAACGGCAGTATGGTTTTATGCCACAGCGCAGCACGGAAGACTCCCTCTATGATCTTATGCGTCATATAGAGACACATCTGCGAAGCAGAAAAATAGTGACGCTCATCTCACTGGACATAGAGGGGGCCTTCGATAATGCCTGGTGGCCGGCAATAAAACTCCGACTAGCGGAGGAGGGCTGCCCCACCAACATCAGAAAAATCATGGACAGTTACCTTCAAGATAGGTCTGTGAACGTAAGGTACTGTGGTAGAGAAGCATCTGTAGCGACGGATAAAGGATGCGTGCAAGGATCGATAGGAGGTCCTATACTATGGAACATCCTGCTGGATCCGTTGTTGAGGGGTCTGGAGGGAAGGGGAGTCCACTGCCAGGCTTTCGCCGACGACGTGGTTCTTGTGTTCCATGCTGACTCTGGCTCTGACATCGAGAATAGCGCAAATGCTGCACTCGCATTTGTTCGGGACTGGGGCGTCCAAAATAAACTTCGGTTTGCGCCGCACAAAACCGTGGCAATGACGGTAACCCGCAAGCTGAAGTTCGACGCCCCTTTGCTGAGCATGGGCGGGGTGGTGATTCCTATGGCTGAAGAGATCAGGCTCCTTGGTCTAACAATAGATAGGAGCTTGACCTTCAACCAACACGTAACAAACGTAACTAACAAAGCCATAGGAATATATAAACAACTGTCGCGGGCAGCCAGGGTCAGCTGGGGCCTCCATCCGGAAGTCATAGAGACCATGTATTCCGCAGTGGTCGAGCCAATCCTTTTGTACGCAGCAAGTGCTTGGGCGCCAGCTACCAACAAGGTGTGTGTCAGGAGAAAGTTGAGTTCCGTGCAGCGAAGTTTCGCCCAAAAAATATGCAAGGCATACAAAACTGTATCCCTTGATGCGGCGGCTTTGCTTGCGCGGATACTACCCCTGGACATACGAGTCCGGGAAGCTGCAGCCCTTTACGAGGCTAAACGAGGAGCCCCTCGATCGGATTTGGCTGGCAGAGCGGTGGAAAGGAGAGCGGGATACGCAGAAAATGGACATCCAGCTCAGCAGACTAGGATTGATATCCTGAGCGTGGCAGACCAACAGGAACTAGAGGCCAAAGCAACGTCTGCAGTCCAAGTATACACTGATGGGAGTGGGATTGACGGTGAGGTCGGTGCAGCGCTGTCCTTTTGGAACGGTGGCGTTGAGACTAAAGCCGTCAAGCTCAAGCTCTCATCGTATTGCACGGTGTATCAGGCGGAGCTCTTGGCCATCTGCAGAGCATCACAATTAATAGCTTCTGGAAGTGCCTCTGCCTACGATGTGTTAAGCGACAGCAGAGCTGCTTTGCAAACAGTGCAGAATAGCGGCTCTACACACGTCCTAGCGGTGGAAACAAGGAAGAACTTAAGGGCTGCACAGGAACGAGGAATATCGGTGACATTCTGCTGGGTGAAGGCTCATGTCGGGATCCCTGGCAATGAGCGGGCGGACGCTCTTGCGAAACTGGCTGCAACCAAATTAAAGAAGGCACCCGATTATGATGGTGTACCGGTTTCTTTCGTCAAGCGAAAAATCCGTTTGGAGTCGCTCGACGAGTGGAACGGCAGATATAGAGATGGTGAAACGGGAGCCATCACGAAACTTTTCTTTCCCGATGCGATTGGCGCCTACAAAATACTGCGGAGTGAAGGAATATCGAGTGAGAGGACCCAACTGCTGACAGGGCATGGTGGGTTCGCAGAATACCTACACCGCTTTAAGTGTAAGGGTGACCCATCATGCCTATGCGATCCGGGTGTACCAGAAACGGTACCTCACCTGCTCTGCGAATGCCCAATATACGTGAGGGAAAGATTCGAACTGGAACAGAAAATTAACATTAAGATAACTATTGAAAACATTTCGGTAATAATGAATGTAGACGACAACAGAACGGAACTTATTAAATTTGGTACAAATATAGTGAAAAAAGTAAGACAAAGAAATAAAACTAAATAAAACATAGTAAAATAAATAAAGCTGGTAAATATTTAAAAGTAATAAAGAAAAATTAACTGTAAATATATAATAACAGAAGTAAACATAAAATAAAAATAAGTATCTCAATGTAAGAAATTGCCTAAAAAGAGTTTGCCACAATATTGGCGAAGAGGAAGAGTGGGCTGTAAAGCCAAAAATGAAAAAAAAAAAAAAAAAAAAAAAAAAAAAAAAAAAAACCCATCGGTTTTCTTATAACTTTTTAGGTAAACTCCCTTGCGTTTTCTCTTCGTTTTGTTTTAAATTCTTCATTATTAGCTTCTGCTTCGTTGTTTTCCACCTTGTTAGTAATTCACTTACCTTTCGTAGTCCAGTTTTCGTCGTTTTCCGTAGTTATTTCCTGCAAAAAGATTAAATTCATTAGTAAAAATTAACTTCATTTTCAATTCATTTTCTATACAAGTTCCCGCCACTTTTTATTCAATTTTCTTTAATACATACCTGCTCTCTTTTGTCACCTACCGATTGAGACCTCTCGTGTTGAAATCGGTACAGTAGTTCAGCGTAAAATTAGCAAAAACAGAAAAATCGTACCAGTGCTCTCGTTCCGGTAACCATAACAGGTACTTAAGCTCGAGTATTTTGGTCGATTTTCATCGGTTTTCTTATAACTTTTTAGGTAAACTCCCTTGCGTTTTCTCTTCGTTTTGTTTTAAATTCTTCATTATTAGCTTCTGCTTCGTTGTTTTCCACCTTGTTAGTAATTCACTTACCTTTCGTAGTCCAGTTTTCGTCGTTTTCCGTAGTTATTTCCTGCAAAAAGATTAAATTCATTAGTAAAAATTAACTTCATTTTCAATTCATTTTCTATACAAGTTCCCGCCACTTTTTATTCAATTTTCTTTAATACATACCTGCTCTCTTTTGTCACCTACCGATTGAGACCTCTCGTGTTGAAATCGGTACAGTAGTTCAGCGTAAAATTAGCAAAAACAGAAAAATCGTACCAGTGCTCTCGTTCCGGTAACCATAACAGGTACTTAAGCTCGAGTATTTTGGTCGATTTTCATCGGTTTTCTTATAACTTTTTAGGTAAACTCCCTTGCGTTTTCTCTTCGTTTTGTTTTAAATTCTTCATTATTAGCTTCTGCTTCGTTGTTTTCCACCTTGTTAGTAATTCACTTACCTTTCGTAGTCCAGTTTTCGTCGTTTTCCGTAGTTATTTCCTGCAAAAAGATTAAATTCATTAGTAAAAATTAACTTCATTTTCAATTCATTTTCTATACAAGTTCCCGCCACTTTTTATTCAATTTTCTTTAATACATACCTGCTCTCTTTTGTCACCTACCGATTGAGACCTCTCGTGTTGAAATCGGTACAGTAGTTCAGCGTAAAATTAGCAAAAACAGAAAAATCGTACCAGTGCTCTCGTTCCGGTAACCATAACAGGTACTTAAGCTCGAGTATTTTGGTCGATTTTCATCGGTTTTCTTATAACTTTTTAGGTAAACTCCCTTGCGTTTTCTCTTCGTTTTGTTTTAAATTCTTCATTATTAGCTTCTGCTTCGTTGTTTTCCACCTTGTTAGTAATTCACTTACCTTTCGTAGTCCAGTTTTCGTCGTTTTCCGTAGTTATTTCCTGCAAAAAGATTAAATTCATTAGTAAAAATTAACTTCATTTTCAATTCATTTTCTATACAAGTTCCCGCCACTTTTTATTCAATTTTCTTTAATACATACCTGCTCTCTTTTGTCACCTACCGATTGAGACCTCTCGTGTTGAAATCGGTACAGTAGTTCAGCGTAAAATTAGCAAAAACAGAAAAATCGTACCAGTGCTCTCGTTCCGGTAACCATAACAGGTACTTAAGCTCGAGTATTTTGGTCGATTTTCATCGGTTTTCTTATAACTTTTTAGGTAAACTCCCTTGCGTTTTCTCTTCGTTTTGTTTTAAATTCTTCATTATTAGCTTCTGCTTCGTTGTTTTCCACCTTGTTAGTAATTCACTTACCTTTCGTAGTCCAGTTTTCGTCGTTTTCCGTAGTTATTTCCTGCAAAAAGATTAAATTCATTAGTAAAAATTAACTTCATTTTCAATTCATTTTCTATACAAGTTCCCGCCACTTTTTATTCAATTTTCTTTAATACATACCTGCTCTCTTTTGTCACCTACCGATTGAGACCTCTCGTGTTGAAATCGGTACAGTAGTTCAGCGTAAAATTAGCAAAAACAGAAAAATCGTACCAGTGCTCTCGTTCCGGTAACCATAACAGGTACTTAAGCTCGAGTATTTTGGTCGATTTTCATCGGTTTTCTTATAACTTTTTAGGTAAACTCCCTTGCGTTTTCTCTTCGTTTTGTTTTAAATTCTTCATTATTAGCTTCTGCTTCGTTGTTTTCCACCTTGTTAGTAATTCACTTACCTTTCGTAGTCCAGTTTTCGTCGTTTTCCGTAGTTATTTCCTGCAAAAAGATTAAATTCATTAGTAAAAATTAACTTCATTTTCAATTCATTTTCTATACAAGTTCCCGCCACTTTTTATTCAATTTTCTTTAATACATACCTGCTCTCTTTTGTCACCTACCGATTGAGACCTCTCGTGTTGAAATCGGTACAGTAGTTCAGCGTAAAATTAGCAAAAACAGAAAAATCGTACCAGTGCTCTCGTTCCGGTAACCATAACAGGTACTTAAGCTCGAGTATTTTGGTCGATTTTCATCGGTTTTCTTATAACTTTTTAGGTAAACTCCCTTGCGTTTTCTCTTCGTTTTGTTTTAAATTCTTCATTATTAGCTTCTGCTTCGTTGTTTTCCACCTTGTTAGTAATTCACTTACCTTTCGTAGTCCAGTTTTCGTCGTTTTCCGTAGTTATTTCCTGCAAAAAGATTAAATTCATTAGTAAAAATTAACTTCATTTTCAATTCATTTTCTATACAAGTTCCCGCCACTTTTTATTCAATTTTCTTTAATACATACCTGCTCTCTTTTGTCACCTACCGATTGAGACCTCTCGTGTTGAAATCGGTACAGTAGTTCAGCGTAAAATTAGCAAAAACAGAAAAATCGTACCAGTGCTCTCGTTCCGGTAACCATAACAGGTACTTAAGCTCGAGTATTTTGGTCGATTTTCATCGGTTTTCTTATAACTTTTTAGGTAAACTCCCTTGCGTTTTCTCTTCGTTTTGTTTTAAATTCTTCATTATTAGCTTCTGCTTCGTTGTTTTCCACCTTGTTAGTAATTCACTTACCTTTCGTAGTCCAGTTTTCGTCGTTTTCCGTAGTTATTTCCTGCAAAAAGATTAAATTCATTAGTAAAAATTAACTTCATTTTCAATTCATTTTCTATACAAGTTCCCGCCACTTTTTATTCAATTTTCTTTAATACATACCTGCTCTCTTTTGTCACCTACCGATTGAGACCTCTCGTGTTGAAATCGGTACAGTAGTTCAGCGTAAAATTAGCAAAAACAGAAAAATCGTACCAGTGCTCTCGTTCCGGTAACCATAACAGGTACTTAAGCTCGAGTATTTTGGTCGATTTTCATCGGTTTTCTTATAACTTTTTAGGTAAACTCCCTTGCGTTTTCTCTTCGTTTTGTTTTAAATTCTTCATTATTAGCTTCTGCTTCGTTGTTTTCCACCTTGTTAGTAATTCACTTACCTTTCGTAGTCCAGTTTTCGTCGTTTTCCGTAGTTATTTCCTGCAAAAAGATTAAATTCATTAGTAAAAATTAACTTCATTTTCAATTCATTTTCTATACAAGTTCCCGCCACTTTTTATTCAATTTTCTTTAATACATACCTGCTCTCTTTTGTCACCTACCGATTGAGACCTCTCGTGTTGAAATCGGTACAGTAGTTCAGCGTAAAATTAGCAAAAACAGAAAAATCGTACCCACCCGCCGTCCCGTTGTTACGATAGTGGGATTTTAAACGTATAGGGAAGACTGAGAAGAAGAGAATTCTGAAAAGTATACGGATAAATTTCTAAAATTCTATAATTTTCTAAAAAATTCAGCCTTTCGAACACACTATCCAAAAAATTTCTAGACATAATACTTTTTGCACAAAAAATTTCTAAACTCTTAATTCTACAATTTTGCTATCCTTTTAAGTATCTTTAATTTTACATCACTCCCCTTTTCAAAATGTTTGTTACGACACGCACACCCACTAAAACAAAACCTTCGAGCCCGACAGCCGCCGAGAAGAACGGTTCATTACCTGTCATGGATGGTATCACTGACGGTAGTACCATAGCAAATTGTGCCTTTGAGTGCTCTCCACCACGAACTGCAGCAAAAACTCTCAAAATGCCACAAGTACACCCCGCTGTGACTGCTTACAAACAAACTTCTCTGGCTAGCTCGGACAATCCTCCAATTTCACCCATAGTTCTACCCTCCAACTACGACTCCCTGAACGGACTCGAAATTATCGAGCTCGGACACAGGATTCTTGTCAACGCCAAAAACGCGATGGACAAATCTAGAAACTTAAAACGTGATATAAAAATAACAATGATCGAAGATAATAAAAACCTCTTTCGCCTACTCAAATCATCACTAAAACTTAAAGAAACAGCACAGATTCCTCAAATTTACAAGTCTCTAGACAAAAAGCTAACTAGCGAAATCAGTACACAAACAGACGATGTATGGAAGGAGACGAATGGAAGAGAAAATAATCACACCACGACACACACACACACAGATCTCAACAATGCCGAACTAACGGTGGAAAGCACTGCCATTGCCATAAAGGATCTGATGGAGGAATTGAGACAGTGCACTGTCTCAATTCGGACTCTATCAGAAGACCTAAAAAGGGCCTCCGCCGTCACCCATCTACACGACTCCTGTAATGAGCAAGTCAGCCAAGCTACACCACCTATCACTTATGCCCAAATAACTGCAACCAAGGCGCCGCATACCAGGATGGAATCCATACACTCCATAATTGTTTCATCAGACAACGGAAACGACACCGCCGGAACGGTTATGGAGAGGGTAAGATCCGCTGTGGACGCTAAAGCCACAAACATCAAAATAGATAAAATCAGAAAGGTCGCAGGACAAAAGATTATAATAGGTTGCTGCGACAAAGAAAACACAATTAAAATCGCAGAGAGAATTAAGAAGGACTCTGGGCTCAAAGTCGAAGAGACTAAAAATCGGGACCCGCTCGTAGTGCTAAAGAATGTCCTTAATTATAACACCGATGAAGATATAATTGCAGCGCTGCGCAACCAAAACGCTCACCTATTGCAGGGCATACAGGATGCTGACCTAAGAATGAAGGTGCGCTACAGGAAAAGAGCACGAAACTCTCTCGAAGGACACGTAGTGATGGAGGTCGCACCACAGATCTGGCAACGCCTGACCGGAGCCAAGAAAGTGCATATTGACCTGCAGAGGATCCAGGTCGAAGACCAGACACCCCTGATCCAATGCACGAAATGCCTTGGCTTTGGTCACGGCAGAAAAATGTGCACGGAGCGCGACGACCTCTGCTCTCACTGCGGCGGGCCTCATCTTAGAGCGGAATGCCCTGCACGACAGGAAGGCAAACAGCCGTGTTGCAAGAACTGCAAAGCCGTAGACAAAAACACTGCCACTAACCACAACGCATTTAACCCAGAATGCCCGATCTATAGGAAGTGGGACTCTATAGCAAGATCTAAAGTATCGTATTGCTAAGGGCAACACCGACAAACTCCTAGCTACAAAACAGAATGTTACAAAATCACACCTCGTGCTTCAGGCCAATCTCCAGAGGAAGCAGCTTGCAACCGACGAACTAATGCTCGAAGCCACTAATAAGAATGTGACTCTAGCTCTCCTTCAAGAACCATACGTCGGAGGAGCAGCGAAGATGAAGCCAAGAGCCGGAGTAAGGATATATCAGAACACCAAGATAGATGTGGGGCCGGTCAAGGCAGCTGTAGCAATCTTTGACCCCACATTGGAGGTTCTGCAGTGCCCTGAGCTGACCACTAATAACATCGCGGTTGTCAAGGTCCGAATATCTGGAGACCACATTGGCTTCGCTTCGCTGTACTTCGAACCCGATGAGCCTCTGAACACTTATATAGATCAGATCAAAGCAATAGAGCGCAAACTTCGACCAAGCAAGCTTGTTCTGGGGGGTGACTTGAATGCAAAAAGCATTTGGTGGGGAGCTCCTAAGACGGATTCAAGAGGCGAGGACGTGATGAGTTCACTAATTGAAATGGACATGCAGATCCTAAATACCGGTATCGCTCCAACTTTCGACACCTTCCGAGGAGGTAAGCACTTTACTAGCTTCGTGGATGTGACGGCCTGTTCCACGGATCTTCTTGACCTGGTGGAGGAATGGAAGATTGAGGACAGTTTGACCAGCTCGGATCATCAAGGCATAAGTTTCCGAATAAGTTTAACAAGACCCAAAGGAATAACAGTAATCAGAACCACTAGGAAATTCAATTCTAACAAAGCGAAGTGGAGTAAGTTTGATGAAAAACTGACTCAACTTAATGCTGAAAATAAACTGGATGAAGAACATATCAATAAAATCAAAGAATTCAATGCAATAGAAAACATAATCGAGACATACACTAGTAATATTGAAGAAGCATGCAACATCAGTATGCCAAGAAAACTAAACAAAGAAAAACTTACCTTGCCTTGGTGGTCCGACGAACTGGCCGCTATGAAGAAAGAAGTAGCCACCAGGAGGAGAAGAATCCGCTGCGCAGCGCCGCACCGAAGACCCGGAGTAGTTGCTGCTTACCTGGAAAAGAAAGAAGAGTATGAGAAAAAAGCAAAGGAGGAACAAGTGAAGAGCTGGGTAGCATACTGTGAGAGGCAAAATCAGGAAGGACTCTGGGAAGGGATATACAGGGTGATAAAAGGAACATCTCTCAGGAAAAACGACGAACCCTTGAAAAAAGACAACAGAATCTTAAATCCACAGGAGTCAGTTCAGCTCCTCGCCGATACCTTTTACCCTGAGGACCCCGTAGAGTCTGACGACCCTCATCACACTGCCATAAGGAAAGCTGCCGAAGAACTCACAAACTATGAAAATAGTCACGACCCGCCTTTTACCTTACAGGAGCTCAAGACCGCGCTACAAAAGTTCAAGCCGAATAAAGCCCCTGGAGCTGACGGCCTGACTTCGGACATCTGCAGCAGAGCTATTCTTGCGAACCCAATGGTATTCCTTGCCATCTCAAATAAATGTCTCCAGCTAGGGTACTTCCCCAAAATCTGGAAGACAGCGGCGATTGTGATCCTCCCGAAACCGGCAAAAGACGACTACTCCAGCCCCAAATCCTATAGGCCCATTGGGTTACTACCGGTGTTGGGCAAGGTGCTGGAGAGAATGGTCGTCGAACGCCTAAAGTGGACCCTGATACCTCGACTTAGCGACCGCCAATACGGCTTCATGCCTCAAAGAAGCACCGAGGACTCCCTCTATGATCTAATGACACACATTAAGCAAGAACTCAACAACAAAAATCTGATCACACTGGTTTCTTTGGACATAGAGGGAGCCTTCGACAGCGCATGGTGGCCGGCCATAAAAGTGCGACTGGCGGAGGAGGGTGTCCCTTTGAACATCAGGAGGGTCATGCACAGCTACCTTAGCGATAGGAGCGTGACTGTAAGGTATGATGGCAGGGAGTATGAGAAGGCGACCAGGAAGGGCTGCGTCCAAGGGTCGATAGGTGGTCCAATACTTTGGAACCTCCTGCTGGACCCCCTACTTAAGGGACTACAAGCTGCGGAGGTATATTGTCAGGCTTACGCTGACGATATCCTGCTTGTCTTCACTGGAGATACTGCTCGGGATATAGAGGCACGAGCAAACACTGTTCTCGCACGTGTAAAGGAGTGGGGTGTCAAAAATAAGCTCAAGTTTGCGCCACACAAAACCACAGCGATGGTAATAACCCGCAAACTCAAATACGACACTCCACGCCTGACCATGGGCGGAACAGTTATCGAAACAACAAAAGAGATAAAGATCCTCGGCCTAACCATCGATAGCGCACTGACCTTTAACACGCACATCTCTAATGTTTGCAAAAAAGCTGTGATAATCTACAGGCAGTTATCAAGAGCAGCAAAAGTCAGCTGGGGCTTACACCCAGAGGTAATAAAAACCATGTACACAGCAGTCATCGAGCCGATCATCCTGTACGCTGCTGCGGTATGGGCACCCGCGTCTGAGAAACTTGGAGCAATCAAGAGCCTAAACGCTATCCAACGAGATTTTGCTCAAAAAATCTCCAAGTCGTATCGGACGGTGTCCCTGCACGCGTCCACAATACTGGCAGGCATACTGCCCCTGGACCTCAGAGTACAGGAGGCGGCGGCGTTGTATGGAGTGAGAAAAGGGGAGACTTCGAGAGCTCCTCCTGGAAGGGAAGTCGAAGTTAGAGCTGGATACTCGGAACTGGAACACCCTGCGAAACGTACAGCATTGTCTTTCTCGAGCCTGATAGACCAGCAGGAAACTGACCTACACGCAAGTCACACTGTGCAAATCTATACCGATGGCAGCAAGCTCGATGACGGCGAGGTCGGCGCTGCGCTCTCCATCTGGACGGTCGGGGCTGAGACCAGAGTCATCAAACTGAAGCTGCCATCTTACTGCACTGTCTATCAGGCCGAACTCCTGGCCTTGTGCAGGGCTACGCAGGAGGTGGTGAAGAGTGTCCAGCTCGAGTTTGACGTGCTGAGCGACTGCAGATCTGCGCTCGAGACGCTACAGAGGAGTGACGCTGTGCACCCCATGGCGGTGGAGGCCCGCAAGAACATAAGTGTGGCTCAATCACAAGGCAAATCCATCCATCTCTTCTGGGTAAAAGCACACGTGTCCATAGCAGGCAATGAGAGCGCAGACAAAAACGCCAAATTAGCAACCAAGCTAAAGAAAGCACCGGACTACGATAAGGTCCCGGTCTCATTCATTAAGAGGCAAATCCGCATGGAGACTCTTGATGAGTGGAACCGGAGGTATCGGTCCGGTGAAACAGCGTCCGTCACAAAGATATTTCTTCCAGACGCAATAAAGGCACATAGTGTTATCAGAAACATGGCAACCAATAATATCAGAACACAATTACTAACAGGACACGGTGGGTTCTCTGAATACCTACACAGATTTAAACGTAAGGACAACCCATCGTGCCTCTGCGATCCTGGCGAGCAAGAGACAATCCCTCACCTTCTCTTCCGATGCCCCACATACGCCAATGACAGATTTAGCTTGGAACAAAAATTGGACTCCTCATTCGACGAAACGACAGTTGCAAGTCTATTTGCAAAAGAAAAAGAAAGAAGCACGATCCTGAAATATGGAGAACGAATAGTAAAAGATGTGAATAAAAGAAACAAATCATAAGAAGAATATGTATATAAAATAAGTAAAAATACAAAATACATAGTTTATACATTATGATATACGTAAAATATATTTATGTAATAAATTGTAAGTATTTTAAATAATGATACTATACTTATCTGTATGTATTGGATCAAATAGATCTCTAAGTAAATAAATCATTGAATGATAAATAAGTACTATGGTAAATAAAGTTTTTGACTATGTCAAAAGACACAAAGTACAACATAAAAAAAAAAAAAAAAAAAAAAACCTAACCTAACCTAACCTAACCTAACCTAACCATTAACAACAACAACAACAACAACAACAACAACAACAACAACAACAACAACAACAACAACAACAACAACAACAACAACAACAACAACAACAACAACAACAACAACAACAACAACAACAACAACAACAACAACAACAACAACAACAACAACAACAACAACAACAACAACAACAACAACAACAACAACAACAACAACAACAACAACAACAACAACAACAACAACAACAACAACAACAACAACAACAACAACAACAACAACAACAACAACAACAACAACAACAACAACAACAACAACAACAACAACAACAACAACAACAACAACAACAACAACAACAACAACAACAACAACAACAACAACAACAACAACAACAACAACAACAACAACAACAACAACAACAACAACAACAACAACAACAACAACAACAACAACAACAACAACAACAACAACAACAACAACAACAACAACAACAACAACAACAACAACAACAACAACAACAACAACAACAACAACAACAACAACAACAACAACAACAACAACAACAACAACAACAACAACAACAACAACAACAACAACAACAACAACAACAACAACAACAACAACAACAACAACAACAACAACAACAACAACAACAACAACAACAACAACAACAACAACAACAACAACAACAACAACAACAACAACAACAACAACAACAACAACAACAACAACAACAACAACAACAACAACAACAACAACAACAACAACAACAACAACAACAACAACAACAACAACAACAACAACAACAACAACAACAACAACAACAACAACAACAACAACAACAACAACAACAACAACAACAACAACAACAACAACAACAACAACAACAACAACAACAACAACAACAACAACAACAACAACAACAACAACAACAACAACAACAACAACAACAACAACAACAACAACAACAACAACAACAACAACAACAACAACAACAACAACAACAACAACAACAACAACAACAACAACAACAACAACAACAACAACAACAACAACAACAACAACAACAACAACAACAACAACAACAACAACAACAACAGTCTATTACTTATGTTATTATCGTTTTGTTTACACGACGAAAATATTGTAAGCAGATTCTTGCTTACAAGAATCTCGACTGGCCTAAAAACGATCTCGTCTGACATTTTTTCAAGTTCATACGAGTATCGTACAAATCGGTTTTTAATCGTTAAAGTGCGAGATTTGTTACAAATGACAGCAATTGTCATAAAATCTCGAAATACGATTATTGCTTTAAAATACTGTTTACACGGAGTCAGTAATTATATTCCACTTAACAGATTAATTGCATACCTACTAACCATCCATACTAAATTTGAAATCCAAATTACTTATGTATGAATGTCCCCAAAAAAACATCCACGTGGTTCTGGCATGGATCCCAGGCCACTGTGAAATCTCGGGTAACGAATCAGCTGATAGGTTTGCTAGGGACGCCATCGTAATGGACATTAACCACAGTTTTATGTACCCCGATGATTTATGTGCCCTTCCAAAAGGTATCCTAAAACCCGTCAACATGGTAAGTTTCCTAGCTTTATGCAACACCCTTTTACAACAAAAATAATATTAACAACAATATTAAACTTTAATTTATTTTCCTCTCGTTCCATTATTCTAATAATTTTTATTTTCATGCATTTTCAACGGGTTCTTACCACGATATTTAATATTTATGCATAAGAGTATTATAGAAAACCGCGAGTGTCTGAATAAGTTTACTAGTAATTTTTACCTTATATTTCTCTTTTTTTAGCTTTTAAATAGCATATCTTATCTACTCATTTTATTCAATGTAGTTTCTATCGCGTTTTATCCATTTTATTTTAATAACACTATATACAGTATATTCTACTACTGCTGAAACTGGAAACCGAACAATATTTTAGCTTAGTATCTTTCAATCCGTGTTTTTGTCTCACTTGACATTGGCGAATCGTCCCGAGTCTTGGTGGACGAGATCCACGGGAAAAAAAGGTGGCTATGGGAACTCCGTCATTAAGCAAGATAACCTCATCGTGTTCAGGCTCTAATGAAGCGTCCTGTTGAGATCTTTGCGTAAAGGATGAATGTCAAGGTCTGATGATGGAGCTGGAAGGTGGCCACTGTCTGTTTGTTCTGGCTAATCTCTGGAATGGCTAGACCGATTCGGACGGGCTGACTATCAATGGCTGATAGTTTATGTTATAAGGAGTAACTTAGGCTATATTTATTTTAGAAATTGTTTTTTTTTAAATTCTCGATGAAGTTCAAGGATGGTATTTACAGCGAGAAAAAATCGAATAGTTGACATTTAATTGAGATTGGCGCAGACGAAGTCGCGCGGGTCAGTTTTTTTTTTTTTTCAGTTGGAGGAAATCACCGTATGAGTATGAGGGAGTTGAACCGCACTAAAACCTCCAACCGCTCACACTCAGCGTCCGAACCCCGGCTGAGGCCAGAACCCAGCACGGGGTTTGGAGGGACGGCGCGACGCGTTACGCATTCGGCACACTTTTCCGTCGCGCGGGGCAGCTAGTTACATTATATTAATGTACTATGAACTTAATGAGATTAATTACGGTTTGAAATAGTTTATTTCCAAAAGATTACAAATCACTTACATAGAAATAAACACTAATTATAAATAAAAAATAACATATTTCACAGTTCTGAGACACAAGTTACAACTTAGTACATTCGATAAAACCAAATGTCGGTACATCGAAATTAATATTGTTAATATGCAGTGAGTTTACAATTCTTGACACAAAAGATAATCATAAGGACTCATTCACAATTACAAATATTTATTTTTTGTTAAGCGTTAGTTTTAAGTGACAGTATATGTTTTTTCAATAATTTTTTAAATGTATGAATGGATTTCTCGTCTCTAATGTTTCCGGGAACCGAATTATAAATTTCTGCGCCCTCACAAATCACAGTCTTTCGGCCATAGCTTGTTCTGGTTCTAGGTAGTTGCAAATTATGTGATCGACGTGTTAATCGTTTTTGTACCTGTATATTTTTTGGAAATGTAATTTCCGACTGTAAATTTTTAGATGCTATTTTGCGTATTAGGACGCAAGTATTATATTTATATATTTGAGAAATATCAAATAGTTTTGTATTTTTGTAAATATCTATAGTGGGTGTATAGTTTAAGTAAATAGTACAAGTTGTTGCGTTGTGACCGACTTCTAAGTAAGGAGGAGGTACTCAATTCGATTGTATTGGATTCTATGCTATCCAAAAAAGATCTCAATAAAATCTACAAACCCGCACCTGGTAGGTACATCATTTTGTTCTATTGACAATATTTTTAAAGCGTACGCATACCTAAATAGATTTTTGATTTTACACGATATTTTTTTACGGAACCAAAATAAAAATACTTATATATAAATACTTATACCTACTGTTCCTCGTGGATCCTCCAAGTGGACTCTCCTCCGAGTGGACTCTACTCCAAGTGGACTCTCCTCCGAGTGGACTCTACTCCAACAAAAGTACCGTTTCGTAATCGTTTTATGAAACTTAATGACTAAAACTTAAATTTCGTAATTTTCGTTTCATTTAATCTATCATGTTTCTTGAGATATGTAATCCTTAAAAGTCGATCGAATTATTATCGATTGGTACTGTAATATAATACAGGGTGGGATTTTTTCGAATTGAAGGTATTTTTAAAAATCAGTGAAATGAATGCAGTTTCCTTTCAGAAATAAAAGAATGTTTTCTTTCAGCGAAATTTGCTAAAATCAATATTTCTAATACTTCCCTTGGAGGAGGCGTTTAAAAATTCTACCGTGTAGGTATATGTTAGGTGACTTTTCTCTAATTCCATTTAATTGTTTGTAGAAGCGGGTATTACGTCGATTTAAAGGAAGGACTTCCGGTTGTGATGAATCATTTTATAAGAGTGTTGTTAGATTCTTTTAATTTTATTTTATGCGAACGGAAATACTAGTGGCGCCATCTGATTTATTTCTCAAGAAAGTATAAAAGGCGTGTAAGCTGTCGTTTGAATACAGTAGTCGACGTGATTTCAAAGTGAACAGAGTTGAGAGTAATTGTGACTGAGTTTTGGAGGATAATTGTACTGATTTTGGAGGATGGTTATACTGTTTTTGGAAAATGAATAAACTGTTATTGTGAACCAAGGAATTTTCATTGTGTTTCTGAACTGAACCCAATAGTTCAGAAGCGGGATCGACGGAAAAAGGTACCACTTTTTCTTGTACTGCGCCCACAGAAAACCGTAAGTCACTGATATTACATCTTTTTTAAAGTATTCATTATGGATGATACTGAGCTCAGCTTACAAAAAAAATGAGTTTCAAATGGACGCTCATTATGTATGAGAGGATCCATTTTTTTTTTTTTTCTATTTTATTTTCATTTCCCCACACTCTGGTTTGAATACTACTTAGTTGAATTCCGTTACATTAAAGTCTCTTTTTTTCTCTTTTTCACGTAACATCGAGTAACTATGGCTGGACTGGACTGGACTGGATTGGATTGATATATCATGGTTGCGGACGGCTCGTGGTACAGAGTCGAGTAACTATGGCTGGATTGGATTGGATTGGATTGGACTGGATTGGATTGGATTGATATGTCATGGTTGCGGGAAGGCTCGAGGTAAAGAGTCGAGTAACTATGGCTGGATTGGATTGATATGTCATGGTTGCGGGAAGGCTCGAGGTAAAGAGTCGAGTAACTATGGCTGGACTGGATTGGATTGATATGTCATGGTTGCGGGAAGGCTCGAGGTAAAGAGTCGAGTGACCATGGCTGGGACTTGGATGGACTAGGTTGATGCAGGACTAGGTTGATGCAGGACTAGGTTGATGCAGGACTAGGTCGATGCAGGGCTAGGTCGATGCAGGGCTAGGTCGATGCAGGGCTAGGTCGATGCAGGGCTAGGTTGATGCAGGGCTAGGTTGATGCAGGACTTGGGTTGATGCAGGACTTGGGTTGATGCAGGACTTGGGTTGATGCAGGACTTGGGTTGATGCTGGACTTGGGTTGATGCTGGACTTGGGTTGATGCTGGACTTGGGTTGATGCTGGACTTGGGTTGATGCTGGACTTGGGTTGATGCTGGACTTGGGTTGATGCTGGACTTGGGTTGATGCTGGACTTGGGTTGATGCTGGACTTGGGTTGATGCTGGACTTGGGTTGATGCTGGACTTGGGTTGATGCTGGACTTGGGTTGATGCTGGACTTGGGTTGATGCTGGACTTGGGTTGATGCTGGACTTGGGTTGATGCTGGACTTGGGTTGATGCTGGACTTGGGTTGATGCTGGACTTGGGTTGATGCTGGACTTGGGTTGATGCTGGACTTGGGTTGATGCTGGACTTGGGTTGATGCTGGACTTGGGTTGATGCTGGACTTGGGTTGATGCTGGACTTGGGTTGATGCTGGACTTGGGTTGATGCTGGACTTGGGTTGATGCTGGACTTGGGTTGATGCTGGACTTGGGTTGATGCTGGACTTGGGTTGATGCTGGACTTGGGTTGATGCTGGACTTGATTGATGCTGGACTTGGATTAGTACTGACTAGGTTGATGCTGAATTGGATTGGTACTGACTAGGTTGATGCTGAATTGGATTGGTACTGACTAGGTTGATGCTGAATTGGATTGGTACTGACTAGGTTGACGCTGAATTGGATTGGTACTGACTAGGTTGACGCTGAATTGGATTGGTACTGACTAGGTTGATGCTGAATTGGATTGGTACTGACTAGGTTGATGCTGAATTGGATTGGTACTGACTAGGTTGATGCTGAATTGGATTGGTACTGACTAGGTTGATGCTGAATTGGATTGGTACTGACTAGGTTGATGCTGAATTGGATTGGTACTGACTAGGTTGATGCTAAATTGGATTGGTACTGACTAGGTTGATGCTGGATTGATACTGGACTGGACTGCGCTGCCTTGAATTGGGGCTGGACTGGACTGCGCTACCTTGAATTGGGGCTGGACTGGACTGCGCTACCTTGAATTGGGGCTGGACTGGACTGCGCTACCTTGAATTGGGGCTGGACTGGACTGCGCTACCTTGAATTGGGGCTGGACTAGACTGCGCTGCCTTGAATTGGGGCTGGACTGGACTGCACTGCCTTGAATTGGGGCTGGACTGGATTGCACTGGGGCTGGACTGGATTGCACTGGGGCTGGATTAGTATTGGACTGGACCTGGATTGGTATTGAGATTGGACTGGACCTGGATTGGTATTGAGATTGGACTGGACCTGGATTGGTATTGAGATTGGACTGGACCTGGATTGGTATTGAGATTGGACTGGACCTGGATTGGTATTGAGATTGGACTGGACCTGGATTGGTATTGAGATTGGACCTGGAGCTGGATTGGACCTGGAGCTGGATTGGACCTGGAGCTGGATTGGACCTGGAGCTGGACTGGACCTGGAGCTGGATTGGACCTGGAGCTGGACTGGACCTGGAGCTGGATTGGACCTAGAGCTGGATTGGACCTAGAGCTGGATTGGACCTGGAGCTGGATTGGACCTGGAGCTGGATGGGACCTGGAGCTGGATTGGAGCTGGACCAGATTGATAGGTTGCGGGAAGGAACAAGGCCGAATGATCAGGCATATCTGATATTGGAGTAGATAAACAAAACTAGGAAATACAAAGGAAGACGCGGAGACTGTCTCCAGGATTTCGATGAATAATGGCACAAAGAGACAGATAAGGGGTAACATTCGGAAACGTTATCAGGGTTCTTAAATGATTGAACAGAACGGCGGAGCGGCAGTCACCACGAGGAATATGGACAAGTAAGCCAAATGATATTAATTCTGCCTTACATCGTTTTATGGCAAAAGATAAAACTATTCAGTTTCAACTAAACAAAGAGACCGACTGAATAAAGGAAGAAAAAAAGGGGGAGAATAGATTTGATTCATTATGGAACATGTCTGGGAGGGATAGAAGCGAAAGTTGATGGAACCCTCTCCTTGTCGTGAGAGTTACGCCGGACTTCACACAGATTGTTGAGCAAAATAGTTGAGTTTGAAGAATCATTAGAGCATTATACACGATGACTAATCTACTATTTCGCTATAAAATCTCAGGTTAGCAGGATGTGTCTTGTTTACTTCACGGGGTGGATCATAGAGCCATTAGTGCGTAGGTGGCGTAATTTAGCGAAGAAGAACTTGCGGAACCATCAAAGTAGGGCAATTCGGGGAGTCGTGAGATACAAGTGACAGATCATTACGCAGACAACTATTCATTGGAACCTACCTGGTGCTTCTGAGGTTGATACAGTGGCGGTAATAGGTGTTTCGATTGCGAGGGAGCGATCGCCTTTTGAATTACTAGATAAGGACTGTTTCTGACCAATGCGCGTTACCAATCAAGGGAGTTTGGGTCTGGATCACTCTGGACATATCTGGTAGCAAGGGAAGGTTGGAAAGGCTTTCTGCCCTGCAAGAGTCCTAGAAATCCAAATAAATGCTTACCTACAGCATGTCAACGTTGATGTTCAGTCAAAGTTCTCCTTGATTAAAGGGTCGGACGGAACTGGCTGGATTTGTGTGAGAATGGTAGTTTCTGAACGAACAATGTTGTGAAAGATGTTTTTGGACGAAGCTCAGAGTGAAAGGGATGACAGATAAAGAAGATGGACAAAAGACGCGAAAGACGAACGTTGTGTTAAGAAGAAGTCTATTATTTTTATGAGTCTTGATGGGGGACGATAACAATTTGCCTGCTTTATTGGTGCTGTTTATGCCGGTGTTGCAGGAATGTGCATTGTTGATGGCAGTGTTATTCACTCCTATGTTTTGAGTCAATACTTTTTACAGAAGGTCCGGATATAATTGTCGCTGGAATTCCAGATGAATCGAATGTTCAAACGACATGTGTAAACGCTTGCAGAGTTTGTGTCTGAAGTAGAAGGGAGTATTGTCCTAGAGAATATACGATTGGAAATTAATGTTGGAAAGGATACCATTTTGGGTTGTTGTAGAGTTGACTTCCATGAAAACGCGGTTGACCAGAGCAACAACTGTAGTGATCGACAACATCGAGCGCTTCTAGCTCCAGATATGCTGTTGTGTAGGGATTGTTTCATGTGATTTGCAAGGTCGAGAATTTACAAAAGCCTATCGGATGGTGACTGAGACGGAGGATCTGAACCCCTTATAGTGTCGGATGTGGATTGTGAACTGATGAGAGTATGTTGCAGGAAATATTGGATAGTGAGAAGATGAGAGTCAGATTAATGCTTTTTGTGGACGAATGATTGTTGGCGTATCGTTCTTGGCTCTATATGATCCTGGAGCAAAATGCGACGTATGCAAGTAGAAGGCCTGGCTGGTGTACGTCTGTAACACAACTTCTCTAGTCCCTCTCTGATTACAGCTGGTATCTTGTTTTAGTCGGAGACCCATTGATAGAGCTGTTGTGGCCATTGATGACGTCGGATTGTAACTGCCCAATCGGCAGGTGCGGAAGCTCGGACTATTAGGATAACTGGGAAATTTTGTTATTGATCAAGGCCTTACGTTTTTTTTGAAGTTTATGCGAGTATTGTATTTGTATTTGGTGGGTTTTTGCTCAAAGGAGTTATCTGGTAGATTCTCGAAGTGAGGCACGATGGTGAGGATCTTGTGTTGTAAGAGACGTTGTGACCTATTCAAGATAGAAGGATAGGTATTGTTTCCCGGAGGTGCGAAGTTTCGTTCGCTTGGAGTGCGGCCGTGTCAGGGCTGGAGCATGTGGATGTGATAGAGGGACCACTTCACTTGGACCCATCATTAAAGTGTGATTAGTAGAGCTGAACAAATTCGGAGGATTTAAATAGGAAAAGTCGAAAAGTGGGAATGTGATACTGATAAAACAAGGCAATGAACAGAAGGACACAAATGGACAGAATAGAGGAAATAATTTATTTAATGAAATCGGATACTGTTAATTTCGGACAGGTCATCTCCCTAATGGATTTTGCGAGAAAAGAAGTAGGAATACGTGAGTTGGCAACGCTAGGAAGAGAAACTGGAATCTCAAGATATAGTGAAGAACAAAAACGTGAAAATGAGAAGTCTTCGAAGGCTGTATCCTTCCAATTCTCCCATCTGAATGTCAAACTCAAGACCTCATCAAATTAAACATCAAAAATGTTATCAGGCTTGCAGAATGCTATAACGGTAAAGAAATTTGAAGGGGTGGACTGACATACTATCAGATGATTCAATAAATGAAACAAACTATATGAACTGATACACCGGACAGAAGAGGAAAAGAGGTAGGCCTTTTCGATGGTGGGAATACTAAATAACAGGGATATTATAATGAAGAAACGGCTGAAGACAGGAGTGGAATGAAGGAGGCTTTTGGGCACGTAACGTTTTTTATGGCTTTCAGCTATGGTGCTACGAGGCTAGTGTCGAGGAGTAAAATTCAACCATGGCTTTTTGTGTGGACACTTGAATTCTACGTTGCTTGATTTTTAGTTGGTTGTTTTGGTCTCCTTTTATTTATTTATTTTTTCTCATCTTTTAGTAATGGTTGCAATTGATCGGATTTACGGAGAGTTAAACAAGCGCGAGGACTCGCTTAGTTACAGGATGGCCGAGCTGTTAGGTGACTTTTCTCTAATTCCATTTAATTGTTTGTAGAAGCGGGTATTACGTCGATTTAAAGGAAGGACTTCCGGTTGTGATGAATCATTTTATAAGAGTGTTGTTAGATTCTTTTAATTTTATTTTATGCGAACGGAAATACTAGTGGCGCCATCTGATTTATTTCTCAAGAAAGTATAAAAGGCGTGTAAGCTGTCGTTTGAATACAGTAGTCGACGTGATTTCAAAGTGAACAGAGTTGAGAGTAATTGTGACTGAGTTTTGGAGGATAATTGTACTGATTTTGGAGGATGGTTATACTGTTTTTGGAAAATGAATAAACTGTTATTGTGAACCAAGGAATTTTCATTGTGTTTCTGAACTGAACCCAATATATATTATATTATTATTGGGATGTCGTATAGTTCATCGACAACTAAGGTTCCTCGGGAATAGGTGTGTGCGTGTGTGTCTGTCTGTGTACCACAGCTAGTAGTAGGTACATGTGTGACGCAACTCGTGAAAGTAGTGCGAGCTGCGTGCGACATATGTGAGACACTTATTATTTGATATTAGCTACATTCCTCGACATATCCTGCATTGCACCGTCGCGACTCGCCCTAACTACATTCCAGATCAAACTCTAGATGTACCTACCTACCTAGGTGTGTGAGTGCGGCACACTCGTCGCGGGAGTGCAGTGTGCAGTGTGCACTCATCAGTCGACACAGTGCATCTATGTACGACGCAGCTACTAGTATTATATCATGTAGTTGTAAAAATAACATACAGTGAATATTTTATTTTGTTTTGATCGACAACAATTTATCAACACTTTTTTCTTAAGTTACCTACTCGTATTATAAGAGAAACATGTTTCATATTCATTTTATATTCAGTAAATACAAATTTTATTCCACACAATATTTTGTTTTCTATAACACTAAAAAGATTAACAGTCATACAGTAATTATTACATTAAATTTAATTAAATATTAATTTATATGTCTACTTTTAAAATAAACAAACTTTGAATATAGAATATAAGCAAAGCGTTATTATGATTAAGATCAGCAGAGCGCAGTCAGTGATCGTACTCGTGGGTACGAAGATTAGATGTAGTGCAATATTCGTGTTACGGATGAGTTTGCAATGTTTACATCAGCGCGGCGTCGACGTCGGCCGGTGATCTCGGCGCGCGGTGAAGCAACCTCCATCAGATGAGCCGTGAGACAATTACACAGCCCTTCCCTCGTCCTTGACACGCAGCGCGCAGTGCCGCGGCCTGCAGTGGCGCACTGTGCCGCTAGTGATGCAATGAGTCAGAGTGCGCCGGCGCCTTCTGTGGTGGCGGCTCGCTCGATGCTCGGTATTGCACCGGCTCGACTCATTAGTGTCGGTGCACGCGTCGGCTGCGGTCGCTAGTAGTAGTGCTTCTGTCTCTGTGTGCGTCTATATTGTCGGTGCATTTTTTAATACTGTAAGTATTTACATTTAAGTCAGAAACTATCATTACTTAACTAATTTCAGACACCTGGATAATTTGTACAAAAATGAACATGACCAGCTGCAATTTTTTAAAAATGAAAGGTAAACATAAAAGCGAAATCTAATATTTATGCATGAATTAGTTAATTCAAAAAAGAAAATGTATGCGATTACGTTTAAAGCAGTTTTACAAATCATGAAATTTATTCTAAGAAACCTGACTCTTTTAATCATTAAAAAATGCCGATCATAAATGAAAAGGGGACCCTGGACCTACCTCACCATTCATAATGGTAGAACAAAATAATAATCGTAATAGGTCCACTTAGGTAAAAATGATGCGGTAACATAAATAAATAAAAATCTATTTCAAGATCAAAGATAAAGTATCTTTAGAATTTTCTGTAGAAATGTTGAAAGTCTTATTATGTAAGAAGTACCTAGGTAGGTACTATTCGAAAAAATAAACAATTGCTTCAAATATTTTTTCTTATTTTTGTATTCAGAATAATTCACATTGATAGTTTTCATCGTTCTGTAATATAATATAATATTATTTATTGTGGATTGCTCCTTAATAATGTTATGTTTGTATGATCTGGAAGAGAACTGTCGGCGAGGTGACGCTCCTCGTTGAAGGCAAACAGCTGAGGAACGCAGAGAGAGCTGTGACCAGCAGCGGACGCGCTCATTATCTATACTAATATAGTAATCATTATATTGTATAACTACATGAAGTTAATGCTAACTTTATAAACCTACTAGCTGGCCCGCGCAACTTCGTCTGCGTTACAAAGGGGTTCAAACAGTACTCGCAATGCCGTCGCGTTATTATTTGCGCGGCTCGAAGTGCATCCACATATTCATTGCGTTTTATACTCGTGATAACTTCTAAACGAAAAGTCCGATTGGAATAAAACAAAAAGTAGTTTACTTCTACATTAATACTCTTGATAACATAATAGTTAATTTGGATAAGGGTTAATATTTTAATATAACGATATTCATTTAACGTTAAATTCAATCTCGGGACGAAATATTATTTTTATAAACATAAAAGCGGTTATTGTGACTAAAATATGATAGTTAGATATATGCTGTATGACTTTTTTGTTTGTCTTACTAAGACCTAAAAACCCGTACTACATCATTTTGTTCTATTGTCAATAGTTTTTGCAGCGTACGCATAAATAGGTTTTCGATTATTCACCTTGTGTTACATATTCGATATTTTCATACAGATCCCTATTTTTTTTTAAAGAAATATAGCCTATAATCTTCCTCGATAAATGGACTTTCCAACACTGAAAGATTTTTTTAAATCGGACTAGTAGTTCCTGAGATTAGCGCGTTCAAACAATCAAACAAACAAACTCTTCAGCTTTATAATATAAGTATAGATTGTATAATATATATAAGTACCTACTGTTATCAAATGATCTGCGATTAGTTGATAGGCGCACCTCGGCAGTCGGATTCTTAATATTGTCATTGTTTATTGTTAAATGAGAAAAAAGTATAATAGTATAATAAAGTTAGTTTCCACCGATATGACGGCGCAAGCGGCGTGTGAACTCAGCCGCTCGCGACAATGGCGGCCACTCACGCGCGTGACGCAACTCCGCCTGCTGCACAACACTACCTACTGTTTATAACAACAACTACAGTAATGTTAAGAAAGTAATTTACAATCCGCTGAGCAGCAGCAGCACGTGTCTCTAACATTCTATTCTTACCTTGTGTTATAATACGACGAGACCGCTGCTTCCTAATCAGTAAAGCTCGTATGTGTGGTCCCTCGAGCCGCGACGCGCATCCACATACTCATACGTACAACAAACGATATAACGTAATCAACCCTACTATTGTGTGTATGTAGTTTATTACAATACGTATACAACAAATTACACAAAAATTGACCAAAAGGTAGTTTTTGGAGCAAAATATTATCAGATGAATGTTCATCGCAGAGTATCTGAGAGTCGCGTCGAGTCGCACCATTGTGTCCGCAACAATACATAATGAACATTGTGAGCACCATGAGAGAGAGATTGACACCAGATACCTCTACTCACTACTCGCTAGCGATGACTTGGTATTAGACGCGCCCTCAGTACGTGCGTGTGCGTGTGTGTGTGTGTGTGTGTGTGTGTGTGTGTGTGTGTGTGTGTGTGTGTGTGTGTGTGTGTGTGTGTGTGTGTGTGTGTGTGTGTGTGTGTGTGTGTGTGTGTGTGTGTGTGTGTGTGTGTGTATCGTACAGATACACTCTACTAGTGTGTACAATGTAATGGTGTAACAGGTCGGTTTTCACTAACCGCAAAAACATGACATCCGCATCGTGAATCTATACTAATATTATATATTTTTATTTCTGCACCACCTTTGGTTGACTGGAAGAGAATGCCTTAGGCATTAAGTCCGCCTTTGTACTTTCCATTGTGCATAAAGTATAATAAATAAAAAAAATAAAAAATAAAGCTGAAGAGTTTGTTTGTTTGTTTGTTTGAACGCGCTAATCTCAGGATCTAGTGGTCCGATTTCAAAAATTCTTTCAGTGTTGGAAAGTCCATTTATCGAGAGTCAAGAAAGTGTTCAAGAGTATTATTGTAGAAGTAAATTACTTTTTGTTTTATTCCAATCGGACTTTTCGTTTAGAAGTTATTACGAGTATAAAACGCAATGAATATGTGGGTGCACAGCGGACCGCGAAAATAATAACTCGACGGCATTGCGAGTACTGTTTGAACCCCTTTGTAACGCAGACGAAGTTGCGCGGGTCAGCTAGGCGGTCTATATGTATCCAGCACCATCTCTCTATCGTACATATTACTATGAGTTCTAAATAGCGATGGAAGTAGCGTGTGTGTGTCTAGCAGCACTAGTGCTGCAGTAGTCGCAGTAGATGTATAGAGTTGTGTCAGTATGTCAGAGTTGGTCGCGTGCGTGTGTGTGTGCTCGCGTGTCGCGTGTCGCGTGTCGTACATTCACTCATCCAGGTCACTGGTTCATAATTACTCAATCAGTACAACAACTAGACACTAGAAGTAGTGGTTACTGGTTGTTTGTCAGCAACATGTTGTTGTAGTGTTGTTCCATCCAAGTGCCCTGGATCATAGTGCCCCGGCGCAGTGCCCCGGCACGATATGAGCCGTAAGCAGGTAACTCTACGACACATATTCTACTTCCAAATTACGCAATACCTAAATGTTAATACACAACTTAATTGTTGCAATAATTAAGAATGTACAACAATTTACATATTATTATTATGATATAGTAGAGATTTACTGTTCAGTTATTTTATTTAGTTAATAATTGGACATAAGGAAACGCAATTGTAATATGTAAGTGAATAGTGTTTGTGCGTGCGATATGGAAGCTGATGAATTTTGATGAATAGAGAGAGAAGATGAGTACCTATAAACGCAGTGAGATGATGAGACGAGCAGCTTCGACTGTAGTCGTGACTCGACGTTACTCCGCACTCTACACAGCTATCAATAATAGTATACCTCTCACTAGAGGGGAACACAACACATCACTAAGTAACTAAGGCACCTGGAAGGCGATGCTCGACTTCTGCGAGTCCACCATCTCGCAGAAGCAGGTGGCGGGGCGTGTGAGAGAAAGCTCTTCTCTCTACGCAGAAACCCGCCGCCGTCGAGCAGGGGGTCGGGACCGGGGTCTCGCCCGGATTCTGGCCCCCTAAGAGTTTCGGGTCCCCAACGCATGTGAGTGCGAGCGGGGACCCAAGAAGGTGCCGTGTCTCGCTCAGCACGCCCTTACGTCAGAGCAACCGGGGGATGGTAGACCGCGTACTCCCCGACCCACGCTGGTTCTGACCCAGCGGGGTATTCCGTGGGAGGGTGACACGCGGTCCCATCTTGGCGGGCTTCGGAAAGCCCGCCGACCGAGAGAGACGGTGGCCGTATCGTCGGCGGCCGCCGGTTCGGCGTCCGGAGGCGACGCGACGGGAAAGAGTGCCGATGGCGTAACGCGTCGCGTCGTCCTTCATAACCCCGTGCTGGGTTCTGGCCTCAGCCGGGGTCCGGACGCTGAGTGTGAGCGGTTGGAGGTTTTAGTGCGGTTCAACTCCCACATACCCCGCCCGCGGGCGGGCGGGGATCCGGTGATTTCCTCCAACTAAAAAAAAAAAAAAGTAACTAAGACAGGTAATGTACCATGTACGAGTAACATGATAATAATACGTAGGTGTAGGTGTGTCGATACAAACTGGAATAAACCATAATATAAAATATAGAAAGTAACGGACGTCTATTACCTAACCCGCCATATCACTCTCGCACCGGCTGAAATCAAGTGAACATGTCAAATGGAGACACTGCAGCGCGAGGAACACTTATCAACTAACGACCAACAAACTTGTAATAAACAAGTAGGTACCTAAGTACTTAGGGGAAAATAATCGAACCCACACTATGAGAATAACATCCCTCCCAATACCCTGATAGAATGAAGTCGGTAGATAACAATAGGAGGTGAATGTGTGGTGGACAGTGTGAGGGTCGTCCGAGGCGGCGACGGTTACCGTTACTCACGCGTTTGTAATCACGAGCAATGATGACATTCACCACACAGAGACTACATTACACCGCGATCGATTCCATCTCAGTAACAACTCACGATCGCAATCTATCACTCATTACTGTAATACGATCTACAGAGATACCTACTCCATAACATATTATGTTTCTCAAAAACAAACAAACACTACCTACACCAGAGTACTCGTAGGGATGAGATTATAAGAGTAGTTCGTACGATAATAATGTATGTAGTATGTTGTGTTCACGCAGAGGAGTATAACTGCTGATATGTGGATGTGTATTGTAGTGATATATGTTACACGTATCTGCAGCAGCTCCAACTAGTACTAGATTACAGGCAACAAGCCACGAGGAAAGTACTCGTTCAGCGAGTCTACAATTATAATTACTATCTACAACTAAATATAGAGTTGAAAATATAATTATTATGAATTATAACAAGTGCTACGGGTACTATATTCGTTGAAGGTGAGGTTGCGATTCACAGTAAAAGTTTAAGGTTGATTCACGAAGCACGACGACTCTGTCCTTTTGGCGAATGTTTGATATTTAAAACAACTTTTAGTTATCACGGTCACTCGCACGGCGCTCGCGGCGATCACAATGTTAATCATTACATAGATACTCTCCCATGTACACTCTGTCCTTCAAGTACTTCTATTACTCCACTGCAGTGTTGGCATTAGTCGATTGATTTTTCAATCGAATGGTTAATTTGATTAATTTAATCGAATAAAACTTAATCGTGATTAAAATTTTAATCGTAATCGTGATTAAGTAAATTAATCATTAATCGTTAATTTGATTAAGCCGATTAAGATTTTCATTATCTTCTATATATCTATTTATATAAGATCGTCGTAAGATTGGTAAGTGACGTACGATGTCTACTTCGGCCATTTAGAGGTGAAATGATTCTCAAATAAGGTTTCGGATACGTATTTCTGTAAAAATAAACCCCATCTTGTGATTTCGAGAGGTTAAAATGCCTAACTATAGTTTGTATGTTCTTTCGAGTACTTCCCCTGCGTTTAAAAATTACACCCATACTTTTTTTTTTTTTAGTTGGAGGTTACGATTAAATTCGTAATCGACATTACTACGATTAAAATTAATGAATCGTAATCGTTAATCAGATTAAATTTTTGCCAACACTGCTCCACTGTAGGCGGCTGTAGATACTGTAGTAGTAACCCAATGAGCGCTACAATAAGACGAGACCATACCGCTCTGACTCGAGCAGTCTGATGATGTGTACTGAATGTAATCAACATAGTCAACATTCGTGATTGTTAAGTACTTTTAAAATCTATCTATTCCAAATAAAACATCAATTTAAATAAAACTAGCGATGCGTATTCAGATATAAATGTAAAATAATCATACTATCCTACTTCAATGGGTATTAATACTACCTATTCAACAAGAAAAAATATACTTTCTTAGATTAAAAACTAGTTTTTGAGAAAAGTTAAGCCTTTTAGAGTACAACATAATAGTACGGGTTCATAACAAGCTGGAAGTACTCTGGACTGCAGCTGTTAATGTAGTATGCGTGCAGGTGATGTCTGCGTGCGACTGTCCGGTGCGCGCGGCGGGGCCCACGCTGGCGGCCACGTGCGGCGGCGCGCCCTTCATGCTGTTCATGGGCCTGCTCGAGGTGTTCCTGCGCAGCCAGTGCGACCTGGAGGACCCGTGCCACGCCACGCAGGTACACACACACACTTACATACACGCCTCCAATAATCAAGGTAGACAACACACAGTGTGATTCGACTTGTTTTTGCGGAAATATTCGGACAAGTAATTTCCGGTGCCTTTATCAAAAAATAATTGAATAAAAACTTTTAAAAATAGCTATTGATAGACGTGCCTGCAACAACTGATCGTGATCAAGTACGCGGCCTTTAGATACGTTTGTCCTCACTGGCTAGTGGTTACTGTCATATAGTGAAAACCGCGAACTTTCAAATCAAATCAAACTTCCATTCCATTCCATTACTTTTCATTCCATTTTTTAAGAATATCAAGAACAAATATAGGTAGTCAGATCTGACACCACAACGTCCATTACTTTTCAATTATAAAAAATAATGACCCGTATCGGTCCGGTAATTGAACTACTTCATTTTGTGTCGTCGATGTTTGCGTGTGTGCCCGATGTGTAGTGTGTGTACGGTGTGGATGTGTTACAGTACCGTCGCGAGATGGAGCCGGCGTACGACTTCATAGTAGTGGGGGGAGGGTCGGCGGGGTCCGTGGTCGCGGCGCGCCTGGCCGAGGTGCCGCACTGGAAGGTGCTGCTACTGGAAGCAGGTCTGGAGGAGCCCACCGGCGCGCAGGTCCCCTCCATGTTCCTGAACTTCATCGGGTCCAGCATTGACTGGGGATACCGCACGCAGCCCGAGCCCGCCGCCTGCCTCGCTGAGACCGACCGCGCCTGCTACTGGCCCCGCGGGAAGGTCTCACTTTTTTGCTTCTTACTATCACATAATAAAATATTGTACTCGAATGAACACCCACAATATCTCTCTATCTATTATTATCCACTTGTAAAAGGTATTAGGAGGCACGTCCGTGATGAACGGCATGATGTACATCCGAGGATCCCGCAAGGACTACGACAGCTGGGCCGCGCTAGGGAGCCCGGGCTGGGCCTACGAGGACGTGCTGCCATTCTTCCTGAAGTCCGAGGACAATAAGCAGCTCGACGAGATGGACGCCGGCTACCACGGCGCTGGGGGACCGCTCACTGTGTCACAGTTCCCCTACCACCCGCCGCTCAGCCACAGCTTGATCAAAGCAGGAGAGGAGCTAGGTAAATACCTATTATTTACAATTAATTTTTGAATCTATATATATTACTTATAATATATTACTTACTAATAATATATTATTGTGTGTTTGGAGGTACCTATACGGTAGGGTATGTGTTGAGCAGGTTATGTCGTGCGCGACCTGAACGGCGCGAGTCACACGGGGTTCGCGATCGCGCAGACTACGAACAGGAACGGGTCGCGGCTGAGCTCGGCGCGCGCCTTCCTGCGGCCCGCCCTCGCCGCGCGACACAACCTGCACGTGATGCTGAACGCGACCGTCACCAAGCTCCTCATCGAGCCCTCCACGCGCCGCGCCTACGCCGTGCAGCTCAGGAACACGTTCGGCAATACGCAACTCATATACGCCAACAAAGAGATCATCTTGAGGTGAGCGCGGTCTCCACTGTGTGTGTATGTGTGTGTGCGCTCAGTCGTGCGTGACGTCAGACGTGATGTGTCGTGTTGCAGCGCGGGCGCGGTGGGGTCGCCGCAGCTGCTGCAGCTGAGCGGGGTGGGGCCGCGGGGGGTGCTGGAGCGCGCGGGGGTGGGCGCGGTGGTGGAGCTGCCCGGCGTCGGCCGCAACCTGCACAACCACGTCGCGCACTTCCTCAACTTCCACATCAACGACAACAACACCGCGCCGCTCAACTGGGCCACCGCCATGGAGTATCTGCTCTTCAGGGACGGACTCATGTCCGGCACAGGTCGCTCACTACTCACCGACAACTTGGCTACGATTTACCTTACTTAATTGTGGTGATTATTGGTTTGATGTTGAGTTTCAATATCTCCAGGTATATCGGAAGTGACAGCGTTCATAAACACAAAGTACGCGGATCCGTCGGAGGACGACCCCGACATCCAGCTGTTCTTCGGCGGGTTCCTGGCGGACTGCGCTAAGACCGGCATGGTCGGGGAGCGGCTCGGCAACGGCTCGCGCTCCATACAGATCATACCGACCGTGCTGCACCCCAAGAGCAGAGGGAGACTAGAGATAGCTTCCGCGGACCCCTTTGAATATCCCAAAATATATGCAAAGTATTCACTGAATATTAATAACTATACTTTTAGTCACTTTTAGATAGTAAATTATTAAATAGACATACAAAAAATGATATTTAAATTTCGGACGTTGATTTATACTAATGTGGGTATAGTGGACTTAGGGGCAAAGGGAGATCTCCTTGCGGGCGAGGTAGTGTATGCCCGGTCAGGCCGAAGCTCACTGTAGTATATTTCAGATGTCATATATATGCGCCGAACGTTGCAAATGTCGTCACCGCGATTCAGGATCTCGCGTGCTATTATTGGTCGCCACACTAATTACTAACATAAAACATGTTTTCAGCTACCTGACGCATCCTGACGACGTGAAGACCCTGGTGGAAGGCATCAAGTTTGCGATCAAGTTGTCTGAGACGAAGGCTCTGAAGCGGTACGGAGTGAAGCTGGACACGACTCCGGTGAAGGGATGCGAGAAGATGAAGTTCGGGTGCGACGCGTACTGGGAGTGCGCGGTGAGGATGCAGACCGGCCCCGAGAATCACCAGGCGGGCTCGTGTCGCATGGGGCCGCGCGCCGACCCGCTCAGCGTCCTCGACCACACGCTGCAGGTACTAGCGCGCTCCTCTGTACTGTGGCACCTGACGTGTCCCGGTCTACATGTGTGTGTGTGTGTGTGTAGGTGCACGGGGTGCGCGGGCTGCGGGTGGCGGACGCGAGCGTGATGCCGCGCGTCACGTCCGGCAACACGAACGCGCCCGTCATCATGATCGGAGAACGAGCCGCACACTTCATCAAGCAACAATGGCTGCCAAACGAACCTTACCTGGTGAGATATAGCAATGTTGCAACTAGCTACCTAAGCTTACTCTATTATTTTGAAAAAATCAATAATCTAATTTTCATCAAAGTTTTCCTTTTACTTGAGCTTCACTGTAACGGCTAGATCAAATCTCACGGAACTCCACTGTTAAGATAGGTTTAATAGGTAGATAACCCGTGCTACTTTTTATTGTTTTAACCTATCTCCCCCCGCCGGCCGCGGATCAGTTCGGTAAACGTTAGTATTGTTATGTGCAGGGCGACGATCACGGGGGCGAGGTGTCCAACACGCTGGGGCTGTGACCGCTCCCTGCTCGCTGCAGTAGTTTTCAGCGCAGTGGCCGGCGAGATGTGACCCGTGGTTAGCGAAGTAGTGACTACACACTCGGTGTGGTTAGAGTATCAACAGCCTCTCTCTCTGTACACACTGTAATAGCCAACATCTCTTCGTTGATCGCTGATTGCGTGTGTCAATCCTGTATAATACTAAGTGAACCTGACTACAATTAGTTGAATCTTCCTACACCAGGGGACCTGTCTCATAGTTTAATCTGCTGATAAGTATATTAAGTACTTTGTAAAAAGTTGAATTTAGGTATTTATTTTTGAGTTGAGGTAAAGTGTTTAATTATTATTACTTTAGGTATATTATATTAATCATTTACCTAACTATATGTAATGTCAAAAATCTACTTTAGATAATTTAAAAAATAAAAAGCCCCTAGAGGGTGAGAAATATTTTTTAAACAACTTGCTAGATGAATTTTGTCATCGTTTACGTATTTTATTTTCTTTTTTATCCGACTTCCCAAAAAGAGGAGGTTGTCAAGTTGACTGTAAGGTTTTTTTTTATGACTGCATTTCTTAGTTTTGGTGAACCGATTCAGATGTTTCTTTTGCCATAAAAATAAATAAAAGGTTATGGTATGGTCGTGATGCTATTTTTTGCGATCAGACAAGTAGGTATTTTCAGTTATGCTTAACAAAAAATTTTGTAAAAAATAAAGTTCACAACTCTCGATGATTTTTTTGTTTTTGGATGTTGTATCTTAGATCTAATTTTGGAAAATAAAAGTCGGTTGTTTTAATTACTGTAAAATTGTACCTACTTGTTACAAAAAAAATAACAGCTTCCTAATAATATATATTTTGATACAATGTGTAACTTCCGAATTGTAATGTAGTAAGAGGTATTAGATATTATGTCCCTATTTTTTTAAAATAAAATAGTTTTTTATACATTTCTAAACATATAAATTTTGTATAGTAGGTACTAAGTAGGTATATAGTAAAATAAATATAACGTTTATAGAAACAAGTTTTATTTGTTCAACCTATTCTAATAAGGTTTTAAATTTAGTTTTGTGTCAAATATTTGAAAATACACATTGTAGTTTATTTTTATTTTGAACATCATGTACCACAGATCAGAAAGTATAGTACAGATGCGACAGCGAAACCAATTGAAGTTTACTTGGTAAAGGGCTACGTGTCCCAGATACTCCAGTAGAGGGCGCCAGTATTTTTTTTTTCTATAGAAATTGCATAGCATTGGCATTTCCATTCGGCCAGATAAAAAGGTAAAATTTTGTATGTTTGTTTTAATTTAAAGAAATTTGCAGTCTAGGTATTTTCGTGGTTTGTAGACTTGGTTCATTTGAAGGCCTTTTACTGTAGGACTTACTTGCAAAATTAAAAGGTTTTTTTGATATTCCTGTAATAATTTCGTTCTCTGTAAAGAGAGATGGGTAAGCGTCAACAACCGTTATTTGACCTTAAAAAGTACTCTGACTGAACTTGATGAGCAGCTTGAAGGTGTCCGAGAGGAGAGAGACAAGTTGCAGCATATACTGGAACACTATGACGAGTTCAGCAGTCAGTACGAACAAGCACTGCAAAAAATAAGTCACCTTGAACATCAACTTGCTGATGCCTACAACGACATGCAAAGACTGCAAGCACAACAACTTACTGAGCCATCTGTCATGAGGACGACGAGTTTGTACGAGGAACTAGATAACATGAACCTGGATCTATTGGAGACAGATGCAAATAAAATATATGAAAAAACCAAATATCAAGGTCATGTCAGCAGAAAATCACTCGCAAAAATAAATAAAATTATAAATAAGACCAGACACTCACTTAAGAAAAATAAACATCAAGCTATAAACATAAAGTTGAAACAAAATAAAATCAATTTAGAAAACCAGATCAAAGTTTTGGAGCAACAAATTAAAGACAATAAAAGAGATTGGGACAATGACAAAGCTGACATTGATAAGTTAACTGCTGAATTACATGAGTTCAATTTGTCAATTATGCAGATACATGACTTGGGCTTAGAAATGGATCAGCTTATTGACAACAACACTGCGAGACTGGAGACGATGAGGACCAGCATCGCCGGAACTACAGAGGTCGACTGCACTGACATCACTTGCACAGTGCAAGTCGACGATAAATCTAATAACGAGACGATGGACCTCACCACCCCGACCAACTCTGACCACTTGAACTTTGTGGCAACGTCACACCCGGCTGACGAAACACGTCCTGCAGCGAGTTGCTCCCGTCGCACTCGCCGTCGCCGTCGCCGCGCCACCCCTACACCTGCGTCGGCGCCTCGCGACACCGAGGACGCGCCGCCCCCCGCGCAAGCATCGGCTGCGTGTCCCCGTCCTACGTCGCCTGCGCGCCACATCACAGCAGAGGAGGAACCGTGCTCCCCTCTGACGCAACAGGAAGTGGTTTCGTCTGTCATCGGTACTCCTACGTCGATGTCGTGTAGAAAGACTGTAGTGCTATCTGATAAGATAGGTGTCGGTTTCGGTCCCTTATTGTCTATGTGCCTTAGGCAAAATGTTGTTAATATGTGTTACCCTGATTTGCCTTTCAATAATATAATTAATAAATTGAAATCAATACATTGTGATGAGCTGACAACTGTAGTGATAATGGTAGGTAGTCATGTAAATGTGACTAAAAAATCAATGGACCACAGTATCCGATCTCTTGTTAATTTTCAATCGGATACAAATTGTAAAATAATTTTATGTACATTCCCGTATTGTTCAAACGTAGATAAGGTCCATAATCAATGTATATATAATATAAACTTGTTCATGTACAATGCTACACATCGTCGTAGCGGATTTTTATTATTTGACATTAATAATTTTATTAAGAAATTTATTCTGACAAAAGATACTATGTATGTATCAAACTTTACAAAAAGACATTTAGCTACTTTGGTAGCGTATAATATTAATGACAATGTTAGTAAGAGTACTAATAATATGTATTTAAAACCTAGTAATGCTTCTATTGAGCAGAAAAAAAATGTGACATATGTTAATTTGGAATGTGTTCCATGTAATTTAAATTAATTGACAAGACAAAGGAGTTACACTCTTGCGTATATAGTAAAACTAGCCTTTACCCATCAAAAGACATTAATGTTTCAATTAATAACACACTCAACCTGGTGCATCAAAATTTGCAAGGAATGATGGGTAAAGATTTAGAAATAGATATGTTTTTGAATTTGAATGGTATTCATATTTTCTGTGTAACTGAGCACTGGTTTAGAAAATATGAATTATTATTTAATTTTAATGATCACCAGGTCTCAAGTTCCTTCTGCAGAGAGAACGCGATTCGCGGTGGCTCTTTAATACTAGTTAGAAAAGGTTTAAAATATAAAGAACGAAAGGATATAGTGGCCCTCTCTGTAGAGAGAACTATTGAAATGTCCTGTGTTGAGCTTGAGCACCTCATTGTTGTATGTGTGTACAGACCGCCTGATGCGTTATATGATACCTTTGAAAATATTTTGGAAAATCTATTGTTGAAAATTACTGTGTGTAACAAACATATTTTAATTTGTGGTGATTTTAATATTAATCTACTGGAAAATACAAATACCACTATTAGATTTAAAACATTATTAAAATCATATAATCTTATAAACTTATTTTTAGAGCCCACTAGGATTACTAGTTCATCGGCAACTTGTTTAGATAACATTTTTACAAATTTTAATCCTTTGCAAAAAAATGTTATTAATCAGTTATCATCAGACCACTTGGGTCAATTCGTGTCTTTTAAATATAATGTGGCTCCTGAAGTCAAACGTACTGTTAAGTTTGTTCCTGTGAGTGATAAAAGAATCGAAAATTTTAGAAATAAAATTATACAAACTATATCAGAAGTTAGTTATAACCGAGAACCAAATATGTTATACCAGAATATGTTTGATAAGATTAATATAGCTTTCAAAAATGTATTTATTCCTAAAACGATTACTATTATCAATAAAAAACGTTTTAGTGAGTGGGCCACTGTTGGGATTTATAAAAGTAGGCAGACTTTGTATGACCTTTATTATGAAAAATCGTATAACAATGATGAATCATTTCATCAATATGTCAGAAATTATTCCAAATTATTCAGGAAAGTTTGCATTATTGCAAAGTCCTTACATTTAAGTAATTTAATAAAAAATGCCTCTGACAAAATAAAGATGACTTGGAACATCATTGGTAAAGAAACTGGTAAAGTCAGAAATAACCACCAAGAATTCTCATTGAGAATGAATGATAACTTGATAACTAGTCACGAAGGTGTGGCTAATGCTTTCGAAAAGTTTTTCTCTGACATTCCAGTTTCAACTACTTCCTCTTTAAATTCGTCCCCATTAGAAGCTGAAAAATTACTAAGCAAACATGTTAAAATATGTAATTTAGTATTTAAATTTAAGAATATTAACTCAAAAGATATTATGAAGAGTTTCCATAGTATTAATGTTAAGAATACAGCTGATCTGTGGGGAATATCAGTAAAGGTCGTGAAATCTATTATAGATGTTATATCTCCTCATCTTACTAGTATATTTAATGATTGTATCAAGTGTGACTGTGTTGACCATGAAACATTGGTGAGGAAACTACATCACTATGGTATTAGGGATGGTACGTTAGCGCTTATTAAATCCTATTTATCGGGCAGGACACAAATAGTCGATGTTAAAGGAAACCGATCATCGGGTGCCGAATTGAGTATGGGTGTACCTCAGGGTTCCATCTTGGGTCCTTTTTTATTTCTAATATATATCAATGATTTACCTAGTTTTATTGAGACCCGACACGACGTCGTATTATTCGCAGATGATACTTCTTTATTATTTAAAATTAAACGACGAATGATCATTTATGACGAAGTGAATGATGCGATTTCTTGTGTGGTCCATTGGTTTCGTGTTAATAATCTCTTATTAAACGCAAAAAAAACCAAATGTATTAAGTTTAGTTTACCAAATGTAAAACAGGTACATAGTAATATAATTGTTGGTGGGGAGTCAATGGAGCTTGTTGAGTCAACTGTATTTCTTGGTATAACAATGGATTCCAAGCTGCAGTGGGGACCCCACATTAATAAATTAGCGAGTAAGCTCAGCTCTGCGGCATACGCGGTAAAAAAAATTAGACTCATTACTAATGTAGACACGGCTCGTTTAGTTTATTTTAGTTATTTTCATAGTGTTATGTCCTATGGCATTTTGCTATGGGGCAATGCAGCCGATGTAGAAACGATCTTTATCTTACAGAAAAGAGCTATACGCGCTATTTATAATATGCACTCAAGGGAATCCCTGAGGGAAAAATTTAAAGAAATTAAAGTTCTCACTCTACCATCCCAATACATTTTTGAAAATTTAATGTATGTTAGAAAGTATATTGAGGAATTTCCTAAAAAGTCTGACCTACATAATAGAAACACCAGGAACAAACATAAACTTGACTTGCCGATTAGTCGATTGCATAAAATAAGAAATTCTTTCAGGTGCTTGTCTGTATGCATGTACAACAAAATCCCACAAGATGTTCAAAACCTACCTATACATAGGTTTAAGAAAACTATTAAAGAACGTCTGTGCAAGAAAGCCTACTATAAGGTCAATGATTACTTGGACGATTGCACTAAGTGGGAATGAGTTGCTCGCCAAGGTCGTTTCATTATAATAATCGTGTTTTTTTATATATATATTTTGTCTATTTCATCTTTTGTAAAAAATTGTTAAAATATTTAAAAAAAGGTTAATGCTCATAATAATAATTAAAAAAAAAGACATGCCCGCTGAGTTTCTTGCCAGTTCTTCTCAGGACGGTGGCTATAATTATTATTTTTTGTGTCCGAACTGGTGGTAGCTTTTAAATATTGACGTCAACAAGAATGAGCATATCATCAAAGTTGAAAATAAAGTATTTCATTTCATTTCATTACTTTTCCCTTTATTTATAATGAGGATCATGCACTATGAGCCTGTAGGAGAGTACGATAGTGCGGGGTTCCAAAGATACTGAATTCAATAAATGAAACACAGGAAAAGCTTTGAAAATGTAATATTTTATTTGTAAACTCGAACAATTAAGTAATTAATTACCGTAAATATACGTGAAGTTATTAAACAATTCTATATTTTCTACAAAAATAGTATGTATCGTCGTTAATGAGTGAGTGTCTTTAAGAGATATGTTACCGCTCCGTGCTGCTCCTACACTCTGTACTGTAATGCTACTGCTGGTACAACGACTATATCTATTGTATTGTTCTGGTCTCGATCAGGCACCTCAATAATTATAATACTAATTTACTAACTAAAATGTAAAATTCTAACGTCGAAATTCGTTTAATAATAATATCATCTTTAGTTACATATCTATCTAATTCGTGATAAAACTGACAAGAAACAAGGCTTCTCATTTTAATCATAACTCTAACATGTTACAAGCTATGTTTAAGCGTTTGAATGTGTCCCAGTGTTGCGACCCGGTGCGACCCGGCCCGATCCGGCGCGAGCGACCGTCGGCCGATACAACACAATATACTTACAGCTATATTCATAGGAAACGTAATTTACCTCTTGAATACTTTAGTTATTAATCAGCACATATTACGATCACACAACCATTTATTATTAATAAATATAATTCACATCATCAGGTCTCATACAATGTTCTAAGAACATGAAATAGTAAATAATATTTATACTAATAATGTAGACGAAACATTTGTAAAGCGTTAATAAGAATGAGCGGTTACGACGCGGGCTCGGCGCGACCACGGCGCGGCCTCAGCGCGACCACGGCGCGGCCTCGGCGCGGGCTCGGCGCGGCCACGGTATACGACAGATCAAACACAGTGCAGTCCTTCTGTAAACTATTGGATGCCCCGACGTCCCTCGTACAGTATCTGTCTCCGCAGAACACTACACCTACCTATCATTAACGTAGTGTGGAGGTCGAATAAAGCGTTATCATTCTTTACAAAATAATCTTATCTAATATATTTTCCATCTCTTAACTTGGTTTATATTCTTCAAAGCTAAAGACAAACAGGGTATTGAATTCGCTTAGTGGAAGTCGTCCGTCGTCTCCTACAGACAAGCAGTAGGTACTCTACTAATAACTAAAACACACGTGATTCATTTAGATTTTAGACTCATCATCATAAAAATTTCAACACGTAGCAATACTAAAAGAGTTTTCTTTACATTATTATCAAAAATTTGATTTGATATTTAATATTTTGGAACATACGGTTTTAGTCCGTCGCAGGTCCTATACACAGGGTGAATGTTTGAAAACTATTCATTGTGGCCATACTCCAAACTGAACCTAATAAATTCGTCACAAAACGAATAGTTTCGAATCAATTAATCGAGATCATGTGACAGTTTTATCCTAACTTAAATATTTATTTTTCAATCAAACTTGCTGTTCGTTATCAAAAATAATATATTATGATTTTGCTACTTATAAATTGAGTTATTTAGATCTCAGAGAGTTTAAATCTTTATTTATATTTATTATTTTGTTGCTAGTGTCTATACGTCGTAGATCTTACATTATAGTACCTACTCTAATTTGTACTTCTCAATGGATGCCAATTAAGCTACGGTACTTTAGTGTGCCAGAACATGATATTGTATTGTCACAAACACAAACAGCGGGAGGCAGCCGGACACGTGTCAGAGGTCGACGTTGTTGAGCGCGGCGCGCGCGGGGTCGGGCGGCGCCAGCAGCAGCGTTCCGACGGGACACACGGCGGCGTCGCGCGCCCTCAGAGCCTGCATCTCGGCGCGCAGCTTGTCCAGCACGGCGTAGTTGGGCTCGTTGTGCCGCGCCTTGTCCTGCAGCAGCGTGATCTGCTGCTCCTCCAGCTTCTTCTCCTTGCAGCTCTTCACGGACTGCGAGCCGTACAGCCGCAGCAGCGAGCCCCACGACCGCACGTGCGGGTGCAGCGCCTGCACACACACGCACTCACTCACTCACCCGCCTCGCTACACTACACCTGCCCCCCCCCCCCCTCCTCCCCCGACACACACTCACCTGCAGGATGGCCTGCGACGCTCGTTGCTTGGCGCTCTTCTTGTTCTTGCAGACGACGGTGGCGGTGTGCTTGCCCACCTTCATTGTCAACTCGACCTTCTGGTTCTCAAACTTCTTCATCTGCAACAGTAGAGACGGTTGTATAGTGCGCGTGTGTGTGTGTGTGTGTTAGTGTGTGGGTGTGAGTGTCGCCTCGCTCACCTCGGTGTGCACGTGTCGGTCGCCGACGCCGAAGTTGCGCAGGAGACAGGTGCGCAGGATGGCGTGCGGCGAGGGCTCGCAGGTGGCGGCGCAGAACTCGGCGACGCGCGGGTCCTCGATGGTGATGTAGTCGAAGAAGGTGAAGTCGGGGTCGGAGTGCCGGCGCGTGCCGTCCAGCTCGTCGCGCATCTCCGGGATGAGGATGTGTATGGAGGCGCGCGCCGCCGCAGACTTGGCCTGTCGCTTGCTGGAGCCGCGCCCCACGCCGTACTGCATGCCGCCGATGTACACCGTCGCCTGGTACGGCGTGGCCGCGTTCTCTGCACACAGCCAGCGGTCAGCGCGCCTTGCACCAGCACACGCACACGCACACACACACACACACACGCACACACACGCACACACACTCACCGAGCTGCTTGAACTCGTAGATGGGTTGTTTCTGCAGCGCGCGGCCGACGTACTCGTGGAAGACGGCGAGGTAGCTGCGTCCGTCCATGTTCATGACCCAGTCGCGCTTGGCTCCCTTGCCCCCCGCTGCTCCGACCACCCACAACATGTACTCATTAATATCCCGCACCGACTCACGCTTCAGTACCTACATACATGAGCTCAAACCCTAACAAGGTATTATTATACTCACTCCTAAACTGACAACGCTATAGTACAGCTTGTTTTGCAATATGATCATAACACGATACCAGTAAAAATATTTATAACACGCAAATATTATCTATAATCTTAGTAAACTTAACTTAGTGTAAGTGATGTGAAGCGGGTTGGGTTTAACCAACTCCAACGTCTGTTCGAAAGGCCTTAGACCACTGAAAAATGTCAGTTCATTTTACACATACAAAGTAGTTTGTTAATAGAAGGTACTCTAAAAGAAATATCAACATCATTGCGCCGCTCTCTCGACAACATTACTCTATGATTTTATACATTTCCTACAAAATTACAGCATTACACTAGTTTCTAGAAGTCTTTATACAAAACCACAAACGTGGTATACAGGGTGTCCTAAAACTATGCCACTTGAACAGGAAGTACCTTAAATATTAGAGATTTGCTGAAAGGCAACATTATTTTGTTTTTGATGTTTAATAATACTGCATTCACAGATTTTTCGTAAATTCTTTGAATCGAACTAACAAAATCGACAAAAATCAACACCATGTATTCCTTGTGATGTCAATCGAAAGAACAGTTAATTACGAATAATGTTTGAAAATAAACAGGGTGTCTTAATTAAACTGAAGGAACAATCATAAACGTACTGAACAATCGTTTGATGTACAAAAATCAATCTTGAAGGAAACCAATTAGATAGTATAAGATTTCTTAAAGCATTTGCACTAATAAAATCAAAGTGAAGAAGATGACTCTTATTACACACAATGATGCATGATGCTATGAAGGTAACGACGAACCAATATAATCGATGCACCAATATCATCATGAATGATTAAGGCGATCTTTCTAAGGGGGATATTTCATTTCATTTCATTTCATCTTCTGACGTCATCATCAACCACTTTACCAATTGTATTTCGACAGGTCATTCACCCCACGTCAGATTGTCCAAAGTTACAGATCCACCCTGTATAATCTGCGTAAACAGAACTCCATTATTATAATTTACAACAAAAATGTATTTTTAAATGTAAAAAGTAAAATCTATAATTATAACTGCTAGCTGAACAAATCTAGAAAATCAAAATCGCGTTGATAATATAAAATCAACAAATACATTATTCAGAAAAAAAAATTTGGAGCCAAATTTGAAATGAAATAATACTTATTATTTTTTTCAGTAAAATTACAAGAATTATTGTATCGTTTAAAATCAGGTTCGTTACGCATAGTAACCTACGTAGGCACGACTTTTACACTAGCTGACCCGCGCAACTTCGTCTGCGTTACAAAGGGGTTCGAACAGTACTCGCAATGCCGTCGCGTTATTATTTGCGCGGCTCGAAGTGCACCCACATATTCATTGCATTTTATACTCGTGATAACTTCTAAACGAAAAGTCCGATAACAGACAAATTACCAACATTCTTTAGATAAATTCAATAATTGAAGTACCTACTTTGTGATCATGGCCAGTTACAGAAACTTACACAGTGGAAAAATCGGAAAAATACGTGATTTGAAAAACAAAATACTAACCATTTGGATTGGTTTCAAAAAAGAAAAATATGTAGTTGATAGTACGAATAACAATTAGAGGTGATAAAGTAGCAGCGACTGTTATGAATATCCAGCGTAGTACCTGCACAGTGTACCTATCATTATAGTTTAATGTAGTCTCTAGTCTCTTTCCCTATAGTAGCAGCTCCCACCGCACTCGCCCATCAGGCTGCTGCAGCGAGTGTTGTGTAGAGCCGAGCCCGCGCCGAGCCCGCGCCGACCCCGCCCCGACACCGCGCGCACACCGCGCCGCTCGCGTGCAGTACACATACATACATCGCCAACTCTGACTATTATACCTCGTTACTACACT
>AP028268.1:13171435-13223935 GCA_030269945.2 Trilocha varians | reverse complement strand
ACATAACAAAGTGTAGAAGTAACCTACTACATTGCTTATTTCATTACAATTATTAAACATTTAAAGTATTTGTAACTGACTTCTAACACAATATCTGTGCCTATTCATCTAACTTTATTTTTATTACATGTAACTAATATGGGCATCTTGAACTTTTTAACTCTTAACTTTTATAATTTAGTGATCTTAAGTATGCAGCTAGTACATGTTTCAATTATACAAACAAAACTTCACTTAATTATGATAAATATAATAAAGTCAACACAAAGTTCACTCAACAAATAACAAGACAAAGTAAAATATTGATTATATAACTCTCTTTGTATATAATGTGAAAGTGCAGTAATAATATAACAACCATGTACAGGATTTGATGTGAGTTAGTTTACAGATAGTGACGGCACTAAAACCCAATGTATTGTAACAGTTGAGTTTCAACCATCTCCGGCTGTAAACCTTCATCAGCAGCGGAGCTGTGAGTGGCACGTGCAGCCGGGACGACTTGGGTGGGGTTGCAACAAACCAGACTCCGAGTGCAAGCACCGAGCCTGGTCTGTAGCAACAACACCAACTACACCATGCGGTTCTATACCTTCTCAATCGCTTCACAACATCACAATATACTTACTGTGATATTACTTCAAGAGGAACCTTCTAAACTAACCTAAAAAAATATACTTCATTAACATACTCACGACTAGGCCTTCATATCACCAATGACACATGTCTGTAAAACAATTTCTTTGTTTTTGCTACATTTATTGTTTAACATTGAAGGATACGCTTACTTACCCGTGTGATACGACAAAGATAGGAAAAATCAATAGCTGTGTTCAATTCGTTTTCCTAACGTAATGATACAGCGTCAATCGTAGAAGCTCCCATTACAATTCAGAACCATAATGCAGAGGAGTGTTAACGGTTATCTAAAATGCAGTTGCTCGTATCAAAAAAGTTATGAGATAATGAATAAGATGAGTAGTTTGATACCCCTTACAATAGCCTACAATACAATCTATTTAATACCGTCGTTGTCACAGGTGATCCCTGATGAAAATCACTATTACTATATAGTCTGCCGCTATAGGAATGTCCACAGGTTATAGTTAAGTAAGTTTACTTATTTTTTGGATTTGATTTTATTTAAGAGAAGGGATGGAAATAGGTCAGAACACAATATATGATTCGCTGTAATGCACTGTGTGAAAACAAACGAAACGAAAAGTGATAATTACTCCACAACTTTACAATATACTTTGTAACTATTGGAAACTAGAAATCACAGATTAGACAGTAGACTAGGGTGAACGACCTAGATGCTCGACGTTTAGCGAATCATTTTCAATTTAAGTATGGAACATGTTAACACATATTATTATTGAACATATTAGTATTGTAAAGCTGAAGAGTTGAAAAATTATTTATTCACATTAGAATTAAGAAAATAGTCGCCATTGATTAACATTTTGAAGTTGTTATTAATTGAACTTCGCTTCTAATTGGGTTGGGCACCCTACCATTTTTGTTTGGCATAGAATGTCTATAGACTATACCTAGATAGTGAATGGATCACAGATGAATGGATTGCAACTACTGATCACCTAAAATCACACCAATAGAGATCGGTGGTTCTCTCATCCTGATCTCTTTCTCCTCCCACTCAAGTGGAGTGAATAAGTTTCGAATTCATTCGTTCATTGCAGTAAAAATAGATTTCATTTTTTTAATTTGTGATCTTTTGTAACACAATATACAATGTACTTACGTTTTTAATAAATAACATAATTAATTTTAATGCTATCAATTTCCACGAACCAAGAAAACCCGATACATGTTTCCCACAGGTTCATTTTTATGTCTGCAATCTACCATAATCATATACCTATGCCCTTTGTTTTTAGCGTGTAATAATTGAAATCTGTGGGCGACGCCGTCACTTCAAAAAATCTGGAATAATTTTAGTTTTAATCTTCCTTAGTGGTAACATAACATATTATAAATAATTAAAATTCAATTTCTGAAATATATTTATTCGTAATACTAACATTATTATGTAGGGACGGTTGCATGCTTGCACTTTTTTATACAAGTAGCAATATATAAGTGCAGTGCGAAGCGCGACTCCCCAGTCGGGGCCTCAGAGGTTCGGGAGTCCGCTCGCAGTCGTCGTCCGGTGCAGACGTGCTCTTGTACGTTCTGTATTGAACGCTCGCTGTGTCCGTACGATACGCCCATCTCGCTCACACGCGCCTGACGTCACGTTGATTGTGCTTCGGCGCGGTCTTCGTTTGATCGTTGTGGTCGTTTGTCGGCGATCCTTTTTTGTTTTTTTTTTGTTCTCATTAGTGCCTTTATCAAGGCGCTGGTGCCCCTCTTGTATCGGTTTGCGGTGCCATTCACCGCCTTGAGGGCTAGTTAGTTTAGGGCAATCGTCAAACAATTCGCCTTTTTCAAGGCGAATTGCCGTTCCCTGCGTTTCTGCTTGCAGTGGCATTCACTGCCCAGGGAGCGAGGTCGTATTAGGGACCCGCCTTCTTTAAGGCGGTTTAGCTTTGTACGAGATGGCCTCTCTCCAAGCGGAGAGAGGCCTGGCAGAGTTCCTGCGGAGCCAACACCCGGAGGTTTGGACGAGCTACCAGCGGTACCTCGCGCAGAAGATCCCGTCAGCGACACGAGACCCGCGACAAAACCCCGCCCTACCCACGGCATCCGCGAATGCCGTCTCACCCACCCCCGCAGCCCCTAAGGCTAAACCCGCAGCCCCGAAGGCTAAACCGGCGACCCCGATACCCCCTGCCCTTAAGGCGACCGTGCTGAAACCACGGAAATCCCCGGCGCCCGCGAGCGCTCCGCTCCGGACAGCGGACTCCGCGTCCACCCCCGCCGCGCCTCCCGCGACATCCCAACCCGCGTCATCTCAAACCGCGCCCGGTGCCCCGCGCCGCACCCCCTCCCGCTTCGCCCTCGAACGAGCTCCTCGACATGGAAGTCGAGGAGATCGTCGCCCAAGGTGACGGCTTCACCGAAGTTGTCTCCAAGGGCAAAAAAAGGGCGGCCTCCTCCCGCGAGAAGGCCGCAACCAAGATCACCAGGGCCGACGGCGGCCCTCGTCCGAGGCCGGCCTCATCATCCTCGACTAGCTCGTCACGTGCTTCCCCTTCTCCGCCGCCCCGCCGGCCGGACGGTCCTCCCCCGCCACCTCTCGTCATCCGCGATAAGAGCAAGTGGCAATACGTCTCCCATGCCCTCCACAACCGCGAGGAGGGCATCACTTTCCTGTCGGCGCGCAACCTTGCCGCCGGCATTCAAGTTAAGGTGGCAACCTCCTCGGACCACCGAGCCCTCTCTAGTTTCCTCCGCAAGGAGCGTATAGGTTTTCACACTTATACACTCCAAGAGGAACGCGACCTCCGGGTAGTCATCCGCGGACTTCCGAAGGAGATTGAGGTTGACCTCATCAAAGAGGATCTCATCTCCCAAGGAGTCCCAGCAGTGGCCGTACACCGGATGTACAAGGCCAGAGGCAAGGAACCATATAACATGGTCCTTGCCATCGTCGAGGCTTCCGACCGCGGCAAGCAGATCTTCAAATTGAAGACTGTCTGCCAGCTATCGGGTCTCAAATTTGAGGCCCCTCACAAGAGGGACATGCCCGGGCAGTGTCACAACTGCCAACAATATGGTCACTCTGCCAGGAACTGCTTCGCGCGCCCGCGCTGCGTGAAGTGCCTGGACGACCACGCGACAGCCGACTGTCCACGGCGTAGGGACACCGCGACGGGGCCCCCGTCGTGCGTGAACTGCGGAGCTGGCCACACGGCCAACTACCGCGGCTGCCCGATGGCTCCGAAGCCTAACCGACGAATGGCAGAGCCACCCCTGCGGGTAGTTTTAAATTCCACCCAGAATCTGTCCGGGAGTTCCGGGTGATCCAGGCGTACCTTACGGAGGCCTCCCGGGAGACAGCGATCTCTTGGAACTGCTGGTCCCTCCCGGAGGATATACCCTCCAAGGTAGCCATCCGTGGACTCCCGGGCAACACAGACCCGAAAGTGGTGTCCGACGCTCTAGCGGAGCTCGGATTCCCGGCGCGGTACGCCAGGGTGGTCCTGGCCAAGAGGGGTCGACCCTCTAGCGTATTTTACGCGGAGTTAGACCACCTCTCCAGGGAGGACCTCGCCCGGCTTTACAGCGTAGAGGAGCTCCTCTACCTGCCGGGGGTGGTGATTGAGGCTTGGAGGCCTAAGAAGGGACCTGCGCAGTGTCATCGCTGCCAGGCCTTCGGGCACTCCAGCGTCAATTGCCACCGAGCGGTCCGCTGTGTGCGATGTGCTGGTGAGCACATCGTGGCGGACTGCCCGAGGCCTCGGGACGCCGCACCGACCTGCGCCAACTGTGGCAAAGGCCACGCCGCCAATGACCGGCGCTGTCCGGTCTTCGTGCGGAGGGCGCGGGCCACCGGTGCGGTGATCCCACCACGCGTGCCTGAGCCACCGCAAAACCGGGATCCCCGTTTGAGGTCACAGCCTCAAACACAGCCGCGCCAGCGGCCACAGCCCACACCCCGGCCAACACCGGGCACTTCAGCACCCGGGCAACAGCCCGAGGGTGCAACAAAACGATGGAAGGGCAAGGGGAAGGGGAAATCTTCCCGACCCGCCCCCCCACCCCCGACTCAGACTCCTACGGTCCCTGCAGACCCACAGGCGACCTCGCTCATGGCGGAAGCGAACGCTCCCCGTGAGCAAAGGCCGCCAAGACCCAGACCCCGCGAAAGGGTGACGGCCGTTGCTACTTCGGCGACGCTTCCTTTGACTTCCTCGGCACCCGCCACCCAAGTGGCGGCGCCGTCGGGGAAGAAAAAGAAGAAGAAGAAAAAAAAAAAGAAGTCGAAGAGCAGCCAACCTGCGGCGGTGGGTACGCGAGCTGCCCAGGAGCAGCCCGTGGCCGCTACATCGGTCCCTTTGCCTCCTCGGCCACCACGTGCCGGAGAGAGGCCTGTGTTGGAGGCTGTAGCCCCTCCACAGTCACTCCAACACGAACCCATGGAGGTAGGGTCTGTGCAGACTCCGACGGGGGCTCCGTCGTCTGCCACCCCACCCCTCCGCACGACGGTCCAGCCTCGAGCCCACCCACGGCCTCAACAGCGCGACGGAGGGATAGCCCCAGGGCATCCCTTCTCCGCCGCAATGCTGTTGGAGCTGTGGGAGAGAGTGTCGGAGGCGATCCGCGAATTTATTCGCGCGATCGCTTCCCTCATAGCCCCCCTCGGGGGACTAATATCGGGATTCGGCCCATTCGTCCCGCAGCATGGATAGGGAGGAGCTGCGGGCCATATATTGGAACCCCGGGGGGGTCCTCTCTAACAGGCTGGACCTCATCCGTTTAGCCCAGGAGTACAGACCGCATGTCTTGCTCCTGGGAGAAACAAAACTTAGACCGACTACGAGGTTTGTGGTGCCTAACTACATCGTGTACCGAAGGGACGAACTGACCCCTGATGGGTTGCCGTTCAGGGGAACGGCGGCTCTCGTCAGGAGGGATGTCGTGCACGATGAGTTAGAGCTACTGAGCTTCACCGACACCAGAACGGTGGGGGTGAGAGTGCAGGTATCGGGGGTCGAACTGCGGATTTATGCCGCGTATCGTCCCCCGGGCTACTACCTCGAGCCGGCAGACATTAGACGGGTCTTGGACTATGACCGTCAACCGACATTGATTCTGGGAGACCTCAACGCAAAACATACTGCGTGGGGCTCTCGGACTATATCGATGGCGGGGAGGCGGTTGATCGATGATGCCGAAAGGGGGGACTACTGCGTGGTCGGCCCCAATGAACCAACGCACATCCCGTACACGGCGAGTCATCGTCCGGATGTTCTGGATGTGTGCGTTCACAAGGGGTTACGGTGCCCGATTAACATCGAGGTACTGTACGACTTGGGTACCGCTCACCTGCCGATCTTGGTCACGGCGAGTTTGGGGATCACCCGTGCCGCGGCCCCCCCCTTGAGGCCCAGGGTCGACTGGGAGGCTTTTCAGTCTTCGCTAGTCGACCAATCACCGTTCCAGGATCTATCTACCCCTGATGACGTCGATGACGCGGCCGTCCGCCTCACTGATTTCATCAGGGGAGCCATAGACCAAGCGACGACTATGGTGCCCAGCAGCGGGCCCAGATGCAAACTCCCGGCGTCGATTGAGGCGTTGATACGTCGCAAACGGCGTCTGCGGAAGCTCTGGGCGACCACCAGGTGTCCCAGGGTGAAGCGCGAGCTTAATGCGTTGGAGGAAGAGGTGAAGACGAAGGTCCGTGCCTTCCGGGGCGAATCCTGGGAGGAGCACGTGAGGGAGGCTGGTGATGACCGCACCATGACCTCGCTTCACAGGATCTGTCGTCGCCTCTCCTCCAAACCTAGCCCTGTTTATCCACTTGTGGACGATCAGGGCCTAAGGTGCTTTACGCCGCAGGCTCGCGCCGAAGTCCTGGCTGGCTCGCTGGAAAGGCAGTTCACTCCGAACGCCTCGGTCCCGGAGATGGCTCACTTCCACCGTGTCTTGGAAGAGGGGGTTACCGAATCCCTAGACCCTCGTCTCCCGATGCCAGCGCTTGAGGAGGATCAACTGATCACACCTCGCGAGGTGTATCAGACGATCAAGACCCTCAAGCGCCGTAAGGCTCCCGGGGACGATGGTATCCCTCCCATGGCACTACTATCTATCCCTTCCAACGTTCTGGCAAATCTGTCAGAACTTTTCAATTCCATTCTCCGCACGGGTCACTACCCACGGACCTGGAAAGTGGGTAAGATCATCGTCTTGCCCAAGCCCGGCAAAGATAGGCGTCAAGCTTCCAGCTACAGGCCCATCACCCTGCTCTCGCACGTCGGCAAGTTGTTTGAGCGGTTGCTCCTGAGGAGGATATCTCCGCATATCCACCTCAGACCGGAGCAGTTCGGTTTCAGAGCAGACCACTCGACGACTCTACAGCTAGTCCGTGTATTGCATCACCTTGCGGACCAACGTAACTCCGACCGGTACACGGTCGCAGTCTTTCTCGACATCGAGAAGGCCTTCGACCGGGTATGGCACGGGGGGTTGATCAGCAAATTGCAATCCACCGGCCTACCTCATGCCTACTGGCGACTGCTGGGGTCTTGGCTGGAGGGGAGATCCTTCTTTGTCGCGGTCGAGGGGTGCAAGTCGTCTGTGCGCCCCATAACGGCCGGGGTACCACAGGGTAGTGTCTTGTCCCCGATCCTATACGCCCTCTATACCAACGACATTCCCACCCTGGAGGGGCATCTCCGTTGGTGGGAGGAGGATGTGAAACTGGCCCTCTTCGCAGACGACTCGGCCTATTTTGCATCCTCCAGAAGTGTTAAACTTGCCATCTCCAGGATGCAGAGGCTCCTGGATGTTCTGCCTCCATGGTTGGACCGGTGGAGAGTCTCGGTCAATGCGGGTAAGACCCAGGCCCTACTCTGCGGTCCGACCCGCATCAGAGTCGTCCCCCGTCTCAGTCTTCGTGGTGTGGATGTTGAGTTTAGACCCACTGTTCGGTATCTCGGGTGCGAGATAGACCGCTCGCTTCGCGCGAAGCCCCAGGTTGATCACGCGATTGGCTTGGCTCGCGCGGCGCGGTTTGTCTTGCGACCAATTCTCGCGTCCGCGTTGCCGATCAGAACTAAGCTCACTATCTACAAGACTTATATCCGTCCACGTATTACGTACGCTGCTGAGGCTTGGTATCACCTCGCACCGCCGTCCCAGCGGAAAAGGTTGCAGGCCCAGCAGAACCTCTCCCTCCGAGTCATCGTCGGAGCAGGCCGTTACGTGCGTAACGACGTAATAGCCCGGGACCTTGAGGTGGAGTCGCTCGAGGAGTTCATCGTCCGGCTCGCCCGTAACATGTACGAGCGGGCCGACCGAGGACCCCACGAGCATCTCCGCAATATAGCTCCCTTGCACGCCAGGCCGCCTGAAGGTGCGGCGTTGCCAAGGGAGCTGCTGGGTCCCCCGAGATTCCTCGGAGTTAACTACCCTACGGCGTAACAACGTTGTAGGATATAGGCGATCCCCTCTACGTGACTGAGACATTGTGTCGTCCGTCCCGCATGTTTATCTGCCCTAAGATGGAGCCCACGGGGGCTACCATCACCCTCCCGGCAGGGAGGTGCGACCCCGCTCCCCGTTAGGGAGCTGTTCCCCCTTCAGGGGACCCCCCACGTTTTAGTGGGGGCTTGTCTCTATTTTATTTTTATTTGTAAGCCCCCTTATGGGGCTTGTATACCCCCCTCAGGGGTTTGGGTCGCCCAGACTAGGTCTGGGGACCTCTTATTGAGGTCTGGGGTCGCGGGGCCGAGTCACGGACTCGTCCGGGACTCCGTCCCGCGTCTCCGGGTCCCACTCCCCATCAGGGAGCGAAATCTCTTTTAAGAGATCGTTGCCACCGCTCCTAACGGAGGGTGGCAAGTATATAGCACCCCATTTTTGTCCCCCTCCGGGACTAAATCCCCCTTCAGGGGATGGGACTCCAATTTGGGGGCCCCTTTTTGCACTGCGGACATATGTCCGCGGTCCCGTCCCCCTTATGGGGGCGGCCGACCTCAGCGCTGGCCCTTCTCTTCCCACGTTTCGTGGTGTTGTCGTGGGAGGGAGGGGCCGGCGGGGGCTGGACGGGGCCTCAACCCTCCTTGTATAGCTTTTCACTTAATAGTTTTTCAATTTTATTTTATTTTATTTTATTTTATTTTGTATAATAGTTTCTCATAGTTTTTCAATTGTATTCTAATCCTGTTTGATGTAGTGTAGTGTTAAATTCTTTTTACCTTCATTAATTTCTTTTTAATTATGTTTAGTTTTGTATAGATTCTTAATTCTCTTTATTATTAGTTATTAGATATTAAGTTTTTATTTTTGTTAAAACAATAAAGGGATATCCCATCCCCTACAAAAGGGAGAAAAATAGTAGGGCCCGATTAACTTTAAATCGTCAATCATCATGTTGTCTTCACTTCTTCGTTGCTGTGGCCTTTGACTTGAAGACAGCCCAGAATGGGCAGGATTCCGGCCGGAGCTGGCGGTGACGCAAGAAAAACCAAACCATCCAAGAACCAGTCCATGGGAACACCCCAAAAAGGGGAAAACACAACGCCACACCTACACCTACACCTCCGCCCAGAGTGGCGGAGAGAATGAGCCCGGGCAGCGGGGTGCCCCCAAGGCCCGTCCGTGTCCCCCTGACGGGGGACACGAAGACCCCCATGGCTGGCCTAACCGACGCACCGCGCGTCAAAATAAGATTAGGGCCCCCCAACCGCCGCCGGTGGAAAAGTTCGTTCCGGCACCGCTGCCCAAGACTAACGCCTGGCCCCTTCCGGGCACTCGCGCACCCGCAGCGCAACCAATTTCACGCGCGCCCCCCGCCGCCGTCCCGGCTCCGCCCGCCCTCTTGGCACAACCGGTGCCCCGCGCTCCCGTCTCTCAGCGCCCGGCGCTCTCTAGCGGGTTCATGAAGGAAAACGCCGCGTTCTTTCATGTCCTGAAATCGGTCTCGCCCGAGCGTTTTTTGTCTTTTATTGAGGCGTACAACGCCTGCGGTGTAGAAGGGGATCGAATGGAGGTATTCCTGACATACTTTGACGTGTGGCAGGCGTTCTCCTACGGCCTCCAAAATCAAAATATAACTTCCCCAGCGCATCCGCTTGCGCGCTCTAAAATTAACTAACTTAATTATGGGTAGTACACCGCAAAGAAGTAGGCCCCACGCCCTCACCGTCGGTCTTTTTAACGCCGACGGTCTCTACTCTCAACGCGATCAAATTGCTGACTTTTTACGAAGTCATCAAGTTGATATTTTCTTAATGCAGGAAACGTTCCTCAATCCTTCGACGCGTGACCCCCGAATCGCGAACTACGTCATGATTAGGAACGACAGACTCACCTCATCCGGAGGTGGGACTGCCGTCTACTACCGGAGAGTGTTGCATTGCGTGCCGCTCGATCCCCCCGCGCTCGTTAACATGGAAGCGTCGGTGTGCCGCATCGCACTGACGGGCCACTCGTCCATCGTCATCGCGTCCGTCTATCTCCCTCCCGACAAACCAGTCTTGCAAAGCGACCTCGAGGCGCTTCTCGGTATGGGGAACTCCGTCATTCTGGCGGGGGACTTCAACTGCAAGCATGCTAGGTGGGGTTGCCTCGCCACAACCCCGAACGGCAGACGTCTCGATAGTCTGATTGACGTCCTGGAGTTCGATATCGTAGCCCCTCTCGAACCGACTCATTATCCGTACAATATCCAGCATCGGCCGGATATCCTGGACATGGCCCTTCTCAAGAATGTGACATTGCGCTTGCATTCTATCGAGGTGCATTCTGAATTAGATTCGGATCACCGCCCGGTTATCATGCAGTTAGGCCCCCCGCCTTCAGCGGAACCCATCATGAAAACCGTCGTCGATTGGCACGTCTTAGGCGCCAGCCTGGCGGACGCCGTTCCTCCTTCTCTCTCTGAAGGCCCGGATCAGTCCACTCCTTCCCTTCAGGAAACCACAGAGGCGCTTCACGCATTCACTTCAGACATTAAGTCTCACATAGATAGGGCATCGAGGCAGGTCGAGGCGGATGCTTTTCTCCGCTTCAAACTGCCCGATGAAATTAGGGAGCTCATCCGAGCTAAAAACGCTTCGATCCGAGCCTTCGACTCCTACCCCACCGTGGAGAACCGGGTTCGCATGCGCGCCTTGCAGCGTGATGTGAGGCGTCGCATTGCAGAGCATCGGAACTCCAGGTGGGGTTCCTTTCTTGAAGGAATCAAACCCTCCCACTTAGCGTACTGGCAGTTAGCTCGGACTCTAAGGAACGACTCGACTATGACGTTGCCGCCTCTCAACCACCCCGCTGGTGGTCGCGTAGCGTTCGATGACGATGAGAAGGCGGAGCTGTTGGCGGATTCACTGGAAGCCCAGTGTACGCTCAGCGATGCCACCGCGGACCCCGCGCACGTCGAAATGGTGGACAGGGAAGTCGCGCGCAGATCTTCCCTTCCGCCCACGGTCTCTTTACCCCCCGTCACCACCGACGAGGTGAAAGATCTCATTAAGTACTCGAAGTCTCGCAAGGCGCCCGGCTCCGACGGCATCTCCAATAGAGTTCTCAAACTCTTTCCCGGGCAACTTATTTGCTTCCTCGTCACCATTTTCAATGCCGCTATGACACACTGCGCCTTTCCGGATATCTGGAAAGAAGCAGAAGTTATCGGCATTCCTAAAATCGGTAAACCCCGTAACGACCCGAGTAGTTACCGTCCCATTAGCCTCCTTCAGTCCCTAGGCAAACTGTATGAGCGGGTGCTCTACAGACGCCTTTGGGACTTTGTGTCTTCCAACCACCTCCTCCCCGACGAACAGTTTGGATTCCGCGCCAGACATTCGTGTACCCAACAAGTGCACCGCCTCACGGAGCACATCCTCACCGGTCTGAACAGTCCCGTCAGGCCCGTCTACACGGGCGCTCTCTTTCTCGATATCGCGAAGGCGTTCGACAGAGTCTGGCACAACGGCTTGCTGTACAAGCTGTACGAACTGGGTCTGCCAGATCGTCTCGTGCTCATCATTCGAGACTACCTGTCGAATCGCTCGTTTCGGTATCGATTGGAGGGCGTCCGTTCCTCCTCTCGTCCCATTAACGCCGGAGTCCCTCAGGGCTCCGTCCTCGCCCCCCTACTCTTCAGTTTGTTTACGAGTGATATTCCTCGTACTTTCCCCACCTCACTGGCTCTCTTCGCCGATGACACTGCCGTTTTCTATTCCGATAGAAACAGGGCATTCATCGTCAAACAACTTCAGGCAGCCGCCACAGCATTAGGTCATTGGTTTCGGAAGTGGCGCATCGAAGTGAACCCTGCGAAGAGTACAGCTGTGCTCTTCGAAAGATCCTCGAGGCGTCTCCCGACTGCGGAGTCCCGCAGTCGTACTCTCCGGAGGAATGAAACTCCCCCAGTCACTCTCTACGGTCGCCCCATTCCCTGGGCCCGTCAGGTCAAATACTTAGGTGTCATCTTCGATCGTGCCATGACCTTCCGTCAGCACATCAAAGCCGTGCGCGATCGCGCCGCTTTCATCCTCGGTAGACTCAACCCCATGATCTGCAAGCGTAGTAAATTGTCACTTCGTAATAAGTTGACTCTTTACAAAACTTGCGTCAGACCCATCATGACTTATGCAAGTCCAGCGTTCGCTCATGCGGCGCGTTCCCACCTAAAGTCCTTCCAGGTTCTGCAGAATCGGTTTCTGCGAAAGGCCGTCGGTGCTCCGTGGTATATGCGGAACGTCGACCTTCATGACGATTTCGACCTCGTCCCCGTCTCTAAGTTCTTGAAGCAAGCTTCCGAGCGATACTTCAAGACCGCGGAGGATCATAGTAATCCTCTCATCGTAGCCGCCGCGAACTACGCGCCCGACCCCGCCCACGCCCGTAAGGCGAAACGCCGACGCCCGCGACACGTCCTCACGGACCCTCCCGACGCGCTGACGACGCTGCTCGCTGACAGCCCTAATGCTGACAGACCGAGACGGCGCCCCGGATTCCTCACTCGTCATCGTCGAGCTCGACGCAGAGTTCTACGTGCCCCATGAAGCGTCATCATCATCACCCGTTTCCTGCAAGTTCGTTTTAGTTTGTTATTTAATAAATTATTTTCTGGTGTACTGCTTTTCATTATTTGCACGCCCGCTGAGTTTCTTGCTGGTTCTTCTCAGTTGGGTCGCGTTCCGAATCCAGTGGTAGAATCATTATGTGCTAACAAGTTGCCTTGTGGCGACTTTTAGCAGTCCCTTCCTACCCTTTCTCAGCTGAGCCCCTTCTGAGCTCGCACCTCCATCCTGGCGAAGCTGTAAAGGCCTGAGGGCCAACAGCGATTCCTCCTATCCCAAAAAAAAAAAAAAAAAAAAAAAAAAAAAAAGACTCCCCAGTCGTCCCGTTAAGAGCATAGCGTACGCTCGCGTCCACACATTATTATTATGTAATCATATTCATTATTGTTGTATTGTAAACAGTGACAATAAATAATGATAACTAGAGTCAGTTGTTCATTTTAATTAAATGGTATCTACCAAATAGATACTCAAGTAATTTATAAAGGGATATCTCTTTCCGCTATAAGAGATACCCCAAAGTGGTGACCATCCGACAAGAACACGACTCCTTCAAGATCATCACACCCCGCATCGCGCCAGCCAGCTTCAGCCTGTTTGGGTACTTCGTCCACTAGCCGCAACGCAGCGTGGCCTGGTCGAACCCTCATCGGCTTGACATTGGGCACACTGACTACAAGGACCGGTCAGCAAAGCAGAGCGCATCTCTCCTGGTCATCAGTAGCATCGGCCCCGCACGGCAGCATGTCCGACTCACTGGAGCCCGTGCGTCAGCAGTACAGTTCCGACTCACTGGGACTTCTTTCACTGGCATTGGCGATTCAAGCACACAAGACGGGGAACGGGAGAACACACAAGTAATTAGTTATGAAATATACGTGGAGCTGTGAAAATATGAAGAATAGTGTAGGTTAAATACGCAGGCTGCTGAACGGACGACTCCCTGCAAGGTATTCACATCGACTGCAGGTAAAAGCAACAAGATTTAAAACAATTGGATATTAGAAAAAAGTATACAAGATATATAAGACAGTTAAGGGCGTAATATGGCACAGGAACTAGAGCAACGCTGTATTGGAGGACAAGATAGATAGATAGAAAATTCTTTATTGTAACACCACATAGAAATACAATTTTAGTGATTTTGTACAAATAATACAGTGTGACAATTGGCGGCCTTATCGCTTAAAGCGATCTCTTCCAGGCAACCATGTACGGAGATAAACTTATTTAAAAATACAGAGCGGTGTATAATCAAAGAATTTAAAAAGAAAAAAAGATATATAAAACTTAACTTAAACGAAACAAAAATAATAAAGAAAACAATAATTAATAATTATACAATTAACTTACTTCCTAGATATATTATAATAAAATGTAGTTCAAACTGTAAGGTAGAAATTAAAAACTAGTTTTTTAAATACCTCCAAGGAGGGTGACTGTCTGATCTTTAGCGGCAGAGCATTCCACAGTTTAACAGCTTTCACAGTGAACGAATTGCCGTAAAAAGCGGTCCTGTGTACTGGTATTCTAAGTGTTAAGTTCTCTGATGACCTCAATGAATAGACATTGGATGTGTGGAGAAACTGAAACTTGTCACGTAGGTAATGTGGGGATGTGGGGTGGAAGAGAACACAATAAAGAAGTGACAAAATATGAGAATCTCGACGACGGCGAATTGGGAGCCACTTGAGTTTAGTGCGGTATTCAGAGATGTGATCATATTTGCGTAAACCAAATATGAATCTTATGCAATAATTTTGAAGGCGCTCAAGCTTGTTTAATTGCTCCTCTGTGAGGTCAAGGTAACATGAATCAGCATAATCTAAAATAGGAAGCAACAGTGCTTGTGCTAATGTAGTTTTAGTTGCGGTGGGTAAGAAGTTACGCAGTCTTCTGAGAGAACTCGCAGATGCATACATGCGCTGACTGAGAGTTGTCACGTGTGAGCTCCATGATAAATTGGAATCAATCATTACACCAAGGTTCTTCACGGTAGTGCTGTAAGGAATGAGTACGCCATTAAAAGACACGCACGGTGCTAAATTCCAATCCAGCTTACTAATCATTCGACGACTACCAATAATAATAGCTTGTGACTTTGTGGGATTCACCTTAAGACCGTACGATTTACTCCACTCTGCAATTTGCATTAGATCCTGGTTTATTTTACGAATGGCTGTATCCAATTCACTTAGAGGAGTTTGACAATATAATTGTAAATCATCTGCATATAAATGGTGTAAAGATAAAAGCTTTGAGGAAATGGAATTAATGAAAATAGAAAAGAGAAGAGGAGAAAGGACGCCGCCCTGAGGTACGCCAGATGCTATGGTGCACCACGAAGAGTTGGATTCCTCCAGCCGTACTCGTTGCCGGCGGCCATGCAGGTAATCACGAAACCAGTCAACTACTTTATTAGATATGTTAATGGAGTGCAAAATAGAAAGAAGGATTTCGAAGTCAACATTATTAAAAGCATTACTAAAGTCCAAGAGCACTAGAACAGTAACCTGGCCATTATCCATCCCTAGACGAATGTCGTCGGTTATTTTTACAAGTGCTGTCATTGTGCTGTGCCCTGGACGAAAGCCTGATTGGAAATTACTTAAAATATTGTGGTTTGTAATATATGCAGCGATTTGATTATGAACCAGGCGTTCGAAGACTTTTGATAAAAACGGCAAGATGGAGATAGGGCGAAAATCAGAAGATAATATTGGGTTTGATTTTTTAGGTAAAGGAATAACCTGTGCCTCCTTCCATGCAGTCGGAAAGGTAGCAGTACTGACAGAGTAATTGAAAATGTGACAAAGAATGGGAAGAACAATGTCAACTATCGGGATAAGCATATTGCGGCTGATGCCGTCTACTCCCACTGCTTTCGAAGTGATAGACAAGATACTCTTTCTGGCATCAAGAATTGAAAAATTGCGAAACATAAAAGAAGTTGTGTCAGAAATCATTATTGTGGAGAGTTGATTTAAAGTATTACTTTTAGTGACATTGTCAATTGTAGATGTAGCTGAAAAATGTACGTTTAAAGAGTTTATGTCCAAATTCTTAGGAATATTTTCTTGACGAGACTTTCCTATGCCAAGTGATCTTAAAAACTTCCAAATTCTAGCCGGATTGTCGTCTTGAACAGATGCATGTATGTGTCGCCGTTGAGCATCTCTGCAAGCTATGTTACAGCGATTACGGAGTTCAACATAACGTGCCCGGTTCATATCGTTAGAGTGTGTTTTATATTTTACTTTTGCAACAGCTTTTTTGCGTCGCAGCACTCTAATTTCTTCGGTCAACCAGGGAGCTGGTGAGTGTTTAATTTTTATTAACTTTAAGGGTGCATGCTTATCATACAACTGAACAATCAATGAATTGAACGCCGCTACCTTAGAATCAATTGAAGTCGCATTCGTCACGGAAGTCCAATCTATATGCTCAGCGTCTCGGGTGAGTGCCTCGCTATCCACCTTACCGAAGCAACGTTGCATTATAATATTAGCTTTGATTTTTGGTGTACGTACTTTATAGGATAAATAAATGAGGTCATGGTAAGAGAAAGCATCCGCTGAACACTGACCATGCTTAGCAACATGTTGCATAGAAGATACCATTATAATATCAAGTAGGGACGGAGTGGAGTGAGGGAAGTGATGTGTAGCATTTAGTGGAAGAATACACATATTGCAGGAGCTAGTCAACGACTCCAAGGCAGATGATCGACAATCACGTTTTAAAAGGCAAGTGTTAAAGTCGCCCATAATAATGGTGTGACCGTAGGAAGGTATTAGATTTTCCAGTAATTGTTCAAAGGATGAGAAATAGTTGTTACGTACTGAATAGCTATAATAAACACCGATAAGAACCTTAGTGTGATTGAGAGTAATTTCAATGAAAAGATGTTCACCATAATTCGGCTGGGGCGGTTGTGAAGAACTACTTATAACGGTGAAAGGAATACATGAACGAAGATAAATAGCCACTCCTCCACCACCGCTACCTGTCCGGTCATTACGGATCAATGTGAAACCTGGTATCGTATAAGAAATAGAAGGAAGTGAGGGTTTGAGCCAGGACTCTGAGACAAGAATAACATGGATATGCTTGCAATATAGATCTGCCTGCATATCGTGGAAATGGGCCGGTATACTTTGGGCGTTAATGTGAACAACATTAAGGTTACAAGGTACATCAGAGAAAATAGTACTCAGCGTTTCAGACAGTGACGGTATACTGACATAGCTGCTATTCCTGCTGCCGCTATCATCAGAAGAACAAGAAACGTAAAGGTCACTGCAGTTGCTATCGTTGAAAATATCTAGCATAATTTATTAGTAATTATTTGTATATCAAGGATTTAGAATAGTAAAGTTTTAATTACAATGTATAAAATTATATTAATTTGATATTATAAAATTAAGAAAGTTAAGTATCGAAAAACAAACAATATTACAAACTTATAACACAAAAATATTTGTATTTACTTTTAATTACATCTACGCAACCCGTCGGTATGCGAGTTGCATTTAGACAACAAAGAATCAAAAGAAAATATATGAAATAATAAAGAAGTTATATTTTTATTTATAGTGGTATCTCGGGGAAGTACTTCTGAAGTATCAATCATAATATTACATAAATTTTAATAGTAAGTTTTAGTTACCATCTCGACTCGATATCCCTACAATGCATCGCGTCTCCCACCTGCATTCAAATCCACAATGCAACAACAAGGTCATGACAACACAGTCAGTGAGCATCAGACCGACGATGCAACATTGTCGCGTTTGTTTACAATTTATAATGATATTAAAATAGTTTACAATTAATTTACATTTAACAAATTCAAAATAACCATTCTAAATTTGTGACTGTGAAATTTATTACCGTATTGAATATAATATCAAATTATAAAGAAACGCAATTAAATTGAGAGTGTAAAGTGTATATACTATAAAACAATCAATGCAAGTGACAAACCGAGCCAAGATAACAATCACAATAAATCCCTAAGATACCCTTGAAACAGTAAAAACATAGCATTTACTTCTTTCCTGCTGGAATTGGCCGCTTTGATCTAACACCAGTTGGAGCTTTAGTCACTGGAATCTGCTGCTTCGGAATGTCATCGGGTTTTGATGAGTGAAGACCGAGTTTATTCAAGTCGTCCACGCAAGATACACGGTGGCGCTTATTTGTGGCATCCAAGACGAAAATGACACCCTCGTGACTCCAGCATTTTGCCACGCCAAAACGACGTCGTGCTTCCATGAATAGATCATGTCTGAATTTAGTCAGGAACTCGGAAACAACAACACCAGAACCTTTTAAATTGGCCTTCGCTGACCATAACTTTTGACGAAGCGGGACATCACGAAGTTTCACAAGGATCGGTCTTGGTCTATCAGGTTTCTGCGACTTGCCCATCCGGTGACAGCGAGATATAAGTTCTTTGTTAAAAGTATTTAGTTTTAATTGCTGCACTACTGTTTCCGCCACAACATCAACAACGCTCTCATCTTTACGTTCCGGTATCCCGTGTAACAAAAGAATTTTGCGTCGCCCATGCATGTCCAGATTATCTAGGCTCCGGGCAATTTCGTTTACTTGCATTTGAAGAACACGGAGTGAACTGAGAGTCAGTTCCTTGAAACTAGAGAATTCTTCAGCAAGAACGGCAGCGTCTGCTGGGCTGGATGGCATCAACGACTTCTGGCGTTCCTCAAACTCAGCCAATTTAACGTGGAATGCACTACTCATCTGCGTTATAGACTGTTGGATTGCCTCCATTTTCAAAAATGGTTAACACTCGACTTGACACGTAAGTAGGCTTTACTTGATTGTAAGGAAAATACGCACCGACAAGTATACTATTTAGTTGTAATCAATACATTATATTAAACTGTATTAAATATGTTTTAAGTTGTTTTAATGTTATTAAATTTTAAGAGCATGAAAAATATACGCATTCAAAACTACCGCCCGACGATGAATGAATGACAAGTAACGAGATTCAGTCATAGTAATCGACAAGCGAAGACCAAGGGAAACGTCGTAACTCCAGCATTGTAATTATCGGAACACCGGATGGTATAACGAGCAAAACTAGCCACTACCATTGATCCGGAAGAGATGACACGTGGGAGAGCACCCAAGGATTTTCGGGAGAAAAGCATACCCAGAGGAAATGCCGTTGAGATCGCCACATTTTATGGTGGGAGACATACTTGGTCGAGATATATTATGTCGAGAAGAAGTCGAGGAGAACTGTAGAAACGATGGACAAGTCAAGTCGTGGTCCAATATTCTATTTCATTCTCCGTAACTTATAACGTGTGAATATATAACTTGATGCCAAATTTCACGTCTTGCTATTAAGAGGCGACGTGACAGCGATATTTGCATTCCTGTATTGCCTTTTGTATTATTTGTAGTTTGTTTATTTTAACGTTTTGTCATTAAAGTATTTTTGTGTTTTTAATAATTTGTCACACTCTTATTGGAAATAATCAAAATATGTATATGCGATAATATTTTATGAATCTTTGAAGTAATTAAGTAAAGGGATAAACCATCTTAATTGACTTAGAAATGATTACTAGTTTCAACTTTGTATGAAATAGTGACATATTTATGAAGTGAAAATTGTAATATGTTTTAACAAAATTTGAATCATTAATGTTATGTGTAAAAGATTCAATATACTTTGATTCGTATCATTGATTTATGGCAGTGAGAAGCACTTAACAAAAGTAATATTTAAAAATCTAAGTGGAATAAGTTACAGTTCTCGTAATATTTCATCACAAAAAGCAATGATTTGTTATAAGTACTTTGTTATAAGTGTGAGAAAACACCGAGTCAACAATTCGAGTGTTCGTTGTATCTCAAGTTTTAAACGATTTAAGATGAAATGATTTTGAAGTAAAAAATGATTGATTTATGAGTAGCGAGTAAAAAACTTCGACTGTTGCTTAACGATAAAGCGCATTCGAAGTATATCTCAAGTACCTACCCTAATACGGTACAGCCGCTTACAAAAGTTTTAACAGTACTTAGTTTTATTTTATTTTTTTGTTTTGTGAAAAATTTTGTATTGTATAACCAAAATTTTAGGAAGGGTGTACTGTAGGGACGGTTGCATGCTTGCACTTTTTTATACAAGTAGCAATATATAAGTGCAGTGCGAAGCGCGACTCCCCAGTCGTCCCGTTAAGAGCATAGCGTACGCTCGCGTCCACACATTATTATTATGTAATCATATTCATTATTGTTGTATTGTAAACAGTGACAATAAATAATGATAACTAGAGTCAGTTGTTCATTTTAATTAAATGGTATCTACCAAATAGATACTCAAGTAATTTATAAAGGGATATCTCTTTCCGCTATAAGAGATACCCCAAAATTACACAGTTACCAATTATTTAAACATTTCTTTGTCTTAAATACATATTGACAAATATAGCGCGCACACTTATGCGGGCCGCATCACAATGTTACAGCCGTCACGAAATATCTCCTATAAATTATGAACTAATGCGGATTAGACGAGCTGCAACTTAAGGTAATCTATCAGGTATACACAAGAACTGTAACAATACGATTTGTTGCGTTGCAGCCCGTCTAAGTGTGCACGGTTCCCTAAGATATTATTTTTGAAGAATGATTTTGATGGATGATTCTATTATTACTAGTCTTTCAATCGATAAATTAATTGAATCAACATTTGCTTTTCCATAACTTTTATCACAGATTTTTCAAGTGGATCTACTGAATGTAAGTAACGCCGCGTGCTCCTACCGCCTCCTGCGTGACGGTCTGTGCGAGGAGTGCGCGCCGCGTGCTCCTACCGCCTCCTGCGTGCGTGCATGCGGCGTCGTGCGGCGGGCGCGGGGTCGGGCGGCGGGACGCTGAGCGTGGCGTCGCGTAGCTCCTCCTGCGTGACGGTCTGTGCGAGGAGTGCGCGCCGCGTGCTCCTACCGCCTCCTGCGTGCGTGCATGCGGCGTCGTGCGGCGGGCGCGGGGTCGGGCGGCGGGACGCTGAGCGTGGCGTCGCGTAGCTCCTCCTGCGTGACGGTCTGTGCGAGGAGTGCGCGCCGCGTGCTCCTACCGCCTCCTGCGTGCGTGCATGCGGCGTCGTGCGGCGGGCGCGGGGTCGGGCGGCGGGACGCTGAGCGTGGCGTCGCGTAGCTCCTCCTGCGTGACGGTCTGTGCGAGGTGTGCGCGCGCCTCTACGTAAAACATTAGATCGCGGAGTTGCTCCTTCAGTTCGTTCACCTGCGTACAAACGTATATTATTTATAGGAAAAGACGTGGTACGCTGCAGGGTGACGCCGGGCGAGTGTCTTACCTCTTTAGTGAAGTTCTCCTCCTGCATCTTGGCGCGCGCCTGCCACTCGGCCTGACTGCTCGCCATGGCCGTGGCCAGGCCGCGCTCCTCTGTTAGCTCGTTTTGTAAGCCTGACAATCTGCAATGACACACAGTTATACACTATTGTGGTATAGTGCCCTGCTTTCACATAATTAATACATTAAGTCTCACTGACTTGGTGGTGAGGTTTTGCAGCTTCCGTTCGAGGTGCTTGTTGTGCTTGTCGAGGTGTTCGCAGCGCCGGGCGAGCTCGGCCGCGCCCCCCTCGGCCCGCGCCGCCCGCGCCTCCAGCGCCGCGCGCTCCTCCTCGTGCTCCGACACCAGCTTGGCGATGCGGTCCTCGTAGTGCGTGCGCTGGCTGTCCAGCTGCTCGGTGAGGATGTAGGTGAAGTCGTGGTCGTACTTGGAGGCGCAGGCGGGGTCGGCGGCGACCAGCTTGCCGTCGGCCTTGTTCTGCACGAGGCGGTGCACGAAGTTGTCGCCGGCGTAGTCCCAGACGCGGTTGGAGCCGAGCTGCAGCGCGTACGTGTGGTTGGAGAGCTGGAAGTGCTTGGCGGCGTGCCCCCCCTCGTAGCGGCCGCAGCCCACGTGTCCGCAGATGAGACAGATCCACAGCGTGCCGTCGTCGGGCCCGTCGCCCTCCGCCAGCAGCCCGGAGTCGTCCTCGGCCGCGCCCGCCTCGCCGCTGAGACACAGCTGGCAGCGCGCGCTGGCCCGCGGCTCCGGCGTCTGCGCACAGCGGCACACGGGACAGCGCAGGTCGCTGCTGCGCGCCAGGCACTCCGCGTGGAAGGCGTGCGCGCACTGCACGCTGAGCACGCCGGCCACGCTCTCGTCCATGCGCTCTGCAACACGCGGCGCGGTCACTGTGTGCTCGCATGCTGTGCGTGGGTGCGTGTGTGTGCATGCTCACCTAGACAGACGGGGCAGGTGGGCAGCTCGGTGTGCGAGGGCGGGGGCGAGCCGTCCTTGGCCCACTCCACGCGAGACACCCACGCTATGTGACACACGGCGTTGGGTTCCAGGCTGCTGTACGGTACTCCATCAAATGCCCCGTGGAATTCCTGAGCTGCTTGACTTGTACGAAACCTAAAATAGTGTCATGTTTAAAATACAACTGAAGTCAAGAAAGGCAACAAAAAACAAATAGTTATAACAAGGGTGGTGTAGTTACGTGAGCAGTGCCATGTAGTGGTCGGGGGATCCGTCCCGCAGCACGCGTACATGTGCGATGTCCTGCTGACAGGCGGCCGCGAAGGCCAGCAGGTCGGGTGCCCCCAGGGCTCCCGGCACTGACAGGAGACACAACATTTTGGCTTCTTCTGATTCTCGCATCTCACTGTTCATATAACAAAAGTAGAACTACATTATTATTTTTGCATTTAGCATTTGACATTAATGATTTAGAAAGGAAGTCTTTTGACTAATTTTCAAAAGGTAGTGGTTTGTTACAATGTACTATACAGTACTGTAACAACCCATTACTGCCCACTGCTGAGCTCAGATCTCCTCCGAAGAGGGGTTAGGCATGTTACAATGTAATTTCTGATAATTATGTCTTATCAGTTTTATATGATCATCTTATATCTTTCATTTACAGTCTGAAATGACAACCCATAATAAGACATCTCATCTCATCGTTGCTCAATCTTATATGTCTAAAGTTTAGATTAATAAGTATTATATCAGTTAATTTTCTTTAAGATTTGTAATCAATGTATTTTCCCATCAGTACATTGATTATAATCTGTTCAAAGATATAATCAACAGCATCAGTGTTAGCCTTGAAAGACTCAATAATACAAAACATGTCTATTTTATTTAATTGATTCACCAACAAGTAATTACATTACTTATTATATGCTATAATATATTATAGTTAAAATATAAACAAGTTAAATGCAAACTTAATTATACATGAAATACAGCATGCCTTTTTTACTTATAGTTGAGAAGAAATAAAGTATAAAAATAAGAGAATTTTTTTTTTTTTTTTAAAGTAGCATTAACCAAAAAAATTACAAATGTCATGTCATCAACCACATGTCTATACTGTAATTACAGAATATACACTTACTTTTCCTTGTAGAGATGTAGAATGCCCTTGGTGACCTCCACAAGGGGATTTCCACAGAAGAAGCTGATGGTGTCATCTTCAGAAGTAGTGTTAGTGTCGGGCGGAGAGCGGCGAGAGCTGGTGGGCAGTATGCCTGCTTCACTGCCCGCTCCATTCACTATACTTGCATATGTTTCAACTGTTATGGTTTTAGATTCCCTTGCTCCTCTGTCCTTCTTACCCTCTAAGTACAGAATAAAACAAAATGTTAAATTTTCAATGAAGTGTAGATTTCTCAATTTGTATTGCATATATTATTAATGAAATAAAGGACATACATAAAATGTTAAACATACACATAATATGGCATCACATTATGTTACAGCTTCACATGATGTATTGGTATTGTATAAATCAGCAGATACTCACCGCAGACAGTCCCCTCCGCCATGTCGGACGGCTCCTCGTCCACTTCAACACGCAATACGCACAAAGACACCGACATTTAAGATGTTTTCACTTAGTCGCAATTTCAATCAATTTATGACCTGACCCTTTGTTCTAGAAGCAGACGCGTCATTTACGTAGACTAAGCTTTTATTGATAACCGAAAGCAAATATTTAAGAAAATTAATCAAAACATTTAATTTTGTCTCCAAGAAAAAATAAAGAATCACGGATACGTAAAATTTTGAATATAAATACAATGGAATACAATGAACTCGTGATGATGTTTTTTTACAATGAGTACGGGTAGTGTTGTTTTAATTTGATGTCAACCATCCCATACATGCTATTGCATTTAATCGATTTTTAAAACAAAATATTAAAAGGAAAAACTTTTGTTGCTTTTCATTTTAGTAATTTAGTCATTTTACAAAAGGCAAATCTATTTCTCAAATTTTATTTTGCTCAGTGTCACAGACACCAACAGACACAGTCACAGACTGTCTGTGGACTGTCACAATCATCAAATGTCATCAATGACGGACGAGTTTTTTATTATTTATTTTTAGCATTGGATGGCATACCTAGTCATATTTAAATTTCTTTAAACACTCGCGGTTATCTACATCACTTACATTATTACTAAAGCTAAACGGGTTCTTACCACGATTATTTTTAATTGAGAGGTCCAGATATTTCAGCTCTGTTTCAAGCGCCATGATCACGGGAAGACTGAAGAACTGCGGGTAGGTCATTTAAGAGCAGACAAATCTGTCTACCCTGTTTCTCGTTCGTTTTCTCAATTAAAAATAATCATGGTAAGAACCCGTTTAGTAATAATGTAAGTGATCTAGTCATATTTATTAATTTAGGACACAGATTGAAGTTGTGGCAATCAAAAGAGGCGGAGTTTGGTAGCCAAACTCCGCCTCTTTTGATTTTCTTTTCATCAGTTAAAAAGTTCTAGTCAATGACAGACATGAACTGTCAATTGTAAATATTTTCTCATTCTTGTACAGAGCTCTTTAATTATTATCTTTTATTTGTACAAATTGTAAATAAATCTATAAACCCACGCATCATTTTATTTCCTCGGGACAATCACTTCGACATTTTCATCGTCCCTAAAAAGTAAATTTGAAGAAAGAAGGGAATTTAGATGCTATACCCATTTAAAAACAAAGTCCATCCTATTTCGAGTCGTTTTAGTGTATACAGGGTGTCCCAAAAGAATGCGACATGAACGGGAAGTACCTTAAATATTAGAGATAGGATGTTTTGCTAAAAGGAAACTTTATTTATTTTTAACGTTTTATAACACTGCATTCACGAATTTTTTGTAAATTGTTTGGTTTGAAAATCGACCTTACAAAATAGAAAAAACAACTCCCTGTATTTTTACGACGCTAATTAATTACAAATAATCTTTGCTAACAAATATAGCGTCTGTGTTAGCGATCTAATCGATCATTCCTAACATCCTCTATCAATGTTATCAAATCTATGCTCTGACAAAAATGAGCTGACAAATGGATTAAGGACCTGTATCGAATGCTGTAAAAAAAAATTAAAAGAAAGAACTGACAGATTATTAGCGTTGTGTGTTAGCATAATCTGTGAGCATAATCTGTGAACTGTCAGCTGGGATTCTTGGCGGGAATTTGAAAAAGCGCGGTTTAAATCTTTTAACATTTTATTGAAAAATATACATTTACAGTTTTGTTTATAAATACAATTACAAAAATAGTTTTTGCTGACATTAAAAATGGACGGGAATGAGGTAGGCGGGGACAAGCCGCCCAATTCCAAAAAGAGACCTCGTGCCGAGGAAAATTCTGATGCCGACGACACTGACCTTTACAGACCTTTTTTCAAAGTCGGGTACAAACGACTGTACCCAGAAAATAGTACCCTATCTTCATTTAAGGTATTTGTGGAAAGTACTGCGGACAAAGAAAAATTGGGAAATAAAAGTCCCATATACCTTAACCATATATTTTCTTTGGAAATCAAAGGTATTCAAAGCATGCATAGAACTAGCGCAACAAAAATAACAATTAATTTCCATCAGCAAAACTATGCAAATAACTTTCTTCTAACTCTACTTTTCTTAATAAATACAACTTAAAAGCCTACATACCTGCAAGAGAAATTGAAAAAACTGGGATAATACGGTTCGTGCCCACAAACATATCAAACACTGAACTATACAGCAAGCTGTCCTCCAAATTTGACATTATTTGCATTAGACGATTCACGAAGACAGTAGGTGCTGAGAAGGTCCCCCTACAAACAGTAAGCATAACTTTCTTGTCTAATACTTTACCAGACTCGGTACAGTATGATTTATTTTCATACAGAGTATTTGAATATGTTCCTCCATTACTTCAATGTTTTAAATGCTTCAAATTCAACCATTCTGCCAAAATCTGCAATGGTAGACAAAAATGTTCAATTTGTGCAGGTGATCATTATTTTAAAAATTGTGACAATTCAAATTCTCTTAATTGTATTAATTGTGGTGGTGCTCACCTAGCTATATCAAAAACATGTCCAATTAAGATGCAAAAAATAATTGAAAAGAAAAGTAAGATTTCTTACGCCGATGTAAGTAAAGCGCCAATATATGAAAAAGACTTTCCACAAATAAAACCTACAACAGATTCTGTCAGACACAAAAACATTTCTAATATAAATACTAATAAAAACAAATTAATTAACTCTGATGTTAAAAGTACCCCTACTGTTCACAACGCGGTAACAGAAGACAAGAATACAGAAATAGAAAAAATAGCAAACAATGATGTAATTCTTAATGCAATTATAAAATCTTTAGTTCAATTAGCAAACTCTAACGAAGTTATGACTATTAACAAAATAAGAGATATTTTTCTTTCAAATTTAATTTAATTTATGGATTCTAATTCTCACACGAATTCCAACAAGACATTTATCTCATTAGCTCAGTATAATATCCAGAGTGTAAATAATAAAAAACCGTTACTAATTAATTTTCTGAATCAATGTGATATAGACATTTGTCTGTTAAATGAAACTTGGCTAAAACAGGAAAGTTCATTTAAGGTTTCAGGCTATGAAATCGTAAGACAAGATGGCCCAAGTGGCCATGGCGGCGTAGCAATTTTAATTAAAGATACAATTAAGTTCAAAGAGATTCCGACCCCTTATTACGATTTCCTACAAACTAAAGCTATTATTATAAAAACATCTGCAGGCGAATTGAGTATCGTGTGTGCATATAGTCCTCCGCGAGGTGGACGATTCAAATCTAACAAACTCAAACAGATTATCAATGTAATGCACAAACCAGTAATGCTGTCAGGTGATCTAAATGCTCATCATGTAGCATTTGGTTGTATGTCGACAAACTCCAGAGGTACAGATGTTTACAACTTGTTCGATGATTGTGACTTGTGTATTCTTAATTCTGGTATACCAACAACAGTTGGTTCCATTCATCATAATTCTTCAGCAATTGATGTTACATGCATTAGTCCATCAGTAGCTTCGCTTTGTGAATGGAAAGTACACGATGATCCCATGGGGAGTTATCCCAACTATTATTAATATCGAAACATCTCTTGAAAAATATATCATAGGTCCTCCTGTTGATCGATACATATATAGTAGGGCTGACTGGCTTCAGTATACATCTGAAAGTGAGAAAGCATTTGATTCTTTAATTTTAAGTACTGATGATCCTCTTGAATGTTATAATAGTTTTTGTGACATACTCAACTCAATTAAAAAAAAACACATTCCTAAAATCACTAATCAAACTTCATACAAAATTAAAAAACCAGTTCCCTGGTGGGACAATGAATGTGCTGATGCAGTTGATGCCAGCAAATCAGCCTTAAAAAAATATAGATCCCACTATTCAGAATTACATAAATTATAAAAAAATTAATGCAGCTAAAAAATTATTAATTAAAGAAAAAAAGACATTATCATGGAAATCACTCTGTGAGTCATTCAATCGATACACACCTGTTAGCATGATCTGGAATTACATCCGTAGATTTAAACGAGCATCATGCAGAAAAGCTCCGAAAAATGACGAGTGGATCCCTTCATTTTTTAATAAATTTGCACCGGCATCTCCAACTGAAAAAGATGTAGATTTTAATAAATTAAATAATTACTTTGAAACTCTCGGGAACACAACTAGTAATTATCTTTCGAAACCTTTCTTATTGCAAGAATTTCAAGTTGCACTTAAATCCAGAAGAAATACGTCTCCAGGTCTTGATGACATAACTTATAGTTTAATAACTAATCTCCACTCTAAAGCCCAAAATATTCTACTAAGAATTTATAATAATCTATGGGCTTCAGAAAGTATTCCTGAATCTTGGAAAACACAATGTGTTATTCCAATTTTAAAACCAGATAAGCCACACAATGATTCAAATTCATATAGACCAATATCATTATCATCATGTGTTGGAAAATTATTTGAATGTATGTTGAAATTTAGATTGGAACATTATTTTGAAAAAAATCTTACAATACCATCAGAGCAGTTTGGTTTCCGCAGAGGTAGAAGTGCTGCAGAAAGTTTTACATCATTGATTGCCGATATTCAGTCTTCTTTCCATAACCATTCATATACTGTTTGTGCTTTTCTTGACATTAGTGGAGCATTTGACAATGTCAATCCTTCAATATTAATAGAAATTCTTGCTAGTGTTGGTGTGCCTGGTAAAATCTGTAAGTGGATTTTCACATTTTTATATGGACGGACAATGTATATCAAATTTAATAATATTTTGCATGGACCAAGGCTAGTTTACAAGGGAACAATGCAAGGTGCCACAATTTCCCCTCTATTGTATAATATTTATACCTCACAAATTAGTAAATACTTGACAGATTCTTCTGTAAAATGTCTGTTGTTTGCAGATGATATTGTTGTATATACTGTACATAAAGATGTAAATATTGGTATACAGAATCTCAATAACACTTTGAAAAATATTGAGAAATTTTATAGTAGTCTTAAGTTAAACATTAATGTAGATAAAAGTAGTGCTATGATTTTTAACAAAAAGGACATGTTTTAGATAATACACATTCAATAATTTATAACAATAGTTCTCTGAACTTGGTCAACAACAAAAATTTTTTGGGGATAGTTTTAGATGCTAAATTGAAATTTGATTATCACATTAATTATATTATAAAAAATGCATCTAAAGGTCTTAACATCTTGCGCTGTTTGGCTGGTGTACATTGGGGATCTGATCCTAGAACGCTTTCTCTGTTATACAAGTCCATAGTTAGGAGTCACTTTGACTACAGCTCTTTAGCATACATGAGCACTAATGTAAGTTACCTTAAGAAATTAGATTTGATCCAAAACAAAGCATTAAGAATTATTACTGGAGCTTTTTGCTCTACTCCAATTAATGCAATGGAGGCAGAAACAGGCATTTTACCTCTAAAATTAAGACGCTTTCAGATTGCAAATAACTTTGGACTTAAACTTCTGGCAAATAACAGAGTAATTGTTTTGGATAGGATCCTACCAAAAGAACAATTTCCTTCTGATTTAATAAACCAAATAAACATAACAGCAGAGCAATTCGTATCCAATCGTACCCCAGGAATTTTATCAATAGTACTGAATTTACAAAATTTATGTAAAAATATATACACACTTAATATTTTACCACATTACGAATTACATTTTGAACATTTCTTTTTTGACGACTTTGTTGTTGACACAGTTAGAGTAAACAACCAGATTGAATTTTGTGAATATTTAACAACCATTCCATTAACTTATAGGTTATACACAGATGGATCAAAGGTGACTGACCAAGTCACATCAGCTGTTTATGATCCACAGAGTAAAAAGACCATTTGTTTTAATCTAGATCCTCTTTGTAGCATTTTTACAGCTGAGTGTTATGCTATTTTAAAGGCTTTACTGTATATTAAAAATGTAAATAATTCAAGTTTTTTAGTTATCTCAGATAGTTTAAGTTGTCTTTTAGCTCTTGAATCAATCTCTCTAAAATTTAATGTAAATTACATTTTACTCGACATAAGGAAAGTCTTGGTAGATCTAAAGAGTTCTGGTAAAAGTATTAGATTTAAATGGGTGCCTTCTCATTGCGGAATCACCGGCAATGAAATTGTAGATAGAGCGACACGGAGTACTTATGATGAAGACCATAGATTTATTTTAAAAGTGCCATTTACTGATTATCACCATAAAATTAAGAGTAACATTAAAGAACTATGGCACGATTATTGGTTCTAAGTATCTCAAGTTAAAGGAAATTGGTATAAAAATATTCAAGAAGTCCCGCCGCCTTTACCTTGGTATCACACGAAGAAAGTCGGACATGATAGAAACTTTATAACCACTATTAATAGATTAAGATTTGGACACTGCCGAACGCCGGCTCATTTAGCGAAACTAAAAATGATTAAAGTCGAAGAAGGAAAATGTGAACAGTGCAATGTGATGGCAGACATAGAACACATTGTTTTTCAATGTCAAAAACATAATTTTCAACGGTTGATTTTAGTGACGGACTTAGAAAGTTTGTGTATGTGGGAAATGATCTGCAGGCTTTCCCAACTTATAGAAAATGAAACACAGTGATGACATAAAGATATTGTATTCGTGACTCGCAATTAAGGCGGCCAGGAAGAATAAGAAGAATTATAATATTATCATTAATTAATCTTATGTCACTTATTATGAACTTAAAGAATGTTGTAAAAGTTTACAAACATTTCACGTTATAATTTAATTTTATTTTTAGACTGACTGACTTGTGTCCATTCAAAATCCCGCCATTCGTGATTAACTTTTTTTTAACGCCTTCGTTCGGAAATCAAAAACTGATTTGAACTCTTTCGTTCGAAAACTGACGCCACACCACCCCCCTACGGAGAAGGTGAAACCGGGAACATCAAAGATCAAAAGTCTTTGGCAAATGAACTCTACGACCTGACCGAGTAGTGTATTCAGGAGGTGAACGAGAAGAATTTGGTGGTTCAGGTTGATTTGAAATGGGCACAGGTACAATTTCAGGCGTTGATAATAATGGTTTTACAGGCGGAGGCGACGCTAATACATCTGGCATCAAATATGCAGGTTTTATTCTATCAATACTCACTTCAATGTTTTTATTGCGAACTAAAAGGGTAAAAGTCTTGGTATTCCGAGCTACGACTTGGTAAGGGCCTGTATATGGGGCCTGGAGGGAACGTTTTACCGAATCATCCCTTAAAAAAACGTGGGTACATGTTTGTATATTTTTAAATACAAACGAAGTTGGAACCGTGTGACGCGATGTAGGAACTGGTCTCATTTTATCAAGACTTTTGCGAAGTTGAAATAATGTGTCAATAGGGTTCACTTTAAGTTCTGTACCGAGTCCAGAAATATTTAAAAATTCGCCTGGTAGACGCAAGGATTCACCATATACAAGTTCAGCTGAAGTGGTTTTAATATCTTCTTTCAAAGCACAACGCATGCCAAGTAAGACAAGAGGAAGTGCTTCAACCCAGGAACCACCGTGACACATAAGTGCCGCTTTTAATTGCCTGTGCATACGTTCTACGAGGCCGTTCGCCGAAGGGTGGTAGCTGGTAGTGCGGATGCGCCTTGTTGCGAAAAACTCTAGCAGGCGATGAAATAAATCAGATTCGAACTGGCGGCCTTGATCAGTTGTTATTATCGAGGGAACGCCAAAGCGAGAAATCCAACCGCTAATAAAAGTCTTTACTATCTCTTCTGCAGTTATCGTCTTAATGGGCCAGACCTCTGGCCAACGAGTGTAGCGGTCAACTGCAGTTAAGCAATATTGGTATTCACTACAAATAGGTAAAGGACCGATGATGTCTATGTGGACGTGCTTAAAACGTGATGTAGGACAAGAAAAATGTCCAAGAGGAGATTTTGTATGACGGGTTATTTTATTCTGTTGACAAGGCAAACAGGTTTGACACCAAAATCGGCAGTCCTTTGCAATACCAGGCCAAACAAAACGGTCTGAAACCAGACGAATAGTTGCTTTCGTTCCAGGGTGACTTAAATTGTGTAATCGGTCAAAAACTTTTTTTCGACATGGCTCTGGAACAAAAGGGCGCGGCCGTCCGGTGGCAACATCACATAGTAATGTTATGTCTGTACCGGGAACTACAATATTTTCTAACTTAAGAGAAGTTTCATTGGTGGCTAGGTACTTTTTCAATTCGTCATCCATTTGCTGATAAGAAGCTAAATCAGAATAGTCTGTATCAATACGAATAGCTTCGACTCGGGACATAGTATCTGCTACTATGTTTTCATCTCCTTTGATGTAAACTATGTCCGTGGTGAATTGAGAAATGAAGGACAACTGATTTAGCTGAGCTGGCGGAAGTTTTTCACGTCGTTGAGCAAAAGCGTAAACTAATGGCTTATGATCTGTAAAAACTGTAAATTGTTGAGCTTCCAGGATATGCCTATAGTGCTGAATACTTTCATAGACGGCTAAAAGCTCTCTATAATAAGCTGGCCACTGAGACTGACGAGGGCACAGTTTTTTACTAAAGAAACCCAACGGTTGCCAGTTCCCTTCTACGTTTTGTTGAAGGCAAGCGCCAATGTGAGAACTAGAAGCGTCAGTGAAAAGTCCCAAACCGACATGAGGAAGAGGGTGAACAAGTAAAACGGCAGCTGACAAACTGTCCTTGCATGTCTGGAAACACTTCTCCAAATCAGGAGTCCAATGAATCGGAGTTGAACCTTTTCCTTTAGAGTCGACGATTGCAGTAATTAATGGCGCTTGAAGCTTGGCAGCATCTTTGAGAAAACGACGATAATAATTAATCATTCCCAAAAATCGTCGAAGTCCTTTTACAGTTTTGGGTAGAGGAAAATCTTGAATGGCCTGTACGCGCTCCAATGGAGGTCTAGTTCCCTCTGCAGAAATAAGGTTCCCTAAAAATAATACCTCTGGCACGCCCAAAATGCATTTCGAGGGATTTATTACTACCCCGTAGTCTTCAAGTCGCTTGAAGAGAGTACGGAGATGTTTTCTATGGGATGAGATGTCAGGAGAGAACACTAAGATATCATCGACATATGCAAAGCAAAAATCAAGCCCCTGGACCACTTCGTCGATGAATCTTTGAAAAGTTTGACCGGCGTTACGCAGCCCGAAGGTCATGTATGGCGACTCAAAGAGACCAAATGGTGTGATGATAGCCGTCTTACAGATGTCATCTTCAGTAACCGGAATTTGTTGATAGGCCTTGACTAAGTCAATGGTACTAAATACGGTACAACCACTGATGTTAGTATTTACATCACCTATATGACGAACCGGGTATCTATCCGGGATTGTCCGAGAATTGAGAGCCCGATAATCACCACAAGGTCGCCATGTACCATCACGTTTAGGCACCATGTGAAGAGGTGACGACCATGGGCTTTTTGATGGCCTAACCGTACCGGTCTGAATCATTTCCTCAAATATTTTCTTTGTCTCTAGTAATCTTTGGGGAGCTAATCTTCTAGGACGACAGGAAACCGGTGCACCTTCTGTTGTGTTTATGTGGTGGACCGTTTTATGTTTAATTTCTCGATTAATGCCCGGTGGTTTAGTAATGCTCGGAAAATCCTTCAGCAAATCCCCAAATTCAGAAGAAGGAGCAGATACCACTTTAATGCTGTTATGTTTTGACTGTGAGATAGAGGCTACGCAATAAGATCCCGTGCTAGTGTCAACAAGTCTATGATTTGCGCAATCTGGAACCAGATGATAATGTGCCAAGAAATCTGATCCTAATATGGCTGTGCTGACATCAGCTATTACAAATTTCCACCGAAAATCTTGACCGAACCCTAATTTCAGAGTTAATTCTATATGGCCAAATGTACGTATCTCACTACCATTCGCAGCAGCCAAAGAGTAATTAGTCTTAAGTAGTTTATTAGACAACCAACGGTGCGGATAACAAGATAAGTCAGAACCAGTATCAATAAGAAATGGACGTTTGGAAACCATCTCAGTGACAAATAATCGGCGACTTTTCGCTGGACAGTTCGTTGTCGCCACTAACGACTGTCTGTTTCGTTTTCCGAAGATGTGGACCACGAACAGGGAGGAATGCACTTAAAAGCTCGTTTACCATACTTTTTATGATAGAAACAAAATTTTCTTTTATTCTGAATCTGTAAATTTTGTTGTAGACTTTGTGATCGTTTGTGGGCGGATGAAAGTGCGGATACCTGTTCAGTTAATTTATCTATACGTTTAGAAATGTCGTCCAACGGCAACCTGACTGAGTTTTCGGCTTCACTGGTTGCATGAACAAAAGGCGAGGAAGGAATAATTATACCAGGTGCAGTGTCCACAATCTTATCAGCTATTTCTGCAATATTATCTAAAGGTAATTCTCCGTGGGCAGCTAAAATTGCTTGTAGATGTTGAGGAAGGCGGTTCATCCAAAGCTGACGAAGCAAATTTTCGTTTGCAAATGAATTACCTAATAATGCCCGAAGATATCTTAAAAATTGCGATGGACGACGGTCACCTAACTCTTCTTTAGAAAGAAGTTGTCTAAGACGTTGCTCGTCAGAAGGAGACAATCTCCGTATAAGCTCTGATTTCAATACAGTGTATTTATTATCATAAGGAGGACTAATAATTATGTCTTCTATTTCACTAATTATTCTAGTATCTAATTGTGCTATGACGTAATCGTATTTAGTTTGGTCTGCGGTGATACCAGAAATTTTAAACTGCGCCTCCGCTTGTGCGAACCAAATGGCAGGTCGTTCCGGCCAAAAGATTGGAAGTTTGACCGATACTTTACAAATAGACATGGACTCGTATTTTGTTGATGTTTGTTTAAATTGCTGGAGCTCGGCGGTTAATAAAGCATTTTGTTCCTTTAATAAATTGTTTTGCTCGAGCAACTTTTCAACCTTATCTTCCATTTTAAATAATAAGATAATATATTTAACAGAAAAAAAAGATTAAAATTAATTGTGAATAAAAAAAAAAAAAAAAAAATAACACACTGGCTGTATGGCCTAGTTTTGTTTGCTTACAACTATGAAAAACAAAATTAAAAAACAAAAACTATCTATGTCACTTGTCTATGGATAAACCATGTACGAAATTTAAAATTATGACCTTAATATAATTATTAACTTTTGCAAAATAAATTTTACAATAAAATATTAGTTGTAACAAATATTATGACTAACCAACCGCAAATATGGAAACCAAAATTAATATTATTATTGTTATTTTTACACCTTCTTAACCAATATTTTTATCTAAGTTCTTAAAATTACACAAACACTGTTTAAAGTAATTTATGAATGGTAAAATATAATAGACATATTTAGTAACGAAAAAGAAAAATCAAATATTATTATTTAATGAATCTATTCCTTATTCCACTATACAATAAATTTACCATTCATACCTTACGATTTACTCTTATAATTATTAGATCGTAATCTACAATTATAAAACTAGTTTTTCACCATTTCACTTTTCTCACTTCACTAAAAACACATGAAAAAAATATATATATATTTACTTCACACCACAGCTTTGTCTTCCGTTCACTCCTGGTTCAGCGATGTGATGGAAAAAATAACATTCACGAAGTGCGAAGAAGTGGCGCCAATTACTGAGACAAACAGTGCAAACACCGTACTTTCCAGAAGGCCACGAAAACTTCAGTAGACTATGTCTAGTAGCTTCACGGTGCGTTATTCTTATCGGAGGGTCACCAATTGTGGGAAATGATCTGCAGGCTTTCCCAACTTATAGAAAATGAAACACAGTGATGACATAAAGATATTGTATTCGTGACTCGCAATTAAGGCGGCCAGGAAGAATAAGAAGAATTATAATATTATCATTAATTAATCTTATGTCACTTATTATGAACTTAAAGAATGTTGTAAAAGTTTACAAACATTTCACGTTATAATTTAATTTTATTTTTAGACTGACTGACTTGTGTCCATTCAAAATCCCGCCATTCGTGATTAACTTTTTTTTAACGCCTTCGTTCGGAAATCAAAAACTGATTTGAACTCTTTCGTTCGAAAACTGACGCCACATGTACATTTAGTAAAATTCAAATTCCAAAAACTATTCAAGAACTTTTATCTAACTGTAACTTTTATAAGCCATTATATAAATTTATTCTTAACTCTGTAGAAACACTATAAGTATGATTTTGTCATTAAATTAATTTTGTAAATTAGTAACTAAGTTAGGCTTAAGGACTTGTATCCAATGCTGTTAATAAATTGAAAAAAAAAAAAAAAACTGTCAGCTGTGATCTGTGTAGTTATTTTTTATTTCTTTGTGTTTTACGATGGTTTTACGTAGTACATCTACAAAAATGTTGTGATTTTATTAATTTAGTAAACATGGGCGCAAAGGACTCTAAACCTAGTTTTATAACATACGAAGACGCAGTGAAAAGAGGTAAGGGAGCTGCTTCTCTGGACTCTAATAGAGTTGTTGTGATTTGCGTTTGATAGTGTTTAAATCATAGTGAATTTAATTTGCAGTGTCCGATAGTGAATTGAGGCGCATTAGAGAAGCGTTTAAAAGATGCGCCGGCGCTAACGGGACGGCGCTGAGCTTGGAGGCGTTCGTTCACGAGGTTCTGTGCGACGGAGTGCCGTTCGACGTCGCCGAGTGGTTGTACCAGGCCTGCGGAGGCACCAAGAGAGGAATCGCATTCAAGGAACTCCTCTGCGGTATTGTGGTCCTTACTAAGGGTAATTTGGACGAGAAAATCAAGTGAGTTTCCATCATATCCTTCCAGTGGTAACTTTCTATCATTTCTCAAAGGTAACATAACTTTTAAATACACACTAGAAAAACTATGTTCTAGGTAAGTTCCTTTGAAGGAATGTGCTGTTAGATTGAGTAGATATATCCAATTGTCTCAAAATTGCTTAAATTATACATGTAAACAAAAAAAAACAAAGTTTATAAATGAAATTAATAAATTACCATATATTTGTCATGTTTTAGGTTTCTTTGGACTCTGTATGTCAACAACCAAGGAGACAATGGGACATATATTTACCAGAAAGAGTTTGCAAGAGCACTGCACCTTGAGAACTCATCTCTGGCGGACACGACGGCGCAGCGCTCAGCCGACATCCTGCTTGGACTGTTTGGTACGGGGGACAAGGCCACATTTGATCAGTTCCGCTCCTGGCTGCTAATCCACAAGGATGCCACAGTCCTGTCCAAGTGGCTGCTGTACGAGGTCAATGATGTGTATGACTTGGAGACGCCCACCTTCTACCAGAGCCTGGCCGGAGTCACCCACCTGGAGGAGAGAGTGAGTGTCATCACACGAACTGTATTGTTACCTAACCATGCTTGTTGTTATTCATTATGTACATTGTGTTATAACATTGTTATCTTATCATCTGTATGATTCTATTTAGATTTGTTTGATTTTCCACCACTATTTTTGAATACAATGTCAAATAATATATAGTATGTTTAGTTTGTGGATAGGAGAATACATTGAATGTTTAATCAGGAACAAAAAAAACTACTCAGTTTTGAGTCCTTGACTGATGGGTTCTAGTTATACTCGTAACAACAATGAACAATCCTGATCAACCACCTACTACTGAGAGGAAAACACTACATGTTGTGTGCTTCATTATTCAGAATACCACCATTAAAGAGTGTAGAAAATCTTTTGAAAAATCATGCTTTAAAACAAATGTTATGTGGTAATCTTGATTAAAATCTATACTAATATTATAAAGCTGAAGAGTTTGTTTATTATCTGATAGTGATTTCAGACAAATATAAACTAGAGTTGTAGCCAATATCCACATGTTTTTGAATATCCATATTCACAAAAATTTATGTGCTTGTTTTGACAAAATTTGAGTGTATTTGTAGAATCTAAAAGAGCCAAGATAAAGGCCCCCTTATGCCCTTTCAAATGAGCCCACACACATATGTCAATGTCAGAAGAATCCTAAATGCCCAATAGTGAAGTAATCTCTGATAATGCAAACTCATCTCTGTTAGGCTTAGTGTGCGGCAATCATGTATGTTATTGAAATAGGGACAACTTCTTAATGTTTGAAGTTCGTTACTCGTGACGCTTGCGATACGACACCGAGAGCTAACCCACATTAGTAAAGCAATGACATTGCAAAAATATTCAACACACAATACTATACGATAGTTATAACATAACATTTTTATATTATCACTTGGATTTCAGACTTTCATTAACAATTCCTAGAATGTAAAAGAATACGACCTCTACCCTAGCCACTATATGTTGTATAAAAAATTACATCATACATATGTTACATACACTCATGCTTGGTGCAATTATAGATAGAGTATTTGTGATTAATCCCTCCACTAGTGTTTGTCGTTTGTGTAGACAACCGGCCGGTGTGTAGACAGGTCACGATCAGTCTGTACGTTGCGCAGGATATAATAGAGCTGGAGAAGTGTTTCTGGGCGCTGCGCGGCGGCGCGGGCTCGGGCCAGCTGGACGCGGGCAGCGTGCGCGCGCTCGTGTCGCCGCCGCTCCCCGCCGCCGCCGCGCCCGGCGCCTTCCTCGCCTTCGACGAGAACCGAGACGGACACGTCGACTTCAAGGAGCTCTGCTGCGGACTCAGCGCCGCCTGCCGCGGACCCACCACCGAGAGACTCAAGTGTAACTATTCCGTCTAATTGACGCTCTTATTCAAACTGGAACGCAAGCCGATTTAGATTATATTGTTATCTCGGAACACAGATACAAATTTATCTTTATCCTTAAATTAGCAGATATTATTTGACCTCCTGATTGTGCGAAAGAAAGTGTAGAATTGTTACATGATTAGAACTTAGACAACGTTACGTTCCATGTGATCGAACAGACTTCGATCAGTAGATTATCAGGGAAATGCAATCACTACGTATCAATATGAGACGGTCGTCAGTAGGAGGCAGTACAATTGTGTAACATAGTGTAGGCAGGTCTGTATGTGTTGGTACACGCTAGTCTGAGCGCGTCACACTATCACATTATTTGCAAGTGATGACACTATCAGCGAGCAGAGGAACCTGCAGTCATGTGCACATCGCTCGCTCCCCGCTAGCCTCCAGCCCCCTCCCCGCTCCCGAGTGCCCCTCCCTCGTTCATAACTTATAGAGTTACTCGGCGTTGGACAATGAATTGAATAGAGAATAAAGTTGCCTTACTAACTAACAGTATCTCTTTTATTGAAGCTACCGCATCGTTCAGCAGCATCGTTTCTGACACAGTATACGAACTGATCCAATAACGCATGAGTTGTAGGTGTAATACAATTAGTAGAAGCCGGAGTGAGCTGGATACATTATCTTCCGGCATCTGTTGTTTGATGTAAACTTACGGCTGTCACTCGCTTCAAATAAACAAGCATCAAGATAATTGTTCTATTTTCCTATTTGCCAGATTACATTTTATCGTACTTATGAAAACCAAGTTACAAACTGAAGATTTACTAAGTAAGCTATCACAATAATAATCTCAAGATAACACCAATAAATAGGTAATCATTACGAAAACAAATAATCGATCGGATGTCAAGTTGAAGGATTGTATTTTTTTGGTGTTGATGATATCGACCTCCTTTAAGAGAGTTAGTTGCGACAACGTGCTGTTCATCCTGTGCATGTCTAGAGTCTAGACAACCCTGCGACCGTCATCGTTGCATCTGTGCTCCCCGCTCGCGACCGCGACATACTTATTGTAGGGTGACCAACCTAGATGCTCGTCATATAGTGCGATTTCTATTTTCAACTTAGTTTTTCTTTAATACTTACGAGCATTTAGTTCATGATCATTACATGTGTAGGATCGGTGGTTAATCAAGTATCTGACTCCATAAATATTTTGTAAAAAAATATCATTGTTATAGAGAAATCCATGTTTCTTTGAGAAGTGACCCCGGGCCCAGTTATTAGCAACTTTCATATATTTTGTATGTAGAAATTCAATTTTCGAACATCATTATAATGAATGCAATAACAATAGAAAGTGATATTATTATAAAACTGAAGATATTCTATTTATTTATTAACACCGGAAATTAAAAAATAGTCGCGTTTGCCTACTATTTGGAAGTTGTCATTAACTGGACTTTGCTTTTAATTGGGTTGGACACCCTAATGTTACTAATAAAATATTAATGAATGGCATTACGTTCCATTTATCTTTATTTTATTGCATATTGATTGTTTGTCGGTTGATTATCTGGTCGTTAAATTTAGTTGACTAGTCCACACTGTCGTGTGGCACGTTGAGTTATGTTGGCTGTCAGAGGGTAATAAAATACATTTTAATAAGACGCTAGACACTTCGTCGCCTCAGTGCTTGTTTGGCCAATCTGCACTTGAGCAAATTTTACAGGAGACAGCAAAAAAAAGTGTTGAGAAAAAAATTGAAATGAGATTTTAATTGTTTTAGAATTGAATATTTAAAAAAAGTATTTTACCAGTCGGATGGAAATTTTATTCTTTATAATACTGCATTAAAAAGTAATTTTCGTAAAAAATGACAGATTGGCCAATCAAGCACTGAGGCGACGACTTCATATTATCTATAGTAATTTTTTGTTTGATACAAGTTTTTGTTGTCAACAGTTTGCTTCAAAATCTTTGATTTGGACAGCGATGGAGTATTAAACAGGAAAGAGCTGGTAGACATGGTGGACATTCTGTGCACCGTCGCCAACGACAACATGAAGCAGCAGCACGAGGGGTCGCGCGCCTCCACCCCCTCCCTGTCCTCCGCGGCCCCCTCGCCCGACGCGGGGGGCGCCTTCGAGCCCGCCGCCGTGCTCGCCGACCTCGTCAACAAGCTGGACGTGGCGCCCCACAACGGACGGAAACCGAACTTCCACCTCGGCCCGCACCACGACCACAAACACACCGCGGGCTGCCAGGGAGGGACCGAGTGGGAGGTGTCGGCCACGCTGGAGGACTTCCTCATCTGGTCGGTGGAGAGCGCCGAGGCCGTGGTCACGCCCTTCCTCGACCTCATCTACCAGGTGTGCCACATCGTGCTCGGGCTGAGGCCGCAGTGCCGCCGCAGCGAGCGAGACATCGGTATGTACCCGCGCACACGTACACATCCACTGATTAATGTTGTATTATTATGTTATTTGTTACGGTGCAGTGCTGGGGTGGTTGCGGCGGTCGGTGGCCAGCGGGTACAGCGTAGGACAGTTCTGGTACCTCATCTCGGCGGAGTGGTGGAGCGCGTGGCTGTGGTACACGGGCGAGGGCGCGGGGGGCGGCGCGGGAGGCAGCGCGGGGGGCGGCGCGGGGACCGGCGAGGAGAGCGGCGTGTCCACGTCGAGCGAGTCGCTGGGCTCGCTGCTGTGGCGCGGGGACTCCGCCTCCGTCATCAGCACCGCGTCCAGCGCCGCGCCGCGCCGCCACCCCGGACCCATACGGAACAAACGACTGCTCGCCGACAACACGCACAAGGTACGCACGCACACACGCACACACACACAGTGAGCGCAGTAGTAGTGCAGGGTCACGTGTCGCTCCAGGTGCGCACGCTGACCGGCGAGGGCGGCCACCTGCGGCGCGACGTGACGCTCGCCCAGCACCGCGACTTCGAGCTGGTGCCCGACGCGCTGTGGAGGGCGCTGGCCCTCTGGTACGGAGGACCCGACCCGCTGCCTCGCCAGGTGATCCGGCCGCCCAACAGCGACGTGGAGCTGGAGCTGTACCCGCTGCAGCTCAACATCATGAGACACGTGCCCCAACCACAACGTATGTGTCAACAACAATATGTTATTATGTTATAGATGGATCAATATAGTAATGTTAGTTTGCCCGTTTCAGGATCTGTGGGCAGCGTACCGGAGCGACAGCTCGCCTACACCGCCGCCTTCTCGCGGCTCGCCACCATACGACAGGTACACACACACACACACACACACACACACACCCGCGTCACGTCACACCCGCGTCACGTCACACCGGCGACAGGCGACAGGTTCGATTAATGCGGGTTGTTATGAGCAGGTGTGCGAGTTCATATGCGGCGCGCTGGGTCTGGCGCGCGAGGACATGCGGCTGTGGCTGCTGGGGGGCGGCGCGGGGGGCGGGCCGGGCGGCGCGGGGGCCGGCCAGGGGGGCGGCGTGCTGCTGGACGACGAGCAGCGCATGTTGCACGAGCTGCAGCTGGACCAGCGCTCGCTGCTGCTGCTCGAGCTGCGCAACAAGGACCTCACCTGGCCCGAGGAGATAGGCGCGCTCAGGTAGGACCCGCACGCACACGGAGTGTACCCGCACACGGTCACAGCGAGGCGGGGTCGCAGTACAGTGTCGTTTGTCCCGCAGCACCAACCGCGCCACAGAGCGACGCGAGACGCTGATAGCGCCCGACCTGCCCGGCGCCACCGGCCTGCACAACCTCGGCAACACGTGCTTCATGAACGCGGCGCTGCAGTCGGTCAGTACCCGCACACACACACACACACACACCTTGTTATATACACTCATTCAGTAACATTCTTACCTTAGGTGACAATTACTATTTAAATTCCTAATTTATGATCAAACAAATTTTAATATGTGAGGATCGCAGTGGTTTTATTAGTTTATATGTCAAATACACCTCCAGTGATTGTGGCACAAATCAGAACGAAAGATTTGCACATAAGTTGATAGGTTGCCGCGTTGCGCAGGTGTGGAACACGGGCCCGCTGACGCGCTACTTCAACTCCGGCATGCACCTGTACGAGGTGAACACCAGCAACCCGCTCGGCACCAAGGGCGTGCTGGCCATGCGCTACGGCGAGCTCTGCAAGGAGGTGTGGTCGTGCTCCGCGCGCTCCGTGGCGCCGCTCGGCGTGCGCTGGTGCGTGTCGCGGCACGCGCGCGCGCTGGCCGGCGGCGGGCAGCACGACGCGCAGGAGCTGCTGGCCTGGCTGCTGGACGCGCTGCACGAGGACCTCAACCGAGCGTCGCGCGGCCCGGCGCCGCCCCCGCCCGCCGACAGCGCCGGCCGCCCCGACCAGGCCGTGGCCGCCGAGGCGTGGGCGGCGCACGCGGCCCGCAACCGCTCCGTCATCACCGACCTCTTCTACGGGCAGCTCAAGTCCAAGGTGCGCTGCGACGCCTGCCACCACGAGAGCGTGCGCTTCGACGTCTTCAACATGCTCAGCCTGCCGCTGCCCATGGAGTCCTACCTGCGCCTCGACGTCAGAGGTGCGCCCCGCCCCCCTCGCACGCCGCCCACCTCGCCCCCCGCACCCCGCACTCACCTGCTCCCCGCTGTTGCAGTGATCCTGCTGGACGGCTCCGTGCCCGTCAAGTACGGCGTGCGGGTCAACTCGGAGGGCACCTACCTCGACTTCAAGAAGAAACTATCAGAGCTCTGCGGACTCGACCCCGAACTGTGAGATACATATTGTTATTTGATTTTAATCGTTATATTTATTATTTGGAGGATGATATAAATTGATCGTCATCAGTTAATATCTGTATTGAGGTGTGTGTGTGTGTGTCAGCATGTTGGTGGTGGAGCTGTGCGGGGGCGCCATCAGCCGCGTGCTGCGGGACGGTGCGCGCGTGAGTGCGGCGCGCGGGGACCTGGTCGCGTACCAGCTGCCCCCCGCCGGGGCCGCGCCCGCCCCCACTGAGGCCGCTCCCGCCCCCGCCGCCCCCGCCCCGCGCGCCGGCACGCCGCCCGCGCCCCGCCGCCGCCAGGAGGTGAGTGTGGGTGCCTCGGACCCCGCCTCGCTCTGCATGCCTGCACTCTTCTGCTTCAAGGTTAGACTATATGCGCGCGCACACACACGCACATGTACACACACGCACGCACTATTTTATTAATATTACACGTAATGAACTGGTACAAGATTGGACAAGTGTGTTAGATACTTGATTCTATAAACGCATAAGTACGTGTCATAGTGTTATAGCGACACGTGTCTTGTGACGTCACGGCTGTCCTGCACACTAGTGCACAGGCACGCAGTAACGTGTTAGTGCGTCGTTGTTAGATGTTGCGTGATATCCCGTACGGCATATACAGGGTGTTAAAATAGCACTACCGAAAACGAACGGCAGTGTTAGTGATACCTTCGATGATAAACCAGGAAACCGGTCCATTCTGATGTTTATGTTTTTTCGAAATCATATTGTACCGTTTTTTACCCTCGATCGGAGTTCAGTAACTAGGTGTCCGTTAAATTCACCTGTTAAAATTTTTCGTATTTCGTTGCTGTTTTTTTATATTTTTTTAAAAGTAACTATTTTAATAAAATTTTAATTTCATTATACTTTATCATGAATTACCATAAAAAATGCTAAATCAAATTTATGGAATACTGAAATGAGTCATATTTCAGAATTAGACAAGAAGTGATTAACATTTCAGTGAAATAATAAATATGGTCATTAATTAGTTGTGTCATGTTATTAGATTTAGTTTGTGTGACATTGTACGGTGCTTGTGATGTATGCACACAGTAGAAGCAGCGGATCATCTATTCTTCATTAAACATACAATTCAAATGGTAACGTAGCGTAGATAGAAATAAAGCTAGAATCAAGTCGAAACACTAATCTTTAACTCTTGTCGACGACATTTCACGTGATGGCGATGTTCACAATCTTACTGTTGAGTTACGTCTTCTGTCTGGCACGTGGTGCTGTAAATACAACATGTAACTGAAACCCTGTTGTTCCTTCTACCCACGTATTAAGATTCGGCACAACTATATAAAGAAGCTAGTCTTTTATAAAAAAACGTTGAACAAAAATAATTTAAATAAATATTTAATTATAAATTTTTATAATGTTTACATTATTTGTTATCTCTGCAATTCTGCATAACGGGATGAGGTCGTTGACCTAGACAGAGACAGTAGAACTTCCGACCGATCGGCGCGTGCGACTGTGACCTTGACCTCGTACTCGACGGGATAACGGCACGTGTGCGGCGGGCGGCGACCTCGTAGGCTATTTGAATATCAGATATTCTAAACATTATTTCTAATGTGTCGATTTTAATAGCTATCGGATTTTGACCCCAATTCTAGCCAATGATTGTTTTTTTAAATTGTAACTTCATTATTGTGGTGGCTGTAGTCAAGTGTATACGCTCCTAAAAGAAACAACGGGGTTTTTGATATAAATTTGTATGGATCTAATATCACGGGTGGTGGACTCACTTGTTTTGTAATATATTGTCTAAACTCTTCCCATTTAACATCAGGAGACCGGAAATAAACTAATTAAATATTTACACATAAAATAAAATAAAAAATGGGTTGAAATCTGTGAACTAGTTTTTAGATACACCTGCTTATGTTACAAGAGCACTGCTATAATTAGAACGGATGACAGTATTTAGGTAATGTATAATAATGAGAAGAAAAAAATATGTGTTTGTCCAGGATTGTTTTTGGAACGAAGTTCCTTATGGCGCGTTATCGAAAGGGGGCTAGACGGAAATTCTTATGAAAAAGTTGTCACGACACTTTTTTGTTTTAGATGATTATTGCTAGATGGCACTGTGATCAAAATATTTTATTTAAGTTATAATAATTAGTTAGTTTAATTAGTTTAAACTCCTCAGCCTTGAACCTCTCTTTATTCATGTTCGGAGAGAGGCCAGGGCTGCGATGCTTAGAACATCTAGGAGTAGGACTCCGCTCTCTAATGCAGGTGGAAAGTTCCTTAGAGAGATAGAAATGAATCCAGTCCTGGGCATGCCCACCGACTGGATGAACTTAGAGTACAGTTTTAAAAAACTGTACTCCGTAGTAATTAAGAGGAGAGCTGATTGGGAGCTATCTGACCCACTCATCACTCCTCCTGGTAGTCACGTGTGGTACACTGACGGCTCCAAAACAACGGCCTGTGCGGGGGCCGGGATTTATGGCGAGAGGCCCAGGGCTAATATTTACATTAGCCTTGGCCAGTACGCCAGTGTCTTCCAGGCAGAGACGTACGCCATCATAGGCTGCGCTCTAGAAATCCTGCGAAGAGACTTCACTCATCAGAATATCTACATCTTTTCTGATAGCCAGGCCGCTCTCAAGGCACTGGCTTCGTGTGGGGTCACCTCCAAACTGGTATTCGAGTGTGTCGGTCTCCTAAATAGAGTGGGCGCTGCCAACAGGCTCACACTGTGCTGGATTCCGGGACACAGTGGTTTGGAGGGCAACGAATTAGCAGACGGGCTGGCTAGGAAAGGTGCTGAACTACCATTTCTAGGTCCCGAACCCGTCTGTGCTTTGTCCAAAAACACTATCTCATCTGAATTGAGATCCTGGGGGTTCCAACAGAGCAAGCTGCACTGGCATAACTCCCCAGGAAAGAAACATGCTAAAGCCCTTATAGAGGGCTACGACGCTCGGTCTTTGTTACAAATTCGATAGTTTCATACGGACCCCTAATTTTTTCAAGATAAAATATACATATAAATCTTTCTTAAGAATCACTTTATCTATCTAAAAAAACCGCATCAAAATCCGTTGCGTAGTTTTAAAGATCTAAGCATACATACAGACATACAGCGAAAGCGACTTTGTGTAATATGTAGTAGAGCGCGAGTACGTCGGTATGTAGTGCGGGTAGGTAGTGTGAGCGCTGTGTGGGTTGCAGCGGTCGCGCTCCTCCCTGGAGGGCGGGCACCCCCGCGCCCCCCGCGCCATGACGCGCGGCAGCAGCTCCCCCGCGCTCTCCGGCAAGCCCACCAGCCCGCGCCTCGCCCTCGCCAAGGTCAAGTTCGGCTCCTCGCCCTCCAACATGTGCGCCATGAGCGAGCCCGCCGACGCGCCTCTGCTGCACGCCACGACGCACTACCTCATCGCCGTGCACAGGTCAGTCGCGCGCCTTCGCTTGTTACTCGCCTTGACCAACCCGGATCGAGCGACTGTGACTCTGTGTGCAGGAAACAGTGTCGAGCGGACGCGTACTTCATGGGCTGGGGTCGCAGCCGGCCCGCCGTGTTCGGCGTGCCGCTCGTGGTGGCCGTGCACGACGGCATGACGGGCCGCCAGCTGCACGCCGCGCTCTGGACGCAGCTCGCGCGCCTGCTCTCCGCGCGCCCGCCCGCCGCCGACCTCAACCACGCCACGGACTGGTGCGTACCGAGCCCGCACGCCGCGCCCCCCACCGCGCCCCCACCTCCCACACCCGCACACTAACCGCTCCACCGACCACTTGCAGCGACGACAGCCTGGGCTACGAGTTCCCGTTCAGCGTGCGCGCCGTGCGGGCGGGGGACGGCGCGTGGTGCGCGCTGTGCGCGTGGCCGGCGCTGTGCCGCGGCTGCCTGCTGCCCAACGACGACACGCCGCTGCTGCTGCACGCCGCCCCCGCCGCCGCCGCCCCCGCCGCCGAGGACGTGTCGGAGGGCGAGGAGGCGCGCGCGGACGGCGAGGACAGCAGCGTGGACAGCGGCGCGCTGTGCATGGAGGCGCGGCCGCACGGCGAGGGCGTGGCGCGCCGCGTGCCGCTGGGCGCCGTGGAGCTCATGCTGGCGGTGGACTGGGAGCCCACGGCGCTACACCTGCGCTACAGCAGCGCGCACGAGCGGGCGCTGCTCGAGCACGCGTCCGTGCGCGGCGGAGAGGCGCGGCCCGCCTCGCTCGCCTCGTGTCTGCGCTCCTTCACGCGCCCCGAGCGCCTCGAGCAGCGCTACCACTGCGCGCGCTGCCGGGCGCTGCAGCCCGCCACCAAGACGCTGCAGATATGGCGTCTGCCGCCCATCCTGGTATGTGCACACCCACACACACACACGCACGCACACGCACGCACGCGCACGCACCCTACACGGCCGCCCGGTTGCAGGTGATCCACCTGAAGCGGTTCCAGTACGTTAACGACAAGTGGATCAAGTCGCAGAAGGTGGTGAACTTCCCGTTCCACGAGTTCGACCCGACGGAGTTCCTGGCGGCGGTCCCCCAGGAGACCATCCTGCGGCACCGCGAGCAGCACGCGCCGCCCGACCCCGCCGCGCGCTCCGACGACAGCGACACCGACGACAACACGCACGTCAACGTGAGACCACCACCACTACCGACACCACCGACTCTACCACTGGTGACTAGCGCAGTACAGCACCGTGTCTCTCGGCAGGCGCGGCGCCGGCGGCTGCAGTCCACGTCGCTGGCCAGCACGCCCGTCACGGCGGACAACCTGGAGGACTACCACCGACACCACCTGCTGCCCAACAACGACCCGCTCGACCTGCACTACACGCTCTACGCGGTCGTGGTGAGTACCCTGTGTGTTTGTGTGTGTGTGTGTGTGTGTGACGCGCGCTGTGTGTGTGCAGTGTCACAGCGGACAGCTGAGCGGCGGTCACTACGTGGCGTGTGTGTGTGTGTGTGTGTGACGCGCGCTGTGTGTGTGCAGTGTCACAGCGGACAGCTGAGCGGCGGTCACTACGTGGCGTGTGTGTGTGTGTGTGTGTGTGTGTGTGACGCGCGCTGTGTGTGTGCAGTGTCACAGCGGACAGCTGAGCGGCGGTCACTACGTGGCGTGTGTGTGTGTGTGTGTGTGACGCGCGCTGTGTGTGTGCAGTGTCACAGCGGCCAGCTGAGCGGCGGTCACTACGTGGCGTGTGTGTGTGTGTGTGACGCGCGCTGTATGTGTGCAGTGTCACAGCGGCCAGCTGAGCGGCGGTCACTACGTGGCGTGTGTGTGTGTGTGTGTGTGTGTGTGTGTGTGACGCGCGCTGTGTGTGTGCAGTGTCACAGCGGACAGCTGAGCGGCGGTCACTACGTGGCGTGTGTGTGTGTGTGTGTGTGTGTGTGTGTGTGTGTGTGTGTGTGACGCGCGCTGTGTGTGTGCAGTGTCACAGCGGACAGCTGAGCGGCGGTCACTACGTGGCGTGTGTGTGTGTGTGTGTGTGTGACGCGCGCTGTGTGTGTGCAGTGTCACAGCGGCCAGCTGAGCGGCGGTCACTACGTGGCGTGTGTGTGTGTGTGTGTGTGTGACGCGCGCTGTGTGTGTGCAGTGTCACAGCGGCCAGCTGAGCGGCGGTCACTACGTGGCGTGTGTGTGTGTGTGTGTGTGTGTGTGTGTGTGTGACGCGCGCTGTGTGTGTGCAGTGTCACAGCGGACAGCTGAGCGGCGGTCACTACGTGGCGTGTGTGTGTGTGTGTGTGTGTGACGCGCGCTGTGTGTGTGCAGTGTCACAGCGGCCAGCTGAGCGGCGGTCACTACGTGGCGTGTGTGTGTGTGTGTGTGTGTGTGTGTGTGTGTGTGTGTGTGACGCGCGCTGTGTGTGTGCAGTGTCACAGCGGCCAGCTGAGCGGCGGTCACTACGTGGCGTGTGTGTGTGTGTGTGTGTGTGTGTGTGTGACGCGCGCTGTGTGTGTGCAGTGTCACAGCGGCCAGCTGAGCGGCGGTCACTACGTGGCGTGTGTGTGTGTGTGTGTGTGTGTGTGTGTGTGTGTGTGTGTGTGACGCGCGCTGTGTGTGTGCAGTGTCACAGCGGACAGCTGAGCGGCGGTCACTACGTGGCGTGTGTGTGTGTGTGTGTGTGTGTGTGACGCGCGCTGTGTGTGTGCAGTGTCACAGCGGACAGCTGAGCGGCGGTCACTACGTGGCGTGTGTGTGTGTGTGTGTGTGACGCGCGCTGTGTGTGTGCAGTGTCACAGCGGCCAGCTGAGCGGCGGTCACTACGTGGCGTGTGTGTGTGTGTGTGTGTGTGTGTGTGTGTGACGCGCGCTGTGTGTGTGCAGTGTCACAGCGGACAGCTGAGCGGCGGTCACTACGTGGCGTGTGTGTGTGTGTGTGTGTGTGACGCGCGCTGTGTGTGTGCAGTGTCACAGCGGCCAGCTGAGCGGCGGTCACTACGTGGCGTGTGTGTGTGTGTGTGTGTGTGTGTGTGTGTGTGTGTGTGTGACGCGCGCTGTGTGTGTGCAGTGTCACAGCGGCTAGCTGAGCGGCGGTCACTACGTGGCGTGTGTGTGTGTGTGTGTGTGTGACGCGCGCTGTGTGTGTACAGTGTCACAGCGGCCAGCTGAGCGGCGGTCACTACGTGGCGTGTGTGTGTGTGTGTGTGTGTGTGTGTGTGTGTGTGTGTGTGTGTGTGTGTGTGTGTGTGTGTGTGTGTGACGCGCGCTGTGTGTGTGCAGTGTCACAGCGGCCAGCTGAGCGGCGGTCACTACGTGGCGTGTCTGTGTGTGTGTGTGTGACGCGCGCTGTGTGTGTGCAGTGTCACAGCGGCCAGCTGAGCGGCGGTCACTACGTGGCGTGTGTGTGTGTGTGTGTGTGTGACGCGCGCTGTGTGTGTGCAGTGTCACAGCGGCCAGCTGAGCGGCGGTCACTACGTGGCGTGTGTGTGTGTGTGTGTGTGTGTGTGTGTGTGTGTGTGTGACGCGCGCTGTGTGTGTGCAGTGTCACAGCGGACAGCTGAGCGGCGGTCACTACGTGGCGTGTGTGTGTGTGTGTGTGTGTGTGTGTGTGACGCGCGCTGTGTGTGTGCAGTGTCACAGCGGCCAGCTGAGCGGCGGTCACTACGTGGCGTGTGTGTGTGTGTGTGTGTGTGTGTGACGCGCGCTGTGTGTGTGCAGTGTCACAGCGGCCAGCTGAGCGGCGGTCACTACGTGGCGTGTGTGTGTGTGTGTGTGACGCGCGCTGTGTGTGTGCAGTGTCACAGCGGCCAGCTGAGCGGCGGTCACTACGTGGCGTGTGTGTGTGTGTGTGTGACGCGCGCTGTGTGTGTGCAGTGTCACAGCGGCCAGCTGAGCGGCGGTCACTACGTGGCGTGTGTGTGTGTGTGTGTGTGACGCGCGCTGTGTGTGTGCAGTGTCACAGCGGACAGCTGAGCGGCGGTCACTACGTGGCGTGTGTGTGTGTGTGTGTGTGACGCGCGCTGTGTGTGTGCAGTGTCACAGCGGACAGCTGAGCGGCGGTCACTACGTGGCGTGTGTGTGTGTGTGTGTGTGTGACGCGCGCTGTGTGTGTGCAGTGTCACAGCGGCCAGCTGAGCGGCGGTCACTACGTGGCGTGTGTGTGTGTGTGTGTGTGTGTGTGACGCGCGCTGTGTGTGTGCAGTGTCACAGCGGCCAGCTGAGCGGCGGTCACTACGTGGCGTGTGTGTGTGTGTGTGTGTGTGTGTGTGTGTGTGTGTGTGTGTGTGTGTGTGTGACGCGCGCTGTGTGTGTGCAGTGTCACAGCGGACAGCTGAGCGGCGGTCACTACGTGGCGTGTGTGTGTGTGTGTGTGTGTGACGCGCGCTGTGTGTGTGCAGTGTCACAGCGGCCAGCTGAGCGGCGGTCACTACGTGGCGTGTGTGTGTGTGTGTGTCTGTGACGCGCGCTGTGTGTGTGCAGTGTCACAGCGGCCAGCTGAGCGGCGGTCACTACGTGGCGTGTGTGTGTGTGTGTGTGTGTGTGTGTGACGCGCGCTGTGTGTGTGCAGTGTCACAGCGGCCAGCTGAGCGGCGGTCACTACGTGGCGTGTGTGTGTGTGTGTGTGTGTGTGACGCGCGCTGTGTGTGTGCAGTGTCACAGCGGACAGCTGAGCGGCGGTCACTACGTGGCGTGTGTGTGTGTGTGTGTGTGTGACGCGCGCTGTGTGTGTGCAGTGTCACAGCGGCCAGCTGAGCGGCGGTCACTACGTGGCGTGTGTGTGTGTGTGTGTGACGCGCGCTGTGTGTGTGCAGTGTCACAGCGGACAGCTGAGCGGCGGTCACTACGTGGCGTGTGTGTGTGTGTGTGTGTGTGTGTGTGTGTGTGTGTGTGTGTGTGACGCGCGCTGTGTGTGTGCAGTGTCACAGCGGCCAGCTGAGCGGCGGTCACTACGTGGCGTGTGTGTGTGTGTGTGTGTGTGTGTGTGTGTGACGCGCGCTGTGTGTGTGCAGTGTCACAGCGGCCAGCTGAGCGGCGGTCACTACGTGGCGTGTGTGTGTGTGTGTGTGTGACGCGCGCTGTGTGTGTGCAGTGTCACAGCGGACAGCTGAGCGGCGGTCACTACGTGGCGTGTGTGTGTGTGTGTGTGTGACGCGCGCTGTGTGTGTGCAGTGTCACAGCGGACAGCTGAGCGGCGGTCACTACGTGGCGTGTGTGTGTGTGTGTGTGTGTGTGTGTGTGTGTGTGTGTGTGTGACGCGCGCTGTGTGTGTGCAGTGTCACAGCGGCCAGCTGAGCGGCGGTCACTACGTGGCGTGTGTGTGTGTGTGTGTGTGACGCGCGCTGTGTGTGTGCAGTGTCACAGCGGACAGCTGAGCGGCGGTCACTACGTGGCGTGTGTGTGTGTGTGTGTGTGTGTGTGTGTGTGTGTGACGCGCGCTGTGTGTGTGCAGTGTCACAGCGGCCAGCTGAGCGGCGGTCACTACGTGGCGTGTGTGTGTGTGTGTGTGTGACGCGCGCTGTGTGTGTGCAGTGTCACAGCGGACAGCTGAGCGGCGGTCACTACGTGGCGTGTGTGTGTGTGTGTGTGTGACGCGCGCTGTGTGTGTGCAGTGTCACAGCGGCCAGCTGAGCGGCGGTCACTACGTGGCGTGTGTGTGTGTGTGTGTGTGTGTGTGTGTGTGTGTGTGTGTGTGTGTGTGTGTGTGTGTGTGACGCGCGCTGTGTGTGTGCAGTGTCACAGCGGCCAGCTGAGCGGCGGTCACTACGTGGCGTGTGTGTGTGTGTGTGTGTGACGCGCGCTGTGTGTGTGCAGTGTCACAGCGGCCAGCTGAGCGGCGGTCACTACGTGGCGTGTGTGTGTGTGTGTGTGTGACGCGCGCTGTGTGTGTGCAGTGTCACAGCGGACAGCTGAGCGGCGGTCACTACGTGGCGTGTGTGTGTGTGTGTGTGTGTGTGTGTGTGTGTGTGTGTGACGCGCGCTGTGTGTGTGCAGTGTCACAGCGGACAGCTGAGCGGCGGTCACTACGTGGCGTGTGTGTGTGTGTGTGTGTGTGTGTGTGTGTGACGCGCGCTGT